>ML736172.1:217952-285027 GCA_009193595.1 Aspergillus bertholletiae
TTTTTTTTTTTTTTTTCTTTTTTTTTTTTTACATCGTCCTAGTTACCAGGATCTTTCCAGCTACAGCTAACGAGGTGGACACCCTTTATATTGCTTACAGGTAGGCATCTGAATACCAGCAACGACGATCGTTCTGACATCTGCCAGATATGTGTCGCCTAGCCCAGCAATCCGAACGTCCATGCATTCGACATGCCTCATATCCAGAGTGGGTGCCCAAAAATGACCTTTGTGTTGGGGCCCTCGAGTTGGCCCAGTCCAGTCTGCCAGAGGCAATCCTCAACCACAGTCTGCGGGTATATTGCTATGCAAAGTGGATTTCAGAACACTGCTTGTCATTGTCTATTGATTCGTCTAAATATGACCTCCTCTTTGTTGCCTGCGTGATGCATGATATTGGCTGTTCCGACAAATTCAATGGCTCAGAGCGTTTCGAGATAGAAGGGGCTGACGCTGGCGTTGAATACCTCCGGTCTCACCTAGTCGCTGAGGAGAGTGTCCAGCAAGTATGGCGAGCTATAGCTCTCCATACGAGCCCTGGTATCGCTGAGCGTATTGATCCGTTTACGAGGTTAGTGCGCCTCGGTGTTTTAACCGACTTCGGCTCCTATGCCGGGGTTGATAAAGAGGTTCGCGAGGCGACAGAACGGGATTTGCCTCGCCTTGTGATCGAGAAAATCTTGGGCGATACAGTCGTGGCCCAGGCACTGAATTGTCCGAAGAAAGCGCCAGCAGCTTCGTGGCCCGGTGATCTATTGCGTGCCAAGATGGAGTCTCCTTCGTGGGACGGCGTCAATAAGGCTTTTTAAGAAAAAAGACTAATAAAACTATGGTGATATTTATGATGTAAGCGTTGGATATTCTCTCAGATACCTACAGGTATGCTAGTAGCGGCCGTAAATACAAGGCAAGCATGGCTCAATGAACAACTTTGCCCTAGTGTAATAGATGTTGCTCGTTCAAGTACTGGCTCGAGGTCTAGTTTCAGATCACACGTAAAAATATTGGTATAGTGGGTTTTATGTAAAGTGCGAGAAAAAGAAATGCTGTCATAATCAACACCACTCCTCACAGTCACCATCTAGGACACAATCGTTTGTTAACAAACAACAATCTCCTTAGCAGTTCCTTGGCTTGGCTAGCCTCTATTCTTCTTCTCTTTCTACAATACTCAATATGTTGAAATATTGCCCGTCAGATCTCAATACTAATCTGGGAGGGAAGCTTCTCGACAAAAAACTGAATGTCACCGAAGAACTTCCTACAATCTACCCTGGGCTATTGTTCAGGCAGTGTCCAACAACCAATCATGGCTCTCATCTGGAGAGCGCTTAGCGCTTTGGTAGTACTGGGTATCCTGGGACGCATCAATAGATCCCTGTTGTACTGGACGCTTAACAACTGGCAGCGACCAGTGCGATGGAACCCGAAGAACGAGGTTGTTCTTCTGACAGGCAGCTCTGGTGGCAGAAAACCTTTTGAGGTGAAAGCAACTTCACATTTCTAGATAGCCAGGGAATGCTTGCCGAATATGATTCAGCATAATCATGGGCATGTAATTACGATCGCTAGCATGGCGAGCTTTGGCGCTGTAGGAGAAATAGTCGACTATTCCTGCACTAAATCCATCACATTAGCCTTCCACAAGTGATTGGGCCAGGAGATTCGATACTGGTATTCGCACCAGGTATATCCACGGCCAGCTTCCATCGTGTGTGTACCTCTTCTGACGCGCATGTATAGTATCATCCACCCCATCTTCGTTCAAACACTTCCCACACTGGATACAAGAAAATGTGAGAGGATATGGGTCACTAGAGCTGAGAAATATCCGCACCGCAGCCAGGTAAAACGCCTTCATGGATAGAAATATTCTCCCGGTGCGTCCGCATCTTGCCTCTTTCGACTCAATGGTACCTATGCGAGCAAGATCCTTTGGTCATTAGCTGCCCTGTATGACAGGTTAATAGAGAGCCTCGTAGGTTGAATAGAGCGTTCCCTCTGTCCCCTAAATCGATCCATGGGGCATACGTTCGGCGTAACGGGAGCTCCACTTGGCGGGATTCAATGTATGGGCTGATGATCACCCGCGCCGTGACGCGCACGCACCGTCACGGAACGGTCAGCTGATCCCGTGGCCATCCCGATTGGTGCCGGTTTGTTTTCCTCTACGCGGCAGTGTCAACTCCACTCTCTCTTCTTACTCCGATCCACAAGCCATTCGACCAACATGCCTCCCCAACGCCGCGCTGGCTCCACTAGCCAGAAGAATAAGTCATCTAGACGCGCCACGCAGCAGAAGCCGACTGCAAAGTCCACCCTTGCATCCCTAGAACGAAAGAGGAATGCCGATGTCGTGGATGACAAAAAGCCAGAACCACCGAGCAAAGGCCCTAAGCGACGAAAAGGTAAATCGTTCTCGTTCTCATAGCCCCATATGTCCTCCATTTGCTGACATCGGCGCATTGGCTGCCAGAACAACCTGCCGTTCAAAATCATGTCCCGGCCCAATTACTGGATGTATACGTGTTCGGGACCAATTGCTATGGGGAGCTAGGTCTCGGAGACCTGACGAAGAAGTCGGAAATAGTGCGCCCGGTCCTGAATCAAAAACTGGCCGCCGACAGTGTGGGGGTGGTTCATCTGACCGTCGGAGGAGTTCATTCGGCGGCGTTAACCCATGACAATCGAATCCTCACCTGGGGCGTCAACGACGAGGGCACATTGGCAAGAGATACGAAACAGGAGAAGAAGGAGACCGACACGGACGGCGCGAGTAACGCCAATGGCGAAGCAGAGTCCGACGCGGACAGCGATGATGATGACATTACCCTCAATTTAAACGAAGCAACTCCGTTACCTGTGAATCCGTCGCTCTTCCCCAAGGGAACCGTCTTCGCTCAACTGGCGGCATCTGACAGCGCAACCTTCGCCCTTACGACGGACGGTTTAGTCTATGGCTGGGGAACTTTTCGAGTACGTTCGCCAGAGCCCCGTGTCCCCTAATTTGCCTTCGGCTGACAATCGCAGGGAGCCAATGGAGGTATTGGATTTTCCCCGGAAGGTAAGAAAGAACAAAGAACTCCTGTCCGGATTTCTGTTCTTAGCGATGTGGTCAAGATCGTTGCGGGGGCGCAGCACGTTCTTGCACTGACATCCTACGGGACGGTCTTCAGTTGGGGTTGTGATGAGCAGCACCAACTAGGAAGACGCCGTGCAAGCCGACAGCATCAATCTCATCCTCTCGTCCCGGACCAATGTGCTCTTCCTTCCGGGATTGAAGATATTGGGGTCGGATCCTACCACTCCTTTGCCGTCCATCGAAACGGCGCAGTATATGCATGGGGATCCAACAACTTTGGGCAAACAGCCGTTCCAATGAGCGCCGGTCATCATGATGCAACTGTCGCGTTCCCCACGGAGGTTCGTAGCTTTCGAAAATATGGCAAACTGGCCAAGATATGCGGTGGAAAGGATCACAGTATAGCAGTCACTGCACTGGGCCGGTGCCTGACCTGGGGTCGCATTGATAATAAAGCCCTTGGAGTCGGAACTGATGATATGCCTTTGTCGGACATCATTCATGATGAATACAGCAGACCGCGCATATTGAAGCAGCCGCATGTGCTCAATAACATTAGTGACCGGATCGTATTCGCAACCGCAGCGTCAGACCACTCCTTTGTCATTACCGAAGCCGGAAAAGCCTATAGCTGGGGCTTCAATGTTCAAAGCCAAGCTGGTCATCCCGGCCTTGATGAGGTGGAAAGACCTACCCTTCTTCAAAGTAAGTATGTGGATGGTAAGAAACTGGTGTCAGCCGCCGCTGGCGGCCAGTTCAGTATCGTGACGGGGGAGCATCTGACAGAGACCATAAATTCCCCTCCATGATATGCGTGCCTGCATTGATGGACCAAAAACACTGGTAGCTATCCATGGTGTCCTCGCCACTGGCCCAGGAGAGCCTCCAGCCCATGCCAACGGTGGCGCAGCAGCACATCCTCCTCCCTCCTCCCCTGTCGATCCACAACCCAAACCCCTGTTTTTCTAAATCGTCCCGGATTCGAAGAGCCCGACATGCCTGTGAGATGCTCTTCACAGAGGGCAGGATAATCTTGCACGTAACACCCCCCTTCCGGGCTCACCGACTCCATGCGGACTAGGACCCTGTGGGCCTACACCTTAGTCCACCTTCCAAGCATTGTCAGTGGTCAGCAGGTACCGGCCTATGCCGAGGATCCAGAAGCATTGTAACATAGAAACTATCGCATGAATCACCAATAAATGTATAATATGTAATATAATTCCCCATGCCACTTGTGGCAGCATCAGTAACATCTATAAGCGAAATACATATCCTTAACCTTCCCCCCCTGTCTCAAACAGCTTAAAGAAGATGGTATAGTTGGCTGCAGATAGTCAAGGACCAACTGATTTGTGGAGTATCGGTAGAGACCTCCAAGGCATATCTATCGACTTCGCAAGAATTCTGCGGATCTGCCCAAGCTGTTTCAAGTCCATCAAGTAACCAGGAGGAATTGGTCCTTTATTAATCCATTGGATGAAACTCTAAGCACAGGAGGATTAGCAGGATATCGGCAATCATCGTTTCCTTCTCTTAGGTCGTAGCTCAATAACAAAAGTTGTTTCTCCAACAAGAGCTCATCGACGACCAGAGAGAGTTGGGGAGAGGCCCAGTTTAATGAGGCTGACGAGTATAGCGAGAAGGGCCCCTGGTCCCAATAAATCACACAAAACAGATGAGCACAGGCGTAAAACAGTCACACAGCCAGTATTTGCCCTATACTAGTACTTGGGTGCATGCCGACTCATACCAACTCCTAAGAGCCACTCTCGCCTATGGAGGGGTTTCTCATATACAGGACCAAACCAATTTGCTTGGCCATGTGCAGCATTTCCACGCATTATATCCTCAAGTACACCTGTAGCCCAGAATAAATCATATTTTCAGAGCCTATTATGGATAGGATGGAGAGCAAACAGTTTTGAAGCCGTCGTGCTAGACTGGGCGAATTTTAATGGATCTCAGTTCCGTCACAGCGACGAAGACTTACAGTCCTTAACATCGCCTTGGAAGTGCAATGCCAGTGTTAAAACCCCAGGTCCTCCACTATGTTATATCACGTCTCCTCTCAGCTCTGACTCGGTGGAGTGCCTGGCAAGCGAGTGTCCAGACCCGATATTCTCAGTTGCACTGTGCGGTGAAAGATCTTCCCTTTATATCCTCTGCTACATGATATGATCACTTTAAAGTAAAGAGTTTTGCCAGAGGTCCTCTTGTCCGAGATAGCCATGGAGCTCACCATAGAATTCAGCAGTCGATTGTGAACGACAGCTAACTTTAGGTTAACGGAACGAACCGTCTCTGGGAGTATGGCCTTTAGCTGCATAAAAATATTCTGTTTCTGTCCATGGGCGAAACAAGGAAGGAGTGGGGGGGTAATAACAAGATAGCAACGAAAAAAAAAAAAAAAAAAACTCCATTTCCTTTTAAGGCATGAAGAAGGTCATCTCAACTGCATGGGATTTCAAGGAGGGGCAAAGCCTGCATCGTCCAAGCAGCGCGATTCATGATCCACTTATCGTAGTCGACTTATGACTTTCCCCAAAGATGTGCATCACAAGATGCAACAAAATTCCCACATTCATGGATCTATTTCACACCCACAAGAAGCCCGTCGACGCGGTCTGAGAATCGACTGTAGGTATCCCCAAACGTCTCATCCTCTCCAACACATATCCTATAGGTTGTTCTCGCATAGTCTTCCGCTTGATCGGCCAGGTCGTGTGACACATCGCAATACACGCGACAAAGGATCATCCAACACCCAACAAGACTATCCATCATCAAGCCCCACCTCCTGACACGTAATGTTGTGCCAGGTCTATGGGGAAGTTGTCCACCTTCAACCACATATCCGAGCGACTCTAACGTCCTGAATGCAAATTCAATAACTTTTCGCGGCTGGCTGCTTGTGGCATGCACCATCGCCAAGGACAAATATGCATTCCAGACACCAAGACGGGGCACTTCAGAAGATGGCCGACGATATGTTTTCTCAAGCATAGAGATGATGCCTTCCACTTTAGCGATTGCAGCAGTTTGTTTTCGTGTGTGGGACAGAGACTGGAAAGCCTTCACCGAATCTGCCGTAAGTTGTCTGCGCTTCATCAGGTCACCTTTTTCTGTTTCGTGGATATCTTGACATATAATGCAGCTACATTGGAACCCCCAGTGTTGTAGATCCAGGTATTTCGTCCTCGGAGAATCGTCCAAGGGTTTTTTGTACCAGAATGTGAGCTCTGTGTTTGCAGGGAGATCCCGTGTGGCGCGAACCAACATCATATCCCCGATAAAGGAACGGCGGCAGTTGGAGTCGCAAGAGTGATTGATGTAAGATGCTAGAGGCCAGATACCGCAGGAATGAAATCGCTTGGTAGTTGTTTCGAGCTCTTGCTCCCGGTCCCTTTTCATGCTATTTGTGTGGGATACACGTGAGGAGACCGGGCAGCCGAAACAATTGAGAGACATTATTCGTTCGACCAGGAATCTAGCCATATTAGCAAGGTGCATAATGATTGCATATTAGGTAGTAGTACTTACGTATCAACCACGGGTATACCATCAACTTCGGTGATGCCCACCGGGGTATATGATCCGTGATATAGATCAGTGAAGGTTGATATCAGCGAGGGGCTTTTGTGCAGTTTTTGCGCGATGAGGCTGATCAGTTCTGCTTGGGTGCCCATCGTCGCCGTCTGTTTGTCGGTGTTCATCAAGAGTGAAATATTATTCGAGTGGCCAGCCTCGTCATAAAAGGCATGTGCAAGGGCTTTTTCACAAAAGAGGAGATCGCCAGCTCGGACCGCCTCTGTTGTAAACAAACCACGCCCACGGGACTCGGCAGATCTTACCGAGACAGGGCCGATATATGTCGCACGATCAAGGAGAGGAGGGCGACGCTTTATTGCCTCTCGCTGCAGTTGTCCAAACGGATACTCGCCACTCTGCCCCTCCTCAAGTCGTGCGGTGGCCCGATCAAACTCACTTTTTGCGGCGATATTGCTTGGATACGCCTTACTGAGCACTTTGTGAACTTCACAGGACTCTTGAAACCTTCTCAGGTGGTAGAGGGCCTGGGATTTACGAAATAGGGCTTTCTCGGAGGAGGTATCATTCGTCAAGGTTAGCATGACATCATGAAGGGCTGCGTCGAATTGGTCGGTTTTGAGGAAAGTCAGGGCACGATTGAGTCTAATAGTAAGGTCTTCCTCGATGGTCGGGGATGAGTCTAGCGCTTTGGAGTAACTGCGTCTTGGTCAGCTTGTCCTCATACTACCATCCTTCCGGCGTATACCAGTCAATAGCCAGATAATACGAAGCCTTTTTAAAGTAATCATTTCCCGTTATTTTCCAGATATCGGCAGAGGTATGGCCTTTTGGGCCACCTCTCCACACCGATGGCACCAATTGGTCATAGTCTGGGATAAACCTGATGTCGGAGAGATGGTCAACGCGCAAGCCACAATCTCCATCAGCCATAATCTTCAAGTAAGGCTCCTTTATAAGCATCACCGTTCCTTTGACCAGCCGGCCGTCAGCAGTAAGAGCTTTTTCCTGGTTATACAGCTGCAACATGAGAACATCCCCTCCTTCATCCTCCACCACGGCCATGATCGCAGTCATCGTATCCGTCGGGGTGACTGCTCTCACCAGAATGTACCATCCACGGTGATGAGTCTCCAGGGTGAGGTCTTTGATCAAGGCCTTCTTCAGCTCACCTAAAGCTGCCACAGAGGGGTGGTAGGCGGGTGGCATAAAAGAACTTCGAATCTCGTACCGGTCCACAGTTCGGCTACTATTCATCATTTGGCGAAACATGAAATGCGCTATGATCTCGTCGCGAGACTTGGCCCACTTAGGCGTCTGGCCCTTGTAAGACTGGGCATTCTGAAGAATTCGCTTTTGTTTCTGTAGCTGTTGCAAGTATTCTGGTACCTGCGAGACGTCGTAGGTGTCCATCCCGCCGGTCTAATCATGAGACGATTCGTCTGATAAGCGTAATTTGGCCGGTGCTCACTCCGCTCCGTGATTTTCGATGGACAAGGGAGGTTTTCAAACAGGGGCAGGAGGATGAATATGATGTGGGTGAGTAGTAGTGAAGAGAGGGGCTGGCGTGTTGGTCAAAGGCGGGGAAGGAGGAGGAGGCAGCCGTGGTGACAGGGGGCCAGTCTTATATCGGATGCACCTCTACGGGTCCAATAGACATGGATATGGATGTCTACTCGGACTTATATTTCGACGGTCCAGAACGAAGATGGACAGTTCGTTACTAATTAATACCCTGACGCCGCTACTGATAGTCCCTATGGCGAGCCTTGAGGTACACAGCGATAACCTATCCTACATTGACAATAGGGGACAATGTGAGTGGCATGCACAATGTATTAGCCAATATTTGATCTAAGCACGCTAACAGCATTACTGAGTAGCAGTTCCGGTCCTAAACGATTCAATGTGTTCATATATTGCCAACTCTTTTGCAGCCTGTATGATGTTGTGAATATCTCGAGCCTTCCAGCCAGGGGAATCCTTAAAGCACGCTGCAACGCTTTGCAAAGTTTATCGCATCTATATCGTCAAGCACTAATCGTCCCCCTTTATCCTGGAGGTGTTAAAGCTCTGTTTCCCAGATCTTTATTCCAGAAAGGTCTTGCATTCGGGCGCGAAGCCTTGTTTCGTGCTCCTTAGGAATACCAAACTTGCTTGGCAACTGACATTTAGTACGGGTTAACTGGAACAGTTCCATATCCAGTACATCCTGTACACTCCTGTAAATGTCTGCCGATGTCTGCAGATACCTCAGGCACTAAGATCACCTGATCGTGATCTATTTCTTTTGGTTTCCGCAGTACAGACAGAGCTTCATTGTCCTTTTAGTTCTAGTTCTTCAAGAAACCAAGGTCTTTCTATTTTGACGTCTTCCCTCCATCCTCTTTCACATCCGAAGCCGTCCGAGTTGTGCAAAGGCGGCAGGTTCAATCGACTGAGGTTACCCACAGTCGTTCTTTACTGGGTACGCCTCTTGCAAATAAACAGTGGATAGTGTGGAGCTTTGAAGTTCCATGAACATCCTCGTAAATCATCATTACCGTAAAGTGTGTTGACTATCGCAATTCTAACCTATGTTCGAGCATAGGCTGGTGTAGTCGTAAAGCTTTGAAAACCAGATATGGTTTGCCGCCCGCGAGTCCAGCAGATATATATGTAGTCATTGCCCCGGCCTATATTGTCAAATAAGCTACATACCATCATTGGGTCTAGAGATGGTGCTGTGGGGGGGGGGTTTGTAGATGTCATGAACTGCGCGTTGCTGACGCAACGTGCAAAGCTGACAATGCCTGGTGTGTGATATGACTTTTTAACTACCTCGACCTGAATTCCTTTTGATGGTCGCGCTGGGACGCAATGGATTTGCGTCGGTTCGGGCCGACAAACCGGTGGAAAAACATATTTGCCAAACCAAAAGAAAAAGTGGACAGCAGAAAAAAAAGTTCCGATTAAAAGCAACTTTCCCACCACGGTCAGGCTGGCCGTTGAATCCACTCCATATGCCATCGCATATGTTATAATTTGATTATATCAAGTTTCCCACCGGCATGATCTGATAGAAATGGTCCTGTGCTAGTATTTCTGCCTAACACTTGGTGCTTGGAAGGTCCAGGACGCCAAGCTCCCCCCCCCATCCTCAAATCATCCAGCGAAATCTGGCCAGACTATCCCACCAAACGAGCTGATCGGGTCCTTCCGAAGAGGTATACGATGCCTCGCGTGCTTCGGAGCCTCAGTTACCGTAAGATCCCCCCCCAACTCAAAAACTCAATCCGAATTACCTCTAACTGAGCGACAGGCTATCTGACACGTGGGCCATACAGAGTGCACCAGCCTGCGCACTCCCCTCGAGCGCCTATCCGAGCTGGCGGCACCAGGCGTGATGAAGAGGGCCGTTTCTCAAGGAAGTTTCTCGAGACCACCGCCACCACGCTGGCGACGGCTGTCATGCTCGGGCTCGGTGGGTACTCGTACCACCTGCACTACAAGCGGCTGGTGCTGCAGAAGATCGACAACGCGTTCTCGCCGGGCTTTTCCACCGTGGAGCTGGCGTCCCTGGCACAAAGTAACCTCGACACGGAGAACGCGACCACCGCCCAGGACCAGCCGTTCCATGTGCCGCGTCCGGAGCAGCCAGTCATCGACGCCATCGTGAATGGCGGCGCGACGGGGAGCTATTGGCTGATCTTTGGGGAGAAAGGGGCGGGCAAGATGAGTATGCTGCTGCAGGCGATGCGGGATGTGCACGGAGGCGGGGTGGCGATGCTGGAGGCGCACGGGGACACTGAGGTGTTCCGGCTGCGGTTGGGGAAGGCGCTGGACTACGAGTACCATGAGGATTATATTGGGGCGTTGTTCAGCATCAAGGGTCCGCGGGACTCGACAGCATTGTTGGATGTCGAGCGGGCCCTGAATAAGCTGGAGAAGGTGGCCGTCCGACGGAGGACGGCGGATAGTAAGCCGCTGGTGCTGATCATCAATAATATCCATCATGTGCAGGATAGCCCGGAGGGGAATCATTTGCTGGCACTGCTACAACAGCGGGCGGAGCTGTGGGCGGCGAGTCGCCTGGTCACGCTGGTTTTGACGAGTGATGAGTATCGCACGACGGAGCTTCTGCGGCCCAATGCCACTCGGATGCAGGTTATGAATGTGCAGGATGTTCCGAAGGATCTCGCCATGCAGACGCTGAAGAAATACCGTTGGGATGCGTTTGGGCAGGAGGTTTCGTCCCCCACGCTGGACCAGATCTACAGCAAAGTGGGGGGACGTCTGATCTTTCTCGATCGAATTGCAAGGGCCAAGGACATGCTAAAGGCGTGCGACGCCATATGTGCCGGCGAGAAGCGGTGGTTTTTGAGCAAGTGCTGGATCCTGGGTAAGGACATGGATGATAACGCAGAAGACCAACAGGATTATGCGGTACGCCCGTTCCGCCTCCCATCTCGGTATGGTAGTCCTATATGCTAACCATCCCAGTCCGCAGCGATGATCCTGGCGAAAACGTTGGTAGGCATGGAGAAGGAAAACGATTCAGAACTGCCCGGCATTCCATTACATAAAGCACAGGAACTCATGACCCGGACGGATTTCATGCAAAAGCTGGACCAGATGAACATCGTCGCCATCGACGCCCATGCCATGGTCCGGGCCGATTCCATGCCCATGCAGAACGCGTTTCGATCGGTGTGCGGGGAAGACGGATTCGAAGAGCAGCTAGAGGGGACCCTCGAGCGATTAGATGAGCTTGAAAGCTTGGGACGCACGACCGAACTGACCGTCAAGGATTTAGTGAGTAGCGGTGGGTACGAGGTCATCATGCAAGAGAAGGCAGGTATAGAGGGAAGGGTCCTTTCTGTCCGAAGGGCCAAGGGCCAGGCAGAGGAGTGAAACACTGTTTGTGACTAGAGTGATACAAATTATACGGAGCAAAGACGGCATCAATATTGAACCTCCTGACATGCCTACCTACTTTGGTCTTTCATCTAACATCATAAGCATCTGTCGAGCTGGCCACTTATTCGACGCCATGTCCTAACTAATACTCTACTGGAGCAAGTCCTTGTTTTACCACCGCTCCTAGATGAAGATAGGAATTTGTCATCTTGACCATCCAGTCGAGTCCATTTAAACTGCGTGTAAGCTATTCATTCATAAGCCTCAACAATTCTGTGGGCCCGTCTTCTTCTGTTCATTTTTTCATTGCCTTAAATCATTAGCAGCCCTCCATTGGCACAGGTAACATTTCCAGTCACCCATCGCGATTGCTCTTCACACAGAAATGCAACGATGGGAGCAATGTCTTCGACCGAGGCAATACGATCGCCCGCCGCCGTCCGGCAATACAAACTCTTTTGAATTTCTCCGTTCTGAGGTGTCTGCTCCCACCTGTAAGGCAATATTAAGGGTCAGGCCTGGATCCAGGAAGGGCTGGGGAAAAAAGGGGAGGCACGGGAAGGGAAACACTTGCATTTCAGTCGCAACCGGGCCAGGGTTGATCGTGTTTACGGTGGCTTCGAATTGTCGTCCTGCCGTATTCCTTTTTTTAGCTCTTGCAATGTGAAGGCGGTAACAGAACGAGCCTTACCCAAAGTGAAAGCCAATGACCTCGTCACGCTGTCTAGCCCTGCCTTTGATGCTGCATATAGAATAGCCTCCGGGTAGGCTTGGTTTCGAGCGGTCAGAATCACCCCAGACTATGCTGTTCTTTATGATTCTTACCGATTCGTCCTGTAATTGATCCAACGTTCACGATTCGGGCCTTCTGCTGGAGGTGCGGGACGCTTTCCTGAACTAGCAGAAGAGGAAATAGAAGATTGATATGGAAGACCCGGTTGAAGGCCTCCTCGGTTACGTCGGACAGGGAGTGGTTGTCTCCGTTGCCCGCATTATTGACGATGATATCGATCTTCCCAAATGCTGCGACAGTCTCTTTAACGACCGTCTTCGCCGAGGCCGCTGCATCGGCACCGTCGGCTTGGATGGCAATTGCCTTGGTACCCGAACCCCGGAGCTCGCTCAGCAGGAGTTGTGCTTTAGCAGAGGACAGGTACGTGAAAGCCACTGCGGCCCCATGCTTAGCCAGCTCTTTGACAATACCGGCCCCGATTCCTAAAAAGAGCAAGAATGCGTCACTAGTTGAGTTTGAAATCCTTGGTACGATGAGCAGGGTCAAGACTCTTTACCCCGGGAGCCACCAGTCACTATTGCCACCTTGCCATTGAGAGATTGAGACATTTTTCTGGTTTCCAACGAGGTACAAGTATCGAGACAAAGATTAAGCGCGATCAATGGTACTCTGGCCATTCCGCACGGTGAGAAGATGGATAAGCATTATTTATGTACGAACAGACAGCACTATCCGACCCTCTGGAGTAGCGCATAGATCCGCATGAGAAGAGCCCTCCAGACCATATCTAGCCGCCCTATCCAAACGGTCACAGGCTATCTCTGCTCAGGTTAATATGAAATTATTCCGTTTGGGCTATCAATGCACGGATTATTGGAGCCATGCTTGGGGTACAGGTCGTCGGCAACCCCGCAGTCGAAACGCGGGTTAGTTTATGTTGCAATGGTTGCCAACCGCTTCATTGCTAACTTACCCAATCACAACAAATAGTCTTCCGTCACATACTTTAAGTCCAGCGGGATCTGAAAGTTCAGTCGATGGTTCCTCAGAAGTCGGTAGATGAATCGAGTAGAGTGGTGCGAGAGTAACTTTACCCAGCCCCTCCCCCCCACCGCGAGTTGGGGTAGAATCCCGGGGGTTATCTAGTCGCTCCTGGCCGCTTATCTACCCGGCCCGTCGCGACACCAGTCTTCCACCATGGCTTTTGTCTACCATGGTATCCGAGGGTTCACATAATGTCGCAAAGTGCACGGGAGGGATATAAAATCACTACTCATGTCGGTACGCTAAAGTCGAAGCACCATGCCAGTCCGCTAATTCCCGTGCTCTGAAAGATTCAGCATTCTTCGAGCAACTGTCGTTCTCCTCTTTAGCCTCTTCTGACCTCTCTGACCTCTCTGACCAAGTCTATCTCAATATGGCCTCGATGGAGAGAGTACTGGCTGGGTACGAAGCCCGACAAGCTGTTCTTGATGCCAGCAGCAACCGCTTTTCCCAGGGAATCGCCTGGGTGGATGGCAGCCTGGCTCCGCTCTCAGAGGCCCGAATCCCACTCCTCGACCAGGGCTTTCTTCATAGTGACCTAACCTATGACGTCCCCGCGGTGTGGGATGGACGATTTTTCCGCCTAGATGACCACATCGATCGATTGGAGGCCAGCTGCAAGAAATTACGCCTCCAGCTGCCGTTGCCAAAATGCGAGATTCGACGGATCTTAGTGGAGATGGTGGCCAAATCGGGGATTCGGGATGCCTACGTGGAAATCATCGTCACCCGGGGCCTCAAGTTCGTTCGCCAGCTCAACCCGACCGATATTGTCAACAGAATCTACATGTTTATCCAGCCTTATGTCTGGGCCATGCCACCCGCGATGCAACTGATGGGTGGCAAGGCGGTGGTTGCCAGAACCGTCCGCCGGGTCCCTCCCGGGTCGATCGATCCGACCATTAAAAACCTACAGTGGGGAGACTTAGTCCGCGGCCTGTTCGAGGCTGCTGATCGAGGAGCCCACTATCCGTTTCTGACGGATGGCGATGCCAATCTGACCGAGGGAGCCGGCTATAACATCGTCATCGTGAAGAATGGTGCCTTATACACCCCCGATCGGGGCGTGTTGGAGGGGGTCACGCGCAAGACCGTCATGGAACTTGCGCAAAAGAACGGCATTAGTGTGCATCTGCAAGTGGTCCCCGTCGAGATGGCCTTCCAGTCGGATGAGATGTTTATTTGTAGCACTGCTGGCGGTATCATGCCTATTACGTCCATTGACGGCCATCCCGTCAACGGGGGTCAGATTGGGCCCATTACCAAGCTAGTGTGGGATGGATATTGGGACCTGCATTACAATCCTTCCTACAGCTTCGCCATCAGTTATGAGGACAATTAAGAGAGTACATTGAGATTATCGGATGCTACCTGTGTATATAGCATGATTGGTTCCCACTTCCGCAGGCCAGGTGCAATAACACTATACAACATATGTAAGTAGTTATATATTTATATATATATATATATTTTCAATTCGCTGCAACGCTTCTCACGTAG
Source organism: Aspergillus bertholletiae (assembly GCA_009193595.1). NCBI lineage: Eukaryota > Fungi > Ascomycota > Eurotiomycetes > Eurotiales > Aspergillaceae > Aspergillus > Aspergillus bertholletiae. The sequence goes on from ML736172.1 coordinate 232,760, forward strand.
CTCTCCTTCTCCCAGTGATGTATCAAGACGACATGTTACCAATCAGGTAGTTTATAACTATGGCGTGAGTAGTTGGGCTCTACTAGGTTAATTGAATCTTGGTTGATTGATTTCGTCCCTGGTTTTTGCTCAACCCATCGGGCTACGTCAAAACTTCCAAACCTCCCAGCCGACGGATTTGGGGATCCGCCCCACTTTATGGATCTTATCTAGACGCCAGGTCTGTACACTAACTCCGATGACATTGTGGCGTCTAGACAAGGTTTTGTTGGTGACGCCAGAAGCCGAAACCAACAGTACTCAGACTCCATAATTGGGTTTTCGGGTCCCGCGGGTCCCGTCGGACCCACGGGTTGATCTTCCCCCGCACCCGATGAATGCCGGAAATCAGGAACGCATACAGTGTATAACACCCAAGAGGATCGGTCATGTTGAGTTCGGGATATCTCCAAATGCTTCCGCCGATTCGCACTAATAGCCATTGGAACTTTTCTTTTGTTACTACGCCACGTATGGCGCTAGTATCGGGGGTTCGCACTACGTACTGTACTATCACGCTACTACTGTTACATTATTACCCCTAGTTGTTTTGCAGCGTTTTGGAGCTTGCGGTGAATCTCCTTACCGCACTTGCAGCAGATGGTTCCTGTTCGGGTCGTACTGTATTGTAACGTCCCTTCTTTTAAGCCTTTGAGGGCATTGGAGTTGAGTATTGGGCGGTTTTGGTAGTCCCATGCAGTCATGCATAGCAAGGGCCCCTGCATAGCACGGCAGCTTTCGTAGGCAGTGAGCCTGAGCCTAGACTGGAATTTACTCAGTGAGTCTGACTCTGAACGGCGGTGGAAAAAAAAAAAATGGTACGTGGAGTGTCCTACGTACGTACGAAATTGGATAGGCAGTCTTCTAATCAATTTAATTTGGAAATTTCACATAGATATATATTGAGTGGAGAATCACAATAGTCTAAAGGGGGAGTCCAGTAGGAGTTCGGAAGACGACCATACCGCAGTTGATACGAGGTGTAAAGCATACGATCATGCAAAGAAATCCACATGGATGACATCCATCAGTCTGATGATGGGGGCCTGGTAGTTGTTGGCTTAGATTGTCACGTTGATGCCTTGTCTCAAGCGATCGAGAGTGGGATCATCTCCCGACAGGCCAAGAACGTCTGCAATCTCACAATAGTCGGATTGCCAGAGACCGGGCGATGATTTCGGGAATTGGGAGCGGAATCCCAGAATCCGCTGCGCTCTGGGAGACAGTTCCTTGATGGTGTCCAATCCGATGATGAACGGATTGGCTTCTTCGGGCGTCAAATAGCTACACTGGAGCGTGAACGCTAAGCCCCGCCGGTGCTCATTTGCCGTTTGGTTTGCCCCACCGCCGTGAACGGTCTTGCCACTCATCAGGATCGCATCCCCGGCTTTCATCGTCGCCGGAAGGGTTTGGTCGTGGGATCCCATATCGGAATAGTCTTCCCACAGGTGAGAGCCCGGGATGACTCGCGTAGCGCCATTTTCCTCGGTAAAATCCGTGAGGGCGATGAGAAAGTTGATGGTGGCCTCTGGCGCCTTTGAGCCTAAGAGATTAAAAACCGGGTACTGGCCTTGGTCGCGGTGCAGTACTTGAGCTTTGTTGCCCGGTCCAATTTGGATCACTTGAGCGGCACCCATCCAGTATGTGCCGGAGTCATGGTGGAAGACCCTCTCTGCCACTGCGTGCACCAGGTCGTTCTCAAGAACCTGGTGACGGAAGATTTTGCTATGAGTAGTAACATTGGTAAGACGCTTGGTATTGCTGCCGTGGAAATCTTGGATTTGGTCGACATTATGCTTAGAGCCTGAACTGGTGGCCTCTAATGGTCGGTCGAGTTCGTTGTTTAACTCCTGCACCTGGTCTCGGGACAAAAGCCCTTCGATGATCAGGGCACCAGCCTGGTGGAGGGTGTGGATGATTTTGTCCGGATCATCTGTCGCCGATACACGAGGAACAGGGATTTGAGTCATACTGCAAGGTATTTGATGATTCTGAAGAGTCGAAATGAAGTTAAACTTTCAAAGCTGCCAAGTTCGTGGACTGGACAGTTTGCCCTGGTGAACATGAAGTGATTTATATCTTTTGGAAGCCAGTAGGAAACGGCGTTGTAGTCGTTTCATCGTCATAGTTCTTTGGCCCTCGGCTCCCTTCTATGTCTTCCTCCGGGCGTTATTGTCATTTGAGCGGCTAGTATGTGATATCTAACCGCTAACCGCTCTCTTCCACCGCTGAACGGAGTATATTGTGGGAAAAAAAAAAAAAAAAGTACTGGTGCAGAACAAACTTAAATCTAGGGCTCCACCACGGTCGACATGATCCACCCTCTAGTGTATCCCTCGGTAGATCACCTTTACCCCGCGGGTCCCATCCATCTAGACACCTGCCGATGGGAGAATAGGGCATGGTTTCCCCCACAAACGATTGCGCCAAGATTTAAGCAGCGTCGTGTCGTCAGTTATATTCCACCGTTTCCCCGCTCGTCTTATCTAGCCGTCTGGAGCTCCTCATCTTGCCCCTGGTAGGACTCCCTCCTCTGATAAGCAAGCGGTCAAGTATTCTAGCAATGTCGCATGGTACTCGGGAGAGTGGCGTCAGATTTCCTCGGCAAAGGGTACGGCTTCCCTACCCACGTTCGAAATCCGGCTGCCTCGTGTGTCGGCGTCAGCACAAGAAATGTGATGAGCGCCGGCCTGCATGTTCGCGCTGTTTGTTGAAGGGAAAGGCTTGTCAATGGCCAGGTCCTGCCCGGCGTGACCCTGACTCCAACAGGTCACTCTCGTTTCGTGATGCTACACCCCCCCTCCAGGAATGTCTCGTCGATCCTCCCGACTTCGGGGAGGAGCCGTTCCCTCCGACTGCCACATTCAACGAGGGTGCGGGGATGGGTGGCGAGGGTTTGCGTCAGATCGCACCCTTGAGTTGCTCACTGGACTCGGTCTCCTCCATGTTTCTCGCCCACTTTGTCGCCGAGACCAGCAGATATATGACTACCGTTAATCCAGAACAGAATCCGTTCCTAACGCACATGCTCCCATTGGCTTTCTCTGATGAGTTGGTACTCCATTCCCTCCTCGCCCTGGGAGGGGCCCACTTGGAGCGTAAACAAAGCTCCCCAGAAATCAATGCCTGCGTATGCCGACATTATGGACGCGTGATACATCAACTTCAAAACACCATCTCTCGAAAATCAAGCGAGTCCGTTGAATGGCTTCCAACCCTTCTAGCTCTGCTGATTCTATACCTAATTGGAGTATGTCCATCACCCTCTATCCATCCAATCCCTTCGGGAAATCCATGTTGAGCGTGGAACCACGTCTTCTTCTGGAATCAGGAAGAGCGGCACTAGTTTTACATTGATACCCTCATATTCTAGATCTAACTCTTGATCCCCTAGGTTTTTAGTCCTCTGCAAGATGGCGGTGCAATCATGCACATTCGAGCAGGGATAAAAATCGTCCCCCAACTGCTGAGGGCTTCGTTAAAAGCGAGTCGTCCGCGAGCACTATGTGGTTTAGCCTTTGAATTATACACTTACCTAGCCCTTGTAACTAGCCCTACACCCTATAGCAATGGGACAGAGTCGGAGCGGGATACTCGTAGCTCGCTCCTGCCTTCCTGGGATATCCTCAAACACTACGGAACTTTCGGCGTCATCGTTTCTCCTATTTATCAGTGTTTAGAAGTCATCCCGCGTGTGGTTGCTCTCTGCACACGCCGCCAGGCCGAGATGACGTTTAACGAGTGTTCGTCCGACAGCTGGGTGGAGTTTGTGGAATTAATGGGCATTATCGAGACTATTGAGTTTGCCGATGATTTCCAGGGAGCTGGGCATCATGTGGAACATGGACACAATCTCTCAGTTTCAGCGGTGTATCGCCATGCGCTGGCAATTTTCGCCTACGACGCTATGTGGTGTGGTACTATTGCGGGAGATGAGAGCCGACTCTCAGTCGTCCGCCGGCATGCCCTCAGTGCTCTGACGCTTATCCCAACGTTGATGGACACGCATCTTAGAAATGTTCTTCTTTGGCCCACAATCATAATCGGGTCCTGCCTCCTCAATGAAGGCGAACGGGATGTAATACGGTCGGTATTATCCCACAAGGAGCCAATATTTGTGGTGACGAAGATGAAGGCACTACTTGAGAATGTGTGGGCTGAAAATGACCCGGTCTATTTCGGACCCTATGGATTGCAAAAGCACATGCTGTCGCATCAAACTGTTCTATATCTGGCATAACGCGGAGGGACAGGCCTACAATATCTGTCTATATCTTATATCTAACATGCCGTGAGAGATCCACATGAAGAAATGTGATGCTTTCACTTATAGGTAGCTGATTCACTGTCCACAATTTTGTATTGCAATGGGAAAGCCGATTACAAACATCGTCTGTATTATAGCTCAGAAGATATAAATACCATACATGCGTAGGGCAATGCCCTGGGATATCATTCCCTTTAGTACTTAATTAACAACTGAGCACATACTGAACCTGTAGGATTTAGACATAGCGGCCACGGTGGGGAGGTCATAACATGCTTTTCAATACGAGCTAAATACCTAGGGAACTGAGAACACAATCCGAAATCCCCAACGACCACTCACGGGTGCCCTGCTAACGGTTTCAGGTATGAAGAGTACGAACGGGGGCAGGTCAACAAATACAGCGCCAATGCAACACTGACGATGCGCCAAAGTCCGTCTATCCTTAGCCGTGAGTGGCGCGAGCACGGTGAGCGAAAGTAAACCCCCCAGTGGTCAAACTTATTTGTAGGGCGTAGCCGCCCCTTTCGACATTTTGTAAACACACGTTGTAAACGGTATCGTCATGCTCTCAAGGGATGAACACCAAGCAGGAGCAATTCTCGGCGCCTATCAACATTGGTGGCAGGTTGTCGTGCAGGTAGAAGTGGTCAGGCAGCAATCCAATATGAGCGGAGAAAGGAGATATTCAAGTGTGCCACTGTCGGGCTGTTGTGGGGTTAGAGAGATGAAGCCTTCACCGGTAAGGGCAAAGCAGGTGCGTTATCTTGATGCCAGGTTGACCTCCGCCCAGGAAGCCATCTTTGGGCAACTGACGGAATGGACTTCAATTGGCGATAAACGACTGGGCTTGCCTCGCTAGCTCCGCTTGAACGGTACCCTCGGGCCAAATGCTACTAAAGCTACGGCTTCCTATCTATACCTTGCACAGGTGATCACATTGGCGAAGAGTAAAGGGTTTGCTCAGCTGTATACGTTAGCATTTGTTTATTGTCCGCCGGAACCTGTTCGAACTGTAGGGCATTAATCTCTACCCCGGATTGGCCTCGTGATCAGACTTGAACATCGATTTACTACCATTATGGCAAATTTATTTTGTTCTTCAAATAAAGAGCTAGGCAGAAGAGTGATAAGTTACAGCAAGGACCATTCGTATTATAACAATGGCATATTCAATCAGGACGTCATCAGAAAAGGTGGATTCATGTCGTGGCATATCAGAATCACATTGCATCACCAATCCATACAGGTATTAATCCTTCTAACCATGAACTATTTTGCCTGAACTGATTGTATTTCAATTACTCCTTAGTGCTCCTCTATTCGAGGTACGGAACTCATCAAGTCCGACCACGACGAGACACAACAAAGCGTGTAGCCAAGAAAAGGAAACTTGCGGCAATCGTGGAGATTCCCGTGAACAATTGCATGGGAAGATAGTTATTGTCGCCTGTGTTTGAGAGCAGCCGGCCAGCGATTGGACCCGTGCCAAGCACGGGCAATGATAATATGGTGAGGAATATACCTGGCGATAGTGGGTTAAACGTGACTCGCAGCACATAACTGGTAACCGGATAAACACTCACCATTCCAGGTCGCAATCAAGGTTGGTGATGGGGCCAAGTGGGAAATACACGGCGAAAACAAGGCTTGGACACCCCCAGACATGAAGCCATAGGCGACACTCCACACGACGGTGCCCGCATACGTGCGTGCACCAATCCAGCCAAAGGTGGTAATGGCGGCACAAAATGCAGCTACAGTCAATGAGTTGAAAGCGCCCATCCAAGTATCAGCTACAATACCCCAGGCGTAGCACCCGAAAACCGCTGCGGCATTCAAGAACGACGAAAGATAAAAGGCTGCGCTGGTCGAAGCACCGTACTTCATCCCGTAGGGACTGACGAAGAACTATGGGTTGGTAACAGTCGTTAACTTTGGTTCATTGACAGTGCATCAGGGGGTGGGGGCAATTACATAGGGAATAAAGATCGCAATGAAAAAGACTAGTGTAGAAAGAGTAAATAAGACAGTCTCGAGGTTCGTGACAAATGCCTTCAGCGGGATAGGCTCCCGTGGAGGATTGTGAAACCGTGCCTGAGCTAGGACTATCGCGGTCACCATAAGGAATAGCTGTATAAAACCGACGATACGTAGTGACCAGCTCAATGATATCCCATCGTAGTTAATCAGTTGATTCACTACGATGGGCCAGATCACACCTAAAAGCCAGGTTAGTTTAGGATGCGCCCAGAAGTCTCCGGCACACGCTCACCCCCCACATTTTGGCCGGATATGACCAGACCGACAGCCAGTCCACGTCTTTTCAAAAACCACTGAGACTGAATCGCTAAGGCTGGCGGGAAGACGAATCCACTCCCCAGTCCGATGCAAAGCCCCTGGGAGAGGATGAATTGATAGAATTGGGTTGAAATGGATGCCGTCATGATGCCTAGGACTAGGAAACATGTCCCTATACCGAGAGGAATTCTCGGCCCGTATTTGTCGCATAGTCTGCCTGCCCACAGCCCAAAAAAGAAGCAACCCCAAAACTGAAGACTGCCAATCCAAGCAATGTCGCTGGGGCTATATGTGGACAGGATAGTTAAGCCGTAATAGCTTTGGAAGACAGATAACCCATTGGTAAAACCTATGCTTGCAAAGAGCGTCAACCAGCCAGCGATAACATTGAGCCAGGCCCTCAATCCGCCGTCCGGAAACGAGACGTCGGCATTAAATGCCAGCACTGGCAATGCAATGCTATCCTCGTTAATACCATCACCTGAAGTTTCAAGGTGTTGCGTGGAAGGCTTCGGCTCCGTGCAACTGTTGGCCGTATTTCCGTCGGTCATCAACATGCTTGGGACTTTTAGCGAGGCACGATGTGTACAGCCTTCATCCCCGGTGCCCCACAATGGGAAAACTCGGCATCATATATAGCTTTTGTTGGTAATATGACGGTGTTGGGGGGGGGGGAAGGGAAGCAAACTGGAGAGTTTGACAGTACCAAGTAACACGAGCGAGATTCCAATTTGTATCAATCTAAGCCGGGTCGCAACACCTTAGTTAGCTTTCAACTTGATCAAAATCTACCGCCATTGGCGGATCAAGACGTACCCCATGGTAAATCAAAGTTAATCATCAGAAGTGAAATGGGGCCTGCGTTTAGATCGTTCGGATGCTGATCGAGCGGCTAGATAAGCGACGAGAATCACTTCGGGGTCCGCGGGTCCCACTGGGCGTCGATCACCGGAATTCGACCATGGCGGGCCGTAAAAGAGGGCATCCAAAGTAAGGTATGTATAGGTAGTGGTATAAAGGTTGTCTTATCGGAGCCAGGGAGATAATTTTCGTTAAATTGGTCGTGATCCTAATGATTATAAATACTGTGAATGAACCCACGAAAGAAGACGGCTCGCAGTCTGATTCCAATTTCCTACTTTAAATCTCCCCACGGTGGTTGAAGTAATTGCCGCGATGATTAGTCTTCACCAATTGTCATTTTCGACTGCCATCCCAGCACTTGTCGGCATTTATCTTCTTCGATGGATTTTGACCTCGCTTTTACACGCCCAGCGAGCTCGGCGAATGGGGTGTAAGCCCGCTTTTGTCCGACCCAGCAGGCTTCCGTTCGGGATTGATATCCTGAAACGCTATATGGATATGACTCGGGCGCAAATCCTCCAGAATGATGATTTGGTGCTTTACGAAGAGCTAGGCCGACGCCCGACGTGGAATCAGAACATTCTGGGAAATTGGCACCACGTCACAGTGGATCCAAAGAATGTGCAGGCGATGCTTGCGACACAATTCAAAGATTTCGAGCTGGGCCCTCCACGGCGTAATTTGTTCGGTCCGGTTATTGGGAAAGGCATTTTTACTACGGATGGCACGGACTGGTATGCGACGCCGTAAATTGGGAGGTTTCAAATATTAACATTGGACATAGGCAACATTCTCGATCCCTGCTGCGTCCACAGTTTGCTCGAGGTCAAGTCGCTGACCTACAGCTTGAGGAACGCCATGTCCAACACCTTCTCAATCGGCTCTCGGTTCAATCCGACTCCTGGACTGACACTGTCAATTTAGCGCCCTTGTTTTTCAACCTGACACTTGACTCTGCCACCGAATTTCTCTTTGGGCAGAGTGTCGATTCTCAAGTTTCCTCTTCAAAGGGAAGCCGGAGCCTCGAGACCAGGGCATCCACACTAGATGGGATGCCTGACGGGCCATCCTTTGGCCGGTCGTTTGACCGAGCCAATGCGGTGGTCACTTACCGAAGTCGCTTGATGGATCTGTACTTCCTCTACTGTCCAGCAGAGTTTCGCAAGGACTGTGCAGAAATTCACCGATTTGCCCGTTACTATGTCAATCTCGCTCTCACGGGGGAACTACAGGCAACGGATAACAAAAGTGCGCCAGGAAATGCAAATGACTCTGGCTATATATTCCTTCAGGAACTCGTGAAGGATACAAAAGACCCCGATGAGCTTCGTAGCCAGCTTCTTAACATTCTGCTGGCAGGTAGAGATACCACCGCAGGTCTTTTAGGATGGACATTCTATCTACTATCTCGTCATGTGGACATTTACAAAAAGCTGCGCACTGTCATCATCGAAACGTTTGGAGAGTTTGATGATGCGGTGATTACATTTGAGGCCCTGAAATCATGCTCTTATCTGCAGCATGTTCTATCCGAAGTTCTACGACTTCATCCAGTCGTACCTGAGAACAGCCGCCGTGCGGTCCGAAACACCACCCTCCCTCGAGGAGGCGGCCCTGATGGTACATCGCCAGTATATATCCGCGCCGGAGAGGAGGTTGCCTACAATGTACATATCATGCACCGCCGGAAGGACATCTGGGGCGACGACGCTAACGACTTTCGTCCCGAAAGGTGGACCGGGCGCAAACATGGATGGGAGTTTTTACCATTTAACGGCGGACCCAGGATTTGCTTAGGGCAGCAATTTGCCCTTACGGAGGCTGGATACGTCATCGTGCGGATGCTTCAGCGGTTCGATAAGGTGGAAAACATGGACAAGTCGACTGTTGTCAAGCACAAATTCACGGCAACTACTGCGCCAGTTCAGGTCCTCGTACGGCTGCATGGCGCATCTGAATAAATAATTGATATCCTCGATAGCAACATTATAGTATAACAACCAATTATATTACGCTGTAATTGTTGTACGATGTACACCAAGTTTGTTTTGAGGGGGATACGGTGGATTCTATGCAGCGGAAAGACTAATCAATAAATAAGAAAATGTAAGGGGCGCTCATGACACCGTGTACTAGAAATAAGGATGTATATAAATAGCTGAATATATTGACACACATGCAAACCATCCTAGCAGTGTTAGTTATATGTTTAATATACTCAAAACACTTAACAAGGGCTTTAACAAGAGCCAGAGGAAGAGTCGAGGTGGAAAGTAAAGCATATGGTTAAGACAAACATAGCGTCAGGGGTAGACTACTGTATGATCTCCTTAATCAATATGCAGAGCCTACTTCCTATAATCTGATCATAGATGTATCCTACGGCTATAGGACTGGCAGCGCTTAAATAGAGGATTTAGAGCAGAATCAAACACGCAATAGGAAAAAGAATAGGCACAAGAGGCGAGACTGGCCCAGTCAGTTCCCGGACTGGCGCACCAACTGTTTCAAAAGCCATGCAGGGATGTGCTGGAACTGTGGAAATGCCTATCGAAGCCGCACGCAATCCGCCATGTTGCCGTGTACACCAAACCAGTTTGCTGGCACGGTTCCGCGAGGCGTATTGGGTCAACTCGGCTGGGGATTTTAAAATATAGGAAACATAACGGTAGACAGGACAGGGACCACATTATAAATATAGAAGGGGAATAGGTACTGTAGTAGTTAGCCTAGTTGTTGTATACCTTTGGACATAGTATATCTCCTATATATAATCTTGGTTTAGGTGCTTTAGAGAAAGATTCTGTGATACAGTTTACTATCACTGCGCTTAGGATTCTGCGGACCACAGCTTGTGAGCCATATTATAACACGGCGCGTTTGCCTAGGAAGGGTCGGGAAGAACAAAGAGTTTCTACATCTTATCGCGCAGGACCATATGGGAAGGTGGGCTAGAATAACCAAGGCAGGGGCAGGACTGCTTGAGCCATATAGGACGAAATAGGTTACAATTTTACTCGTGAAATACCACCGACCAATATCCCCAGGTACTTGTGCTTGTCCTTGAAGCAACATCTCCACAGCCTCTTCTAGCTCCTGACTATCCCGCGTACTGGCGTAGATAGAGCGCCAGGCGATAATATTGTCGGGCGAACGAGAATCGCTCCCCCAGGTTGATATTCTTTTAAACTTTCCCAGTGGTCTTCATAGTCCCTCTATGGACACCCTTCCCCAATTTGGGCAACCACAATTAAATCACCAAGACTCTTAGATATCCGTTCAGCGGCTGATAGCCATGAAGAGCCTTTCCCATCCGTAATTAAAGCAAAGCCGAGGTGTTTTCGTACCAGGTGGTGAGTGGAAAGAATATGATCACCCATTTGTATCCAGGCATGTGGCAAACGATGGCCGGGTTTAGCCGTGGGGAAATACTGAAGACCTAGCGGATCGCGCTTCGCTAGAATGGATCCATCAGATATGAGGAATCCATGATTATATCGAAAACCGAGCTCGATGCCGTGTGCACAAAACTCAACGGCTTGCGACTCGATAATCCGGGCGACCTGTGCCCGGAAGGTACTTCCCTTGTCGGACTCCACAAGCAGAAATTCGAATTGACGTTGGTTGTGTTCCTTCTTGCCAGGTAAAAGACCCATAACGGTGTTTATCACAGCTGAATTGCTGAACGTGAACAATCCCCAATCGCAGTTGACTTCCCGAACAGCACGTGTTTCTGGCTCGTAGGTGTCGAGAATTGACTCGTTGGCCTTTCTTGTGAGCACCATGGCCAGCTTCCAAGATAGGTTGAGGGAGTCTTCGATTGCTGTATTCAGCCCGTGGTGGGCGGCCGTCTGTTTCCCGCATCTCCCGCCAGGAAAACTCGTCCTTTGCGATAGGAATCAGCCAGGACTCGCTCGATCGCCCAGTGGCTGACTTTGATTACTTTCAGCTCCAAGTCGGGGATTTTTAAAAGCTCACGGATGCGTGGGACTAACGCAGATTCATCGTGTCGGGTTTCGTCATTCATGGCTATTCAGTCACTTGAGCTAAGTAATAGCTCTACTGTTATACGCGTTCCATGTATAGCGCATGTTATCCAGCTTAGCCTAAAGGATCTTCTTAGTCAGTTGAAAGCAAATCCAAAAAACAATATAGCTGAGATAGAGTGGTCTGAATCTCACATTCAGTCTCTTCGTGCGACGCAGCAAAAAAGGGAGATCGTTGACACGTTAAATAAGGTATATATCCTTCTTTTACTTTTATCTTATTTTCTAATTTATCTATTAGATACGTAGTCTAGCGATTTATATTAACAGCAGTCCCCAGCGTTGAGAGGCCTTCTACAATCTTTAAATAGAGAAGCCAAAACTTGTTCCTATTCAGGATGTCAAGTCTCGCTGGAATTCAACCTTTCTTATGCTCCGGCGCGCAAAGCGGCTACAGTCTACCTTTGATGAGTTCTATGAGCATTACGGCCAAGATCAATTTGCTCTCAGAGCAGAGGAATAGCACCAGATTAAGTATCTGCTTTGGATTAAACAACCATTCTTTAAATTTATATCTCTTCTCTCACAGACAAAAGATGTGACTATTTATCTTGTCTTCAGCATCTATAATAAGCTCTTTAACCATCTAGAAAAGTCCATCCGGCAGCTTCAGCGAAAGAAAGTCATTTGGAAATAGTTAATGTTAGCTGTCCTCCACGCGGCTAAGGGAAAGCTCTCTTAATATTACAGTATGACTGATCAGATCCCGAATGATCTTTATACGATTGGCACAATCATTGCACCGCAGCAGAAGCTTCAGTTTTTCTCTACTAAGGACTGGAATAATGACTGGCGTATACGGTATCGCAATAGTCTTAAAAATTGCCTTGAGCCCTATCAACAGCGGCTTTTAAGCGCCCAGCCATCGGCCAAGGTTCAGCTATCAGCCTTAGCTATCTCTAAGCTTGAAATGATATGTAAACCAGAAGCATCTCAACTATTAGTAACTGGCCAATATAATGAGCTTTCACAATATCTTGATAGTGGTATGTAACACAATAACTAATTATATTTATAACTAACATTTCTAATAGCAACGGTTCGATCTGGTCCTCGCGTCTTCTGGAAGGAGGACCAGTATGAATTTCCAGCGCTTGCAAGCCTTGCCCGCGATATTCTCTCAATCCCCGCCACTGGTGCTGGTGTAGAGCGGCTTTTCAACTCTGCACGGGATATCTGCCACTATCGCCGAGGTTCTCTTAACCCTACAACTACCCAAGACCTGATGCTATTCATGTGCACATCCCGGTTTGATTTTGAGAATAAGTAAAGGGCAATAATTAATGGGTACCTCTCATGTGAAGAGATACAGGCAGCTAATAAGGAAAGAGATACCCAGGCAAGCGGATTTGATCCAATTAGTGACGATGAGGAAGAGGAGAGGGCAGTTTTACTCAGATACAGTGCACAGGTCAAGCTCCTAGTAAACGAAGCCAAGGTAAGCGGCGATGGAGTGTTGAATCTACATCAGAAGAGGGCAATGGAGATGACAATGAAGATGCAAGAGTCCTTCCACTACCTGATATACAGCAGCGCTTGTTAGGTAGGGTCCGGAAACGATCAAGACTTCTTGATGGATATGAAACACCATAAGTAGTTCTGTAGCAAAATTTGGTATGAAAATAAAGCTCTTTTATTTGATCTATATGAAATCCATTGAATATCGGTAGCCTGAAGATGTAAGCGATATACTCAAACATACAGCTTCAATCTACATAAAATATGCAGACCACGAGTTCCTACTGTTTGTTACGTTTGACTACCCGTGGGTAACCCGCGGGTGACCCTCGCTGCGGGTGGGAATGTCGGACCCTCGACCCTCAAAACGAGGGTCTGAGGGTGACCCTCCGAGGGTTACCCGCGGGTAAGGGCGAGGTCTACTCGTAACATCTGAAGTCCAAATTAACTTCCATGTTTTACACAAGGAAACTCCCTCAGATCCTAAAGCCAAGGAAATAGTGCAACCCCCTTGTCCAAATTTAGCTAGTCTGTAGATCATGCTCTCGCATTGGAACAAAAATATAAATTATCTGACAAGGCGATACACCCCGCCGGGGGGTGAGGAGACGGAATATAGTTAGGACACCTATTTTTTGTACACTATATGTATATAGATTTCAAGGTTCTATCCATCGATCCTAGAGTCCTCCACTTGAGTCCGATAAAGTTGAAACAGTACTAGTATTTTCTCTCTTTAGAAGAGATTGTTGATATAAGAAGAGGGGGCACAACCTTGAACCAAACCAGAATAAACATGCTCCGACGCACCAGTGAATCCCGGCTTCCGCCGACAGCTTTGGATGTATTGATCAATTGAGAAACTACGAAGGCAGCTTAAATGGATGTAGCCGACTAAATGTAGCACTTCTCATCAAAAAGAGTAACTTATCCGTTGGAAAATGTACGCGGGTATTCGTGGCTGGGGTTTCTATTTGTGGAGTCAATATCCCGTAGAGATAATCCATCGGAGCCCGGACTCTAGGCTCTTGTCCAATAGAAGTATTATAGATGGAATTCCCACAAGCCAGACGTGGGGGCTAAAATGAGTCGGGTGTTCATATATGGGGGCTAAAACGTGGCCCAATGATGAACAAGAACTTAGTATGAATGTCGATCATGTCCAAATAGATACGGGACAGAAACTTTATACGGGGTGTGTGATGTCGACATATCCCAGCTAACGTTTCTTCGCAGTGTCTTTCTTAAAGGGGTAATGGATATTTAGGGCTAGACGAGACTCTTAAATTTAAATATTTAAAGGTTGTTGCTCCCCTCCTGGGGATTGTGATAGAATAGTCAGCATACATTACTTTTCAACATTCTGTCTTGAACCTTCTCAATCCCTGCTAGCAATAATGAATTCAGAGTACTATGGAACTCCCTCCCAAAATGGGTATGGCTACTCTGGCCCTCCGCCTCCCCAGGGCCCTCCCCAAGGGTATCAGCAATCATATCCGCAACAGTACCTAGAGCCTCAGAATCAGTACCCTCAGTCTTACAACGAGCAGCAGCAGCAGACTGCTCCTGGTGAGGCCCAGGATGGTGAGCGTGGTCTTGCCGGTGCCCTTGCCGGTGGTGCTGTCGGTGGTTTCGCTGGCCACAAGGCCAACCACGGCTTCCTCGGAACCATCGGTGGTGCGATTGCCGGTTCCATAGCTCAAGACATCTACAAGAAGCACCAGCATAAGGGTGAACAGAGCCTTCCTCCCCAGGGCGGTCCCTACCCGCAGCAATTCCCTCAGCAGCTATATCCCCAAGCGGGTCCATATCAACAATATCCCCCGCAAGGTCCATATCCGCCGAGTCAATTCTATCCACTGAATCAGCTGCACCACAATAAAAAGTCTGTGATGAAAAGACAGGAGGAGGTTGAAGAGCTTCAGGACAAGATCAACCGCGTTTCCCAGCACATGCAGCAGGGTCCCTCTCATAGCAAGATGAAGGATCTGCGGAAAGACATGGAAGATTTGCAGAAGGATTTGAGAAAGGCCCAAGAGGACTACCAGAAAGAGTTGGACAAGGCGCTAGACGACGATGCTAAGAAGAGACGACACTAAGCTCCAGAAAGAGCAGAAAACAGGGTACAGCAAAGGCGGTAGCTAAGCAGATAGACGGGCAAAGGCGACTCATCACGGCTTGTAAGGATCAGGGCTGTGGTGTTGATTAGGCTTCTTCAGGGCCCACGATGGGCCCCCAATGGGGCCCCCCCAGAAGCCCATTTTTACATAAAAGTCAGCTCTTAGCACTCATAAAGCTGCTAAGTCAGCAAAATTAAAATTTTTTTCTTACCTCTGTTCTTGTTTATATAGTAAATAACAATGTTTTCTTCTATATGATCATATAAAATGTAATGAAATGCCTTGAAAATAAAGTCGTGTAATCTAGTGTTACGCCCGGGGCTCTAGGCAGGAGTCTGTGACCAGTTAGCAGACCGCGCGTAGTTGGGTACTAACTTATAGTTGACGGGGTACGGTAGACAGGGGTGTAGCCTCTGTCACGGAATTCCTAACAAGACTGCAAGGTTGATGTATCGGGAACTTTGGGGAAGGTAATGGATATCTGCAGACAATACCTGGTCCAAGGTGCAGGAATCACCCTGATCCACCGTGCAGTATAGAATCGGTCTGAAAAGATGGTCGGATGACCTTTTGGTTGACTTCTCAATACTGAGTCGACCCCGAGAAGGGGTCGATCCCCGGGTATAAAGGGGCTTGTTCTGACTAGTATAGCAGAACAAGAATCAGTCTCTTTCTTGTATTAGACTTACTATCGGATCTTAGTTGTCTCTACTTTGCTTTACCAACGTATCCTTACCTAATTGACGGGTCCTCTACCCCGTACAGTAGTCCTCCGTTACAGTTGAACTCCTTTGGAATACGCTTGAGCAAAGTGTACGCCAATACCCACGCTGGTGCACTTTATCGCCTGTGTGATAACAAAGGACTGATCAGGCTTCAATTTCTTGTTGACGCATTCCTCGCCAACACAGTCTACGGTTCGCCCTTTGTGAAGTTGATCGGAATGGCTCTAATGGTAGCTGCGAGTTCCAGTCGTTCTCAACGGAGTCGATAGAATACACTCATGAGGCGCCACGGACAATTGCTGAATACGCTGCAAAGACTCCAACTGCGCCTGCCCCCAAAATAGCGATCTTATCTCCGGCCTCGAAACCCGACCAGGCAGTAGGGAAGATGTCTGAAAGAAGAACCAGATCCTTGTCCGCAATCTCATCATATTCCTCGCCGAGAACAATCAAGGATTTGCCCGCGAGTGGAACACGCACGAATTCGGCTGTTGAAATGGCGTTGTCAGTTAGACACAGGTCTTCCTTCAATAAGGGTTGATCTCTTGCTTCTCAAGAGATAATAGAACATGATTCTAGAGCGCTAAACCGTACCTTGGCAACCTCTCAAATCGCTAAATTGATCGCTTTGTCTATAAAATGTAATTGGAGGGTTAATTGCAGGCTCTAAATCCAGCCCGACGCCATCCGGAAAATCAGGGATAATGACCCTATCCCTAACCTTCACTAAATCAACATCTGCTCCAACTTGCTTGATGATACCCATCGCTTCATATCCGATAGAATAAGGCACCTAGTTGCTGCCGAAGACACTGTGGTTGTTATGCAAATTGGTGCCGCAGATAACCGCTGAAGTGACCCGAACCACGGTGTCCGTTTGCCTGATGACATTTGCCTTCGGTATATCACGGACATAAATCTCGAACGGCTGGCCATCAAAAACGACCGACCGCATGGTTTTATCCTTGTTGCGCATCTCTCTCAGGATATATGTTGACGCTGCCTAATTAGGCCTAGCGCTGTGTTTCTTCCTAAGCGATATCTTCTTCACACAGTCATGTTGATAGATTCAAGGAGCAAGAATCTAATCAAGGAATTCAACCAACTTCCTATACCTTCCAACAATATATAACAGTATATTGTCCAATTTCAGCGTGGTGACTATGGGATTATTCTTTGAGTGGTTCTAGTAAAGTAGTGAGAACTTTACTGTTGGATTCAAGTTTGCTATGTTTCATTTTTGCTGGAATTGACCGGTCGTTATATAGCAATTGATGATGGCCAGGACAGCCTTGCGTAGCGGAGTCCAAGGCCCATAGGATACATACGACCTGACATCATCCTTTAGGGCCTCATACCAGTTTTAGCCATTTTCAGTTTGGCTACACCTCGGGGAGTCTCAAGGAAGACCACAAACTCAGCCGCAAACGGCTGAGATGTCTAAAGCATACGCCAAGTCTGACGTAAGATAGCAAGCTGAAATGAGACTCCGAGGAATAATCTGTTCGGACATCTCCGTCGCACCACGATTATATCTGCCTGTTTTCTTGATCCTATAATAATTAATGGGCCTCATGAATTAGCAATGCCCCGCTTATGAGGTTTATAGGGCAGACCACTAGACTGTACCAGTCTTGGTAATACTGAGTGGATCACTCGCTATCGATAGATTTTATTGGATCTAAGGCTAACTTTACTGCTACTAAGGTTACATCCGCTTTTACACATCGAACGCCTGGCACGTGGTACTAAGATGGAGTCACCAGGAAAGCACACGATTTTGTTCCACCTTAGGGAGGAATTGTTTAATTTAATTTCAGGCCCCCTACTCAAATCCGTCCACCACTCTTGCTTGGCGCAGGGTGTAAATTTTTCTCACATTTCTCAACCTAATGCAACAGTGAACGATCTTCGACAAAAAAGCGTTTCAATACCTAAACCGGATCTCTCTAAGTCCTAGAGGGGGAGAGGAGCAGCGATAGCAGGCAACCATTAGTGGGCCATGTTGATACAATCCTTCAACACTGGCTGATGGTCTTCAATGAAGGCTAGGTCGGATGCTCGGAAGACGGGACATAGCTCCTAATGGATCGCCCCACACCATGTATCCACTGGTCAGGTGGAATTGGGCTGGCTTGGTCTTTAATTAACATCCGGGTAGTGGTTTTGAGAAGAAGGTCGAACAGGGGCATAGGGAAATTTCCTGTGTTGTTACCTACCATGTGCTCGTACTGAATGCTGAGACTGTGAAGGCCAAACCAATTGTGATTCCCTGGGGGGTTTCAAGAGCATCTCAGAGTATGTTCGGCGAATTTATATAGCTAGGACAGGATACATGGCGAATGATATTCTAATCGTTGATCTCTGAGTATATACAGTGCCAAATGTGCACAGCCCAAAGCAAGATGTAACATAAATATCAGTCCCGAGGTAAATTGTTAGAACAGAGATGTAAATTAATTGAGTCTGGTACTGCTATCCAAGTACAGTAATCAATGTAATCTAAAGTCAGAGGCGATTTCCCTTCCACAAGCACCACCACTTATCAATGTAAGGCTGCCCACTAGCAGACACAAATAACTTACTAAGTAACATTGAAAATTGCATTTTGGGGAAATACTATACTACTTCTAGCTCAGAAGCGCCCAGAAAACCTGGTAGAACGATCCTGGCCTAATCAGAGCTTACAGTTAAGATCTGAAAGTATATAATCTACTATTCTTATTAGTATCCAGCGGCTCTGAGTATCCATAATAAGCTGTTAGGTATCTGTAAGTATAGGGGTCCAGATCTTAAACCAATCGAAGTTTAGAAATATTTACAACGTGTTGTAGAGTTACATCACACTACTACACTCCGTAGGGCAAACAGATTTGAGATAGATTTCGGTTGGGGGAAGTAAGGAATATATACTATTATAATTAGCTAGGCAACTTAGACTAGATTTATACCACTCTAACTAGGGATTGTGACTATTTGTAGGAAGTAATAGATCCTGACTTTGTCAGGTAGCCGTTCTGCGTGGGACTGGCTATGATTACAGGTGATTTGAGATCAACATTTTCCTTATTAGGGATAGGAACTTTTCCTATTTTAATTTATAATAGTAATGCTTAGAGGAAATTCTTCGTTGAGATCTGAATAATATTAATAAATATATCTCAATATTGGACACCAATCTTATTATTTATTACTCTACTGTAATCCTGCATCCAGGTAAACGAAACAGCCAATGATACTAAAGAGGACCCACTAAAATTACACGGTATACTGCCACATAGAGATGCTTATCCAACACTTTCTATCTGTCCAATGAAAGTACCAGAGCTGGAAGATGCAGTCCAGCCGCAAAATATAAAGTGATCATAATCTTCCCCCCAGAGACTTCTATTTCTATTCCTAAACTCATCGTTTCTACTCCCAAATTTATCATTTCTACATCCAGACCTAAGTTCATTGTATGCTAAACCACTATGAAGCTTCATTCTTCTCTAAGTGTTATTCTTCTCGCCTCTGCTCCCCTTACCAACTCTTGGCTCGTCCGGTTCCTGTCACAGATCCGATGATGACTCTGCATGATGACTGTATCGTATACCCTGCCTGTTGTGCATATACAGCTCGGAGGCCGAGTGGCGACGACGGATCACATATCCGTTGACTTTTCCATAGCGTATAGTAGCTCCTTGTCAGTCTTATCTTGTTAGGAGAATAGGGGGCTTCTTCTGGATATAAAGTTAGCCTAATGTTAATGAAAGAAGAAGGCAAGAATCAGTCTTCTGTCTGCCTGATATCTACTGCTTAGCTTTCGGCCTACGTACCCTTACCTAGTTGACAGGTCTTCTACCCTGAATAGTAGATATTTTCTTGACAGTTCCATTCTAGCCACGGATGTCATGGCTCACATATTGCTGCAATAAGAGACAACGGCAACCCACAAGGCTGTAGGAAGCTCGAGCACAATTGGTGGTCTGCTGACTATGATCCTAAGGGTGAACCATACAGTATTGTTTTCTGGAAAGGGAAAAACTGTGATGGAGAATATCTCACTCCGGGTGTCGGTGCTTCTCCCAGTTGTACCGATCTTGATAGCATGCACAGCTATGCTGTCCTGAAGAAAAAATAGATGACTAGGTATGTATAGCTACCTGTTGATTCGGTATCAGAATAGGTTTAAACTAAACTTTGTACAATGTTCTATAATAGCCTGTCATTTCCTGCTTTGGTCAGCTGGCGAATACCTGTGAAATTCAACATTTCATCTTGGGATATTGGCTAAAAAGCGACTGATATTCTTGGGGGAGATTATAGGTGTCTAGTGGGTGGAAATGTTTAAGGTGTTTCCAATTCTTTCAAGGAGATTGATTGTTGGGAGGTCCGCGTGACAGGATTGGGTGATGGTTTTGTCTATAACTGCAAGGGACATGGTAGTACCTGGGTGATTTATACCATAAAAACCCGACGGGTATTATCATAGAATAATTGGATCTATTTCTATGGAGAATCAATTCCCTTCCAATCAATTTGAATCCATCTACCTTGTTTCATTCCCATAATCAACACTCAATTTCTGTTGAAAATGAACTCCCCTAAAAGAATAACGTCAGCTTAAATGCAGAGATAGAAGTCCGGCTTTGCAAGCCTGATATTTCTCCTCTCTAGTTTGTTTTTCCTTTCTTCCGTTGCTTGAGCCCCACTTTATACACTTTATACACTTTATAGGACTCCGACGGATCCGCCAGAAAATATCAACAGAAACAACGAACATAGAATTGAGTCCGAGGTGTTTGAACACTCCAGTGTAAAGGCTTTAATTTTTTTTGTACAGTAATACTTATATTTTTAATCGTTCTAAATATCACTAATCCACTTCATTGTTTTCCATCGTCTCAATTTTTACTTCAGTTTTACTTTTCTGATATTTTGACTATCTTACTTGCGAAATATCCCTCTACAAATTGTATGGTTGAAATTTAGATTGAACTATAAAAGGCATTGCTGTAACAGGCCAAGTAATTTATATAGTTAATAGATGGTCCCTGGGCTTTAGGGATAGCTGGGACACTAATCTAAGCTTCAAGTGACTGTACCAGTTTCATAAGCTGTTCGCTATCTGGCCGTTGGAAGCAGATTGCGTTTCAGCCTGGGCTTAGACAGTGTTTGCGAGACTCATTACCAGCCCAGTCGGTTGTGTGAGTACGTCGGTGTCGTCCACCGATGTTTCTAGGGTATTCATCGTGTCTAATGGCTGAGAATTGTTGTACTATGAGTTTTGTTGAGGCGATGTAATATCACAGTACAGGACAAGATTAATTACTTGATTAAATTTTGATGAATATGTCACTTAAAGAACTAGAAAACAAGCAACGCGTAGTGGAAACTTTATTATCTACAGACGATGAAGGATGGTAAAGGAGGTGTGATGCTCTCGGGGCTGTAGTATATATTCAATCAACATCCTCTCCATGAAGTTCCATTTCATAAAGCTCACTGGCGTCAGCCAGTGATTAGCCTGCACAAATTATCACTAGAGAGGATATATGGGCTTATCGTGTGGGAAAAACAACGAGGCCAAAATGTAGGCGGCTCCTTCTTTCTCCTGGCCTTCACTTACTGATATTCTACCTAATCAATAATATAGGCCCCCTTGCTCCATGCTGACCTGTTTAAGTATACCAATATGATGATAAGACGTCAGGAGCAGCCCCAGTGGAATACTAGCGACTGGGGTGGATAGCGGGAACCTCTGAACTCACCCACTCATGAATCAGTCTATACCTGCCGAGTAGCTTACAATAATTACAAAAATTGTTATTCATACATCTATAGTAATACTGGGTACTGTATATTTGTTTCCACACTGCATTTAGGTTCCAAGAGTGCTAATCAGCAACTGTCGGCCGGATAGGATATGGAGAAAATCAAGAACTGGCAAGCCGTTCATAAATGTAAAAAGCCAAAGTGGGTCAAACCGAGCACCAAGCGCATATATTAGTAATAACCTGTAGTTAGTTAACTAACTATTGGCTGTCTAACTATGTGAGATCAGACGCAGCATCACCACCGCAAGGTTTCCCGCAACGAAACGGCTTCAGATGCGATCATAATTTTGCCACATACGCAGTTTATTCTTATCATCTAATCTACAGGGTAATATACACCGCAATTATTTAGCCATTCATTCACATATTCATTTGCCACCCCCCCCCCCAGCAAAAAAAAAAAAAAAAACTCTCTACGCTACCAGCGGAGCTGCTGCTCTCAATAGCAAGTTATCTGGCTAGTTAAATAGACATTCTGCGGCTCGCCTCCTGTTGCCGTGCTTTCTACCCACTTTTGTTACCTAAAGTCTATACATCGCTCGACCTGGTAGAGCACCGAAATGGCTACTTGAGTCATCTGGTACATACCCTCGCATCTAAGCCGGCACTAGCGCAACAAGTGCGCACTTTGCGTGTCTCCGATGGTTGGCGACCGACTTCCGGCGTGCGATATAAACAGGAGGTTATCCTACCAGTTCTGAAGTTAGTCCTGGGGCCCGACGACAACCTATCGAAGTGGCACTGGGCAGTACTGGGTCGAGAGAATAATGATGTATCGACTGTCTTGCTTCTGGCCCTATTACCGGATTTGGAGGATTTGGTCTTGCAGGTTTATGATTTTTCGAACTACACTCTCGAGTGGATGGCCAGGATTGCCCAGACAGAAAGCTTTGTCCTGTCTAAATTAAGGAGCTTCACGGCCGTGTGTTCTGATGTAGATAATGGCCTCAGCTCATCGCACTTCCTTCCAATCCTTCGACTTCCCTCGTTGCGAAGCTTTTGCGGCCAGATGATATGTGATGGAGGTAGCTCTGATGCAGAGTATACCGAGGATTATGCGTTTAATGCGGTCAGCTACGCACCTGACAATGTTGGATACTCCAATGTTACTCATATCCACCTCAAGTCCAGTTGCTCTTGACGAGGGTTTGCGAATTTGATCGGCGCACCCAAGAGCCTCGAATCTTTCATCTTCGAGCATTCCGAGAACCTGAATTACCCGGATGATGAGAGCATGTACGCGTCGAGATACTACCCACCATTGTGCAGACATCGAGAGACCCTGCAAACGTTAACGATAACCCACGAGGGAACCAATCAATATACCAGTTACTCAGTTCACGACTATGATTACATCGGATCATTTGCGGGATTCAGTGCGCTGAAGGGACTTCGGCTACAGATATCTGATATACTAGACCGGAACCAAGACCAGAGTTTCCTTGAAAACACACCTAAGAATGGATTCAGTGATGTATTGCCTCTATCGCTAGAAAGCCTAATTCTTGATGGCCTAGAGAAAGAGTATACAACCGAACTAGCTAAGGCGTTTAAAAAGCTACTCTCAGGAGGGAAAAAGTACTGCTGCCCAAACTTGACATATTTAGAAATCAAAGGGAACTGGATGCATGTCCAGCAGTCAACTGAGGAGTCTAATGCTAAACCTCGCCCAATACCTTCTATGTTGAGGCAATTTGCGGACTTCAAGGTGAAACTTGAGTTGTTATGTTCGGCTGTGAAAGTAGGGTTTCGTATGCGTGATTTGCATGTTGAGGATATTATCGAACGGAATCGTTTGTATGGCTTCTGGAGTGATGCCCTTTGACTAGTAGTTAATCGCTAATATATTTTTTCTACCTGGGGATGACATGTCCTAGGTATTAGGCTATCTAGTTGATAGAACACGAATTGCCAGAGGAACAGAGAATATGTAAATGAAAGTCACCCACAACTGGATCGTGTCGTCTTAAAAGCGGGAAATCTATCTAACCTCCGGCTCAGCAGACGTGGTGGCAGTGACATCTTTCATCCGTGGCGCTTTTTGCTTGCTCGCTGTTTCTGGTTGGCTCGGCCTTTTGACAGCACCTATATGCACAATAATCAATCCTTTTCGCCCAATGACGTGCGTGTACGGGTGCGAATAAGGCCGTGTTAAATTATTTGAGGATCACGATAATTGGCTGCAAAATCATTAAATTTATTGGTTGGGGGGACGTGTTTGCGGCGCGCGCCAAATTAGCAGTGGGAACACAACTGTTGAATACGACAAATACTCGGAATACTCCAATCGCCCCAATAGTCCGACTTAGTTTATAGGTTTATAAGTAAGCACTCCTACTGTCTGTTCCAAAATTAAAGGTAATATATGAGGCGCCTATATCATGTCACATACAGTTTCCATTGTCTGCCAGATGTGTCCTCTGGAGTGCGTGTGAAGATATTCAAGGAGAGGTTCGCGGGAAGTGATAAGTCTTGTCGCCCAAGGAAAACAAGGAAGACCTCAACAGTCGAACGTTACAAGCGCAGCCTCACTTGCCTTCAGGGTCAGAATCCCGCTTCACCGGTCCTTGACATCTGCCCAGGTGCAGTCAACGTTTGAAAATTTGCCCGACACCTACCACGGTGTATATTATTCAAGTGGATAGTAACCTTAGGCCTGAACCCTCATCTTCAGCCGAGTGGAATAGAAGCTCTCTAAACCTGACGTGCATCAATCGTGGCGCTAAACACCTTTCGGCGGACAATGGGTTAACGCACGCGAGAACAGTGAACAGAGGAGAGGTATCGATGCATATTATTGAGCCTGAGGATTTAGGGTTGGTAGTGGAGTTTATCAATGACATCATGGTGACAACCAGGCCACATGCAGTGAATTGGATCCATATGACCGTGCCGAAGGACCGGGACAATGTGGCGTACTTTGAGCCGTTGAAGGGATTAGCCCTGGATGAGGATACGCGTGTTGTCTTGGGATTAGTGCACTTCGACGACGAAGAGGGGACTAAACGTCGGATTAAGGCTGCACAGGAGGCTACCGGGAAAAGGTTCGGTGTGGCGATTGAGTGTGGAATGGGGAGAGTACCGAAGGAACACCTCAACGGTATCCTGAGGACTTCGAAGGAAGTGACGGAGCCTATTGACTAAGTCGGAACGAGAGGCTCTCGTCTTGACTGATTCATATCTATCACCTGCGTTGCTGCTTTATGTTCAATATTTAACATTAGGGTGTAAGAAACAGCAGTCTGTGTAATGCAGCTAGATTATATTTCTAGACTCCCTCCCAGGTAACCTCAATAATTGCTAACGCCACTCCTTCGAGCGTCCAACACTTCACAGGCCCAAACCTCTCGTCCACCTCCACAAACAAGGCGTGTAACTCCCCCTTATCCCTCGGCCGTGGCTTATTGATAGCTAATATCATCAGATCCATATACTGAATGTATCTCTCTGTCAAAATCAGCAACGCCACGCTATCCGGACACAGACTCTCATTGACGACAACCTTAGCGCCCCTCCGAAGCGCAGGAACTAGCTGTCTCAGGGTCTTGACCACATACTCGTTCGACCAATCGTGAAGCACCCATCGAAAGAGATACACGTCAGCAACAATGGTCTGGGGGGTGAAGAAGTCATCATTGTGAAACCCCACTGCATGGCTCTCCGCTTGCACGGTGGCTCGGGCCTCCCCCGCCACAGATAACACATCCTGAACAATAACGCGCACACCCGGGTTCTTTTCGGAGATTAAGCGTACAATATGACTGTCAGAGCCGCCTAGGTCGACTACCACGGCTCCATCGGGCAGGGAAGCCCATGAGTATCCCTTGACCGGGAAGGAAGATGAGTACACGGGGATGCGTCTGGTGTAGAACTTCATGGCTTCGGAGAGCCGCTTTGCCTTCTCGGGTCGCGACTGTAGGTAGCTAAAGAGGTTTTCGTTCGTATAATGGGAGAGTGAGACGCTCTGTCCACCTCAGACGCTCGACAGAGGATTTGGGCTGTCAAAGTGAGGGAACTTATGGTCTCATTCAGCTCATGGCCGCAGAACTGCTGCATAGCATCTACCGTCTGTCACATCATTACATTATCCACCCAGGCACAAAGACTCCCAGAGATGGAAGCTTACCCTCAAAAACAATCCGTAAAACTCATCAAACTGCCCGACCCCCGCCTGGATTCAATGTATGATGACGCACAGCGGGCCGCTGAGCAAAAGTACCTATGAGGCGCTCGTACAGCCGCGGACTATCATTATTGAAGGCCCGACAAATTTGTTCCCCAGTATATATTTGTATACACTTGGCTGGACACGGGATATTTACCACAGTGAGGATATTATCTGGTACGATGGTAGCGCTACTAGTTATAGTTCCACGATAATGTATCTTCTACGGCGGCAGTGGGATTTGGTTATGGCGGGAATACTACACTGACCAATAACATTGTGTAGATAATCCTTGATAGACTTTTAATGGTACTGGAAGGTGAAAGTAGTGTTCAGCAGCTTGATATACAACTTGATGAGCAGCCTGAGGAATCTACACCTGTGCTTAGACGACGAGCTCCTCAACGCTGCAGTGGCTCTGGGATAGTTGGGCATACTATTCGGAATTGCCCTAGTAAATAGCTATTTTCTCATGTATTTAATAAGTCAAATTTAATGGCGTTGGTGGTTAAAAAGCTTCAAATACTAGTTGATAGTCTGAAAACCTGCCGGTTCGGTGGTAGTTGTAACGGAGAGCCTACTACGCGGCATAGATAGCTGAATTCTGAGTTGACAACTGAGATTGTTTGGCTTCCTGAGATCTCTGGCGTAAACTGTGAGTCGATAGGGAAATTAAAGTAAAATGGATCTGAAGGGTCCCCCTCGTTGTAACGGAGAGCCTACCACGCGGCATAGATAGCTGCTGGCTAGTTAGGTAAGGATACGAAGGCAGGAAGAAGGCGTCTATCATAGCCTAATAGTAGGACTAGGAACATAGGGAGACTGATTCTTGTCTCCCTTCTCTATGTCTAAGATCACCCTTAAATAGCTTGGGGTCCTTCCTTGACCGCCAGTCCTTTGTGCGCAGAATGAGGGGTAAGGTAGAGAAACCGAGGGGTTGGGGCTTCGCACGGCTTTATATACCGATCCTGTGTTGAACCCGTAACATTGGATGTGGGGAGCATATCCAAGTCGTACGATATGCCGCAGCTTATTTTATTATTTAATCAAGTTTAACGTCCATATAGAGCCATTTGGCTATGACAGACACATGCGTCTAGGCAGTGGTCTAGACCACTGCCTCTAGATTGTCCCTAGAGGCTCTACCAGCCCCCTCTATCCTTTTTTATGTTCATTCTGGTCCATTTCCTCGCCCGATGGGAACGGTAAATCAATACATGAAAGTTGTAAATATCATGGAAAACTTTCTTAGTGTCTGCTCCTCCACGATTATTATATCTTCAACTTTTCCTTCTCACTGACATATCCTGCATTCCGTTTTGCCACCAAGGTTTTGCAAGGATGTGTGCAACTAATATATTCAATATATTAAGCACCACCAGCAGCCACCTCCATGAAGAGTTTCTCGCGCTAAATTACAATGTCAGCGCTGATTATCATAATATGTCGCACTGCCGAACAAACCTTCAAGAACACCGAGAGAAGAACACCTATGCCACCGGCAAAAATAAGCAGGATATAACTGTGGTAAAAGTTAGCAATAGACTTTTAAGGTTAGCAAACTGCAAATAAATCTTACACATAGTCAATAGCATCGACAATAATATCTAACGCCGCGAACTGCTCTGACTTGGTCAACGTGCTGAAGAATCCACTTGCAGTTCCGCCAATTGTGTTCTTAATATCTGTGGTATCGGCGTTCGGAAGCAAGTTGATTAGGCCCGTAGTTGCTTTGTTCACGAAGATAGCGCCGGCCATACCCAGTGCTAAGACGATGCCTCCCAGTTGAGCTATTCTTGTTAGTCTTGTTTACTAAATAAAGAATGTGGACTACTTACAAACCATCATAAAGCCAAGGGCCCATGGGATCTCGGTCTTCTTAACTTTAGCCTGGACAACGCTATATCCTGCTTGGTTAAACGCGCCAACACCAAGGGCCATAAGAGAGGTGTATCCGTAGATAGCGCTGGCAGAGGTATCCTTTTTAACAGTGTCTAAAGGGGTCAGCGTTGGGATAAGTATTGCGATAATTAAGCATCTTAGCTTACACATTAATGCAGCGGCGACGAGTTCGAAAATGGAACCAAGGAGGTACCATGGAAGGTAATAACCGAATTTGGACATCATGTGGCCGTTTGCAATGATGGCGAAGATAAGCACCATTACAAAGGGTAGAATACGCAGCGAGGAGTGGACTGCAGTATCACCCTGCACGATATAAGTATAATATCTTGGGAACCAGGGTTGCTATCTTACCTGAGTAAATTGGAAGAATAGGGGAATATAGTACACTGAAATAAACAATCCGCTGCTGGCACAGGCTAGAACTTTATTAGCATCGCGAAGAGGTTAGAGTATTTTATAGGTTTAGACTCACTGTTAAGGATGAACAGAAGTAGTAGTGAACGCCTCTTAAGGAAATGGATCGGGAACAGTCTGTTTTCCTCGTTGCAGAGGATGTAGAAAGTCTGCTGAACACTAAAGACAACGAACAGAACGCCGGACACCACGAACAGTGCAATGGACGAACCGCTGCCCCAACTCCATTCCACTCCGCCAAAGTCGATAGCCATAATTAACGTAGTCAACGCACCGACAAACAAGACAATGCCGACCCAGTCGATATTCCTAGCTTTCTCTTTCGGGGTTGCATTGGGCATGGGCTCGAAGGAGGGCAAAAGAAATGCGTAGACTGGGGAAAAAACTGCTCCAACAACCAGGTTGATGTAGAAGGCCTAACAGTATTAGCATGGGCGGACTTCTTGAAGCGGGAGATTTGCAGACATACCCAACGCCAAGTCGCGGTGCTTTCGGCGAAGGCTCCTCCAATCGCTGGGCCGGTGACAGTTCCGATACCCCACGAAACGGCACTAGACGAGAAACATTACAGTGAGTATTAATATAGAGCTCGAGATTTCGCAGTGTTACTTACGTCAAACCAATGTAGAATGGACGTTCAGATACGGTTGTATTCACAGACAGCTGGGTCAAGACGCCGAAGTACATACCACTTCCCTAGATTAAGTTAATATCCAGAGGCCTATGCATTTATACAGGCATTTAAGCTTACTCCAGCGCCAGCCATAGCTCGTCCGACAATCATCCCGTTCATGTTTGGGGCAGCACCACAAAGAGCCGAGCCTGCCATGAAAAGAATAACACACTAGTACTCGAGTTAGCAATACATAAACTTTGATACTGCTTTATAATCAGGCGTTCTTTAGCATACCCCAATATAGAGCCATTTGGCATTGTAGGTTGCGTAGGCCTTAGACCAAGGCAGCACCAGTGCAGAGGAGGTAAGGGAGAATCTGCGAAGGCTTAGCTAAACTGTCTTCTAAATTATCTTGTAGGACAGCCAAAATCATACCCCACAGAAAGCCAGGAAATCTGGTCGGCTTCTTGGAATTGGTTGAGAATAGCCTGTAGTTCATGATGGTTAGATATACTAGAGATAGATATACCGAACAGGAATAAATACAGGTTGGATGTTAGCCACAATGGTATTGTCAAGCGCAAAAAGCATATGGCTGGACAGGATAGCAGTTACAACTAGGATCCACTATTGTTGGTAGGTTAGAATCTACCGTCCCCATGGTAGTGTGGGTAGTTCAGCTGAAGTTGGATACATACCTTAAAGCCAGTGATCGTCCTCACTTCCTTCTGCGGCTCCTCGACTGATGATTCGCGACCCTTACTAATTTGTGAGCTCGAGCTTGGGGTTTGTGAATCCGTCAAGGCGTCGGTGGCCCCGAGTTTCTCAACATCTTTCAGACTGTCTGCCATTGTGCTGGCGGTGCTGTGCTGTGCTAGTTAATCGAGGGTATTGACGCACAGACTCTTAGGTTTTTAGTAAATGAAAGTTAAGTTGATGTTGACTGACCGAAACATTCTGGCCTGACCGGTTATTTATTCTAATCCTAAAGAAACATTGGAACAGCAAATCCAGTCAGATCACGCCAACTGAACGAAGTAAGAGATCTGAAATCATTCTGGGTCGTGACTAATGAAGGCTCCATGGGATGAAAATGGATGACAGAAGATCAACCAGCCACCCTTTCTCCTCAGGCCCGCTTATTCCAGGAGAAAATTATGATCATATCCCCCTGTTTGCCGGTGCAACCCCAACCCAGTCCAGATCCACATTCTGGGATGTTATGGGATACCGACTGGGATACCGACTGGGATACCGAATGGGATACCGAATGGGATACCAAGATCGAGGTAGTTGCGAATAAATGTAATCCTGAAGTAGAATCCTTCGGAGTCGCCCGGACCAACGCCCGGGCCACCTCATCCCAATGGGAAAAAGCAGATCAGCTATTTCGCTATCCCATCGGGGTAGGACATTAGGCTGTCATCCTGTCCTTGGCGTTCTGGACGGTGTATCTCCACTTCATATACTTACGCTACCGGGAAGGCTTGGCGCAAAGGTCACCAACCTCCGAATCAAGACAGTGTCGAATCCAGTGTTGGAAGGGAATCTCTTGGGCACTATTTTAGCAGAATGAGCTGTGGAAAGCTAAGGAAGCCGTATCTATCGCGATGCCTCTTTGGGAAGGGGGATGAAAAAGTGTCGCCATAGGTTCTGTTTCAGTCTATCTAGGCGAAGGAGACGATAGACAGGGCTCGTGAATATCCTAACTCCGTTTTGGATACCGTGTCTAGTTCTCCCCGCGAGGGTATCCCCCCTAATGCTTATGTCAGGTCCATGCATCTATAAAATCATACTCTGTTTTCCCCATTTGCTACCATCTACGAGATACTTATCGTACACTTTTAAATCCAAGTAACAACATATTCGACCCCATTCGTCCTCGTCTGCTTCCCCTTCCAACATCATATAATTCATTCGTCATGACCATCCACCGCATCACACTCTTCAACATTCCCAAACCGGAGGACGTCGACATTCTCCTCGCCGAATATCGCACTCTTGCTCAAGAAGCAAAAAAGGTACACCTTACATATCTTCTCCTCTCCACCGCTCCTATAAGTCAAATATTAACCTTTATACTGCTGATAGAACTCAGAGCCTTACATTGTGTCAGTCCAAGCGGGTCGCACACTGCCTGACGCGCGAACGAAAGGCTACACGCTGGCCGTCAAGACGACCTTTCGCGATATGGACGATATGAACTTCTATGATCATGACTGCGAAGCACATAAACGATTGAAGTCTGTTGCTGCACCCAAGAGGCATGGGGATGTACTTACGGCGTTCTTTGAGGATGTGGTTGGGCTTGCAATTTAGATAATTGGCGGTCGACATCTATAGTCATATACCGAACAGTTAAGATTAAAAATAGAGAGAAATACGAACAGAAAGAGGGTACGAAGGAAGAAAATGATGATAGCCTGACGAATATCCCCAACCCGCAATAGTTTTGGAATGGGACAAAAGGAACAAAATTGAGCCCTCAGAAATAGAAAATATATATGTAATAAACAATGAGAAGATCCTCATGGGTAGTTGCTGAAATTCTAGCCACCGAGATATTCTGCCCATATGACAGCTCGCCCACTAGACTACCTGTATCTAATCAAGAATCATTAATCTTGATTAAGAAGTTCTGTTTTGATGTCTTTGTCTATCCCTACAGTCAGTATTTCTACAGTTTCTGAGCACAGAGGCTTTTAAAGGCTTCGGAACATTGCTATATTTATTGTTGCTAAACTAGAGACTATTTCTATCTCCTAAGCGGTTTATAACCTGCTACCATAATACTGAATCCCATGTCTATTACAGCTTCTATATATATTCCAGTTAGCCTTAAAGAGCTGGTGCTTATAGAGTCTTTATATTAAAGCAAAGCTATATATTTATAGTGCCTACGAGATCTTAATATAGGATATTGCTAAAGATGATGTTAAATACACATATTAAAAGTATAAGTTTACCATTAGGATTGTCTTAGTCACGGAATCCCTAACGAGACTGCAAGGTTGATGTATCGGGAACTTTGGGGCAGGTAATGGATATCTGCAGACGATACCTGGTCCAAGGTGCAGGAACCACCCTGGCCTGCCGTGCAGAATTATCCTGGTCCACCGTGCAGTAAAGAATCGGTCTCTTTCGTATATTAGACTTACTATCGGATCTTAGTTGTTGTCAAGGAAATATCTACTATTCAGGGTAGAAGACCTGTCAACTAGGTAAGGGTACGTAGGCCGAAAGCTAAGCAGTAGATATCAGGTAGACAGAAGACTGACAAGGAGCTACTATACGCTATTGAAAAGTCAACGGATATGTGATCCGTCGTCGCCACTCGGCCTCCGAGTTGTATATGCACAACGGGCAGGGTATACGATACAGTCATCATGCAGAGTCATCATCGGATCTGTGACAGTTGTCTCACTTTGCTTTACCAACGTATCCTTACCTAATTGACGGGTCCTCTACCCCGTATAGTAGTCCTCCGTTACAGTCTTAAGTGCACCGTTGGATAATATACTATACAAGAACATTTATATCGTTAGGAGTTTCTACGCAAAGGAGGAGGGCATAGATAGACTAGTCGTAAAGACTATAATTAATACCTGCTACTTAATATTTTGCATGCGACGGTATTAAAGCTTACATTGTAAGATAGAACAAGAATCTCGAGACTTAAAGATATTGTAATGCGGTTGCTATGTGCGCAATCTACTACTCAGGTAGCGAGGCAAGCAGGCAAGGTAGGAATGTAATGTAATGTATCATACGTTGGGATTCACGCAATGATCTTGTTGGGGTGATCATGGAGCCAGTATGTTCATAAATAGGAGGCTTCGCATAGGAGTTTTGAATATCATCCAGCGACAGTCATTTCCATTCTATTACTTTCCCCTGGCGCAAGACAGGCGTTGGGTGTACTTGGACCTACCCCTTCACTATATGTTTAAAATAATCAACTATTTCTGGATTATTCTTTAATATTCTACTGCTTACAACCTCGACAGTCCACAGTTTGACACATTTACTACTGTAGCACTAAGCGAGGAGAACGATATCCTTTTCAAAAGCATGCTAAATACACTGGATATCGATATCTAACCAATACTTCTGTTTCACACTCTACGGTAGAACCAGCTTTAAAAGCAATGCTTACGAATTTGTATTGTAGTAAGAAAGGTTATATAGAGAAGACCTACTGCACCCAGGGAAGCTGTCGGAGAGATTTACAAAGTTAGAGAAGAATGAAAGTATGTAATATAAGAAGCTTTTATCCCATATATCGCCTTAAGATACGTCTACAAACACAGAGAGATACGCCTGCTAGAAGCAAAGAATATGCTTCTGGAGTTATAGGAAATTGCTTGTTTTAGACGTCTGGAAGCTTCACAGCGGCCAAATGGGGGGAATGGGGGGTTGGAGATACTCTAGCTGCCTAGTTAGTCTGCTCATATAGCAGCTGGCCTACTAGAGGCCTTTCCATCATCTCCTGACACCTCCAGTAGGTTTGGTCATGTAGTAAAAATCGATTAATTGTTGTGCTAGAACCACATATGAAAAGCGACTAACTACTTGAATTGGTTACATTATCAATTAATTAGTGAATTTCAGTCCCCAGTAATGATATTTACTGATGGCCGTCTCTTGATCTTGCTAACCACGCAGCTATTACTGTATATTCAGTTACTCTACTAAGATAATCTGCCTTCTACCACCGTCCTATCTTTGAACAATAAGCTAAAATACAACCACCTGCCTATCTCGGTGTAACACATATGCTTGATCCACTGTCAAATCAACAGTTGCATATTGCATTGATGTATTTCATGTCTTGTCGAAGCGTTATCCATCTCGGTGATCTCAGAATGAAAATCATGTTCAAGATATATACTGTATAATGACGGACTGGATACTGCCATACCCTCTTCTCTATGATAGCCCTCATTACAAGCTTTCATCGGCTGAATTGATAGACGAATCTAATCAAATAATCGCTCAATCAGGTGATATGACCCTAAGCAGACCCCCCAGATAAACTATCCTGAAACAGTCCCCAGAATAGCAGACAGGTTATTAAGCTACTTAAATGTCTGGTAGGGGGACCTTTTAGGGGATGGCATGAGCAGAGTAGGCGTGGCGGGATCCTATCCCTATTTCACAGGAATACAACTCGCTAACTTAATCTGATGCTAATGAATCAGATATACCCCCTTAAAAAGAACGGAACCAAGAAATCAGAACCAGCAAAACCCCCCATCAGGCTGTAGCACTCTCGCCGTCTGACTAATCCACCTCGCGTCTGAATTCCTCTCGCGATACGCGCTCTGATCCTCTGCCAGCCGCGAGGCCAAGTCAGAGCTCGCATGCCAGAGTTCATCGCTATCGGGAAGCGCGAATTGCAAATTCGCTAGAGAGAGCAAACTCCGGCCCTGCGAAGATGCACCGGTGTCAGGGACCCGGCAGGACCGACAGACTTTGTACAGTGAAAGGGCGAAGCGCTTGACTTCCTCAACACCCACCCAAATGTAAACGTCGGGCAGGGTGTTTTTGAACTGGGCGACGATCGAGGGGTAGAAGAACATATTGTGCTTGAGGCAGGTGCGGACGAGGGCTTTTAGGAGCTGCAAGGGGAGGGTGGGGAGTTCGTGGGTTAGCTGCAGGTTTAGACCTTGATTACCTTTAAGGAGGGCGAAAATGATTTGGAGCAGGATTCCTTGATATGTTGCCATGGGCCAGGGGGAGGAGGGTTCTGCGTTGTGCTGGCTTGGTGCTTCCCATTTATCCTGACAACGGTTAGTGAGTGGCTGAATATGGAAGCAGGGAGGGAGATAAGACGACTTGACACCGCGACACTCCCCTCCCACCACGCCCCAGCCCAGACCCTTAAACAGGCCGTTAAACATCTGCACACTAGATCTCTAAGGCTAATTTAGAGTCTGGTTCGCAGTTGCAGAAGGCCTGCTTGTACGTGTTCGCGAGGCACGATTGAAGAGCGTTCATAATCTGAGCGGAGGTGTGGCGGGAGTGAATGGGGGATGTGGCGGTATCAAGTCCCAAGGTAAACTCACTCGCTGTTGATGGATAGACACAAGGAGTTTCGAGTGTAGATCCGTCGCTGCAATCCGGGCATCCTCTTTACCGGTCAACCATAATCCCATCATCATGACAGATTGAAAGAGAAAGGTGGGCTCATGGTCCGGATCGAAGGTTGCGCGGTGCAGAAATGGCCATGTAGAGTGAAACTTCTCGAAGAACACCTGGATATAAATTAACGCTCTAGAGGGGCTTTTTTCAATTGCGTCCGAGTTGTGTATGGGGGCCAAATGGGTGGAATCAACTAAAAGTCGGGCGGTTGGACTAACGGCGAGACTGGGTTGTTGAATTTGGCGGCCCCGAATCGAGCGCCCAAAGGAGCAATCAATTCCTCGCCGCACACAGGCTCCGCACGGAGCCTTTCCGTCACATTTGGACTTTCGCGAGCAGCAGTAATTGCACGCTCGAATTGTGCGACCTGGTTGAAGCTCTTTATCCTCGTGATGGGTGCGGACATGTTGACGGAGCGTATCACTATTGTGTACTTAGCACCATTCATGATCCAGGTCATCATCTGCCTAGATTCCTTCAAAGTCCATCCTTTCAGTACACATGAGATCCATGTGACAATGGCCAGATTCGAAGCCTCCAATTCCAATTCCGTGTTTGGTGAACTGAACAGACTTACTTCCGGGCAAAGCGTCGATCGCAAAACGGACATTCAAACGAGTCCGACTGAAAATGTCGTCGCGCATGTCGGGTGAGATGTTCCTTCCGTCGATAGCTTAATCCACAACCCGGGAAGTGACATTGAAATGACGCGCGGGTACTCATGGCGGAAAAAAAAATTAAGATTTTCTTAGTTTTGTCCTGAGAAAATGGAAAGGCTGTATAGCGCCAAAATCTAGTCTCCCACGAGTTGACAGTTAACGGCGAGATGTCAGTCAAGTTGGGAACGAGTGGGGAATGTCATGATGATCGGGGCAGATGGGATAGCGGGTGGGATGCCGATGGGATGGCAATATGGGATAATGGGATGCCCCAGAGAAGGTAACGGAGAAGGTCTTATTATGCCTTTAGGATTGACTAACCACGGAAATTAGTGGGAATGATGCAGTGGATGGGATGACCGAAGTGGATGGGATGACCGAAGAGTTAGGGCTTATTGCCTCCCTCGGCTAGCCCGGCCCCATCAGGGCAATGTAAACCACGTCCTAGAAGGGAAACGGTGGTATGGGATAGAATGGGGTGGGGGTGATGGGATACCGCAATCAGTGGGGGCTAGTGGGGGAGGTGGAGACAACTACTGACATTAAAATAAGTAGTTAGCAAATTTATGTAATTCTTCATCAAATCAAGGTCTTAAGGTGAATAATCCTTATTCTGTTGCCAAGAGCAGTTAAATTCGGTCTTATCAAAGAATCCGTCTCGTCAAATCAACCAATGGGATGATGGGATGGTGGGATGTCGGGATGGTGGGATGATGGGATGGCGTGAACAATAAAAGAGGCAATCATAGGCGAAACTTTGCCCCAAGAAAACTGTTAACTTGTGTTCTCACTTAATTCCTGTCGTGCAGCTAATTTCTCGGCGTTCGCGAGCTATACATACTTGATCACTGGATGCCTGGTCCCACGTGCCGCCGATTTTGCCCAACGGAAACATCAAAAATGAAGCTTTCGAGTCTCAGGCAATTTAGATTATACAGAGATATTTTGGAGTAAAAAGACTAAGGTTCTAAAGAAGTTATATATGTTTTTGAATTATCCTGAAAGTTACAGATCTACAACTTATGATTTTTAGGAGGCGCTTCCATCCACTGCAATCGTCAAACCCAAGCAGATTCTGTGCTCAGCTTTCGATTTTGCTATACAGACGAACGATAAATTAGCACATAAAAATATTAGTTGGTTGTTTCCGACTGACCAATTGGAACTCGGCTTGATGAGATAAAATGATGCATGTGATTGTCAGTATTCGGACAGAAGTCGCTGTGATCTTATATGTTTGGAGCGCAGCATTAAAACCAAAAAGCATAGCTATTCTGCCGCATCTTACCTTGCACTACAGGAGGAATTATTGCCTATTATTTGAGGGTCACGTCTTATTTTATTCATGATAGGGCTCCTATTTATTCCTCCAAAAGTTCACCAATAGTTGAAAGATACTGCTACGGAGTGACACCATAGTCGACTGATTGTAACCCCACTGAACATATGTGGTTTCCACATACAGGTGTCCATAACGTGAATGCAGATATTGAAAGCTGCAAGGGATTGAATGATACTAAGGAAGAGCAATTATGGGCCTCGATTAGCCAAGGTATTCATGTTGCTTTAATAAAGGGTATGAAACAATGCGTTGCAGCTGTCAAGGGCTAAACCTCTATAACCTAATAACTAGGGTGGATACAAAAGGAATCGTCGAAGAGGAAAGAGAAGAGGAAACAGCGATGAGACGATGGCGAAATAAGGGGGGGAAGAGGTCACATGATAGAGTGTACTAATCAATATACTACCCGCGACGCGTCCAAAAAATCACGACTTTTTCAACCACATACAATTCCATCAAAATGAGAGTTTTTGGAACCTAAATTAGTGGAAGTCGAAGGCCTAATTCTGAGATTTCTACTGAAACCCGTGTGGCTATATTATCTGGTTTAGATAACCAGGTATCGCCAACACAACTAGCCAAGCAATTTGGCGTCAGCCGAAATACAATCTATTCAACAAAAAAACGCTTTCTGCGCAACCACACCTTGAAATCGCTCCCTAGAAAGGGAAGGCCTGCAAAGCTCAGCCATTCTACTAGACGCTATATATATCTTTTAGCGCGCCTGATGCCTAGACTGAGCTACAGAGCTCTCTGCGCAGGTAGTGATTCTGGGGTCTCTCCCTCTACCGTTAAGCGGGTTTTAAAGACTTTTCATCTAAAAGAGTGGAAAAGTAAGAAGCGAATTGCTCTAACGCCTGAAGTAGCTAAAAAAGGCTTAGATTCGCGCGTACGTGGTTGAATTATACTGACTGGAAGGATATCTGGTTTCCGATGAATGCTCGGTGCAGCGAAAGTCCA
This sequence comes from Aspergillus bertholletiae, assembly GCA_009193595.1. Taxonomy (NCBI): domain Eukaryota; kingdom Fungi; phylum Ascomycota; class Eurotiomycetes; order Eurotiales; family Aspergillaceae; genus Aspergillus; species Aspergillus bertholletiae. The sequence goes on from ML736172.1 coordinate 270,604, forward strand.
ATTCCTCTACTCAATATGTCCTTCGTTTCTCAAATGAGGCCTACAGGCGCGATCTAGTGAACCTAGTAAACCATGGAAAGGATATATCCCAGATGGTATGGGGTTCTATATGGCTAGGTGGTCGATTAGATTTAGTGGTTATAGAACGGGAGGAATTATCACAACGAGGTGGTTATTCAACGAAATCCTACCTTACCTGTCTAGAAAAAGGCCTTCTACCAATCTACGAGCCTGGGATTATATTCCAGCAAGATAATGCAAAAATTCATGTTTCCTACGAGGCGCAGGCTTGGTTTGAATCCCACGGGATTTGGGTCCCAGAATGGCCGCCCCATTCGCCTGATTTAAACCCTATAGAGCATATTTGGGCCCTACCAAAACGTAAACTTTTAGAGCTCTACCCTATGCTCTTTCTAGAGGGAAGGTCAGAAATCGACTGGAGGCTGTTTAAAAAGCATATTCAGGAGGCCTGGTGGGCTATCCCACAGGAGGTCATAGATCGCCTAATTCTATCTATGCCTCGCAGACTTCAGGCTGTACATCAGGCACGTGGCTGGTATACAAAGTATTGATATGGGTATTCTATAGAACTAATTTGTATACCGATATATTTTAAATTGGTTGAGAAAATCGAGTTTGAATTTGTTGCATTTTTCTGATTTTTTCGGGTGTAATCAGTCTTATGACCCACTAGTTTAATCATGTGGCAGGCGAGGAGAAGGAAAACACAAGGGCTGAGGGCCCGAGTAGGCTAAGGGGCTCTGGCCCCTTACAGCAGCAGCTTTTGAGATAAAAACGTAGAATACAAAATACGGAGCCATTTTTGGGCTTTTTTGCGTATTGTTATGAATTTTCATTGTTCATTTTGTCTAGGGTCCATTCAAATCTATATTGCCCTTATGTTTTGAGATATATATATTTTTGTATGGAGACTGTAATTTTTCGTGGTGATGAGGCCTATGCGCCACAGCGCGGTGAGCATAAAGATTTAGAAGCCACGACCCTGCTATGAACCGGAAAGATAAAAAATATCTTAATCAGTATGCGTGGTAATTTAGACACTTGGGTTTCCCCCGTCTGGCCTCGCTGGCACAGTTGGTGTTGTCCCAAAATCAATTCGAGCCTCTACAGGCGCACAGACAATCTCGTAGTAGAGCAGCGACTCCCACCCGAGAATCTGGTCGACGGGATGGGCCGAGGTAGGGGACTTTGAAATCGTTGGTTCGGTTAGCCCCCGAGGTGGATGTGGTGGTACTCGGCAGCTTGCCGATGCTATCGGGTATGACGATGAAGCAGAGGTGCGCAGACAGTGGAGCTTTACAGACTACAGCCGATATACGCTACGCTATGGTTCCCCAAGGAGTTCAGGCTACAAGAGGTTGTGTCTTCAGCCAATCCAATAAACCACTATTTTAATGACTTTAGTCTCTGACTACTCAGCTATAATATCGAGTCTTATAGGCAATAAGCTTGATACAGATCTCTGCCGGGGATGGTCTACTCCGGAGTAGAACTTATGCGGCGGTGCGTGCAGTAGCTGCAGGATAGTCCACTCTTTCTGGCTGTCTCATCCACAACGGCTCAATTCTACATCCTAGCCCTCGAGCTAGTAACTTGACATTTAAACCCCTGGAGATGCTAATTTGAAAAAGGACCGCTCTTTAAGATTCAACAAATCAAATACCAGGAAACTGACTAACAATATCTACTCGACATAAATGCCAACACAAACACACTATTCTCCCCGATCCTTCTGCCCGGTCAAGCTGTTCAATGAATCCATAAGCCCCGGGATCTCAGGGTCTTCATCGATCCGGCTGACGTTCGCCACCCGTCCAAAGATGGTATACAGCCCCACAATGACAATCACCTCCATGATTTCCCGAATGCTGAAGTGGGCCTTGAGCGCCTCGAGGGTTCCGTCGCTGGCGGTGTTGTTGCGGACCAGTTCTTCAACAAAGCGGAGGAGAATGCGATCGCGTTCACTGAAGTACTCGGTGTCATCGACCTTGCCGAAGGCAATCAGGAGGCGCTTGGCGTTGGGCATGCCGTTGACGAGGGCGACGGGGGTGTTGATCTCGAACACGTAGTGCGCCCCGATCAGCGCTGCGGTGCGCAGGACCACCAGCTGCCATTCGAGGGTAGGGAGCTCGCGAGTGGAGCGGAAGACAGTACCCAGGAGGCTGGATATGGAAGGGAAGAATCCTTCGGCGTGGGCGAGCAGCTTGAGCACGTTGCGCTCAAAGGGGAGGACCTTAAAGGCCTGCGCCAGGCCCGAGTTAACCTGTGTAGGATCCACGTAGGGGAAGACGGCGCGCTGGTTGGCGTAGGTGGTGGTGGGGAGAGAAGCGTAGACCGTGGTGGCCTGCTTCCCGTTGGTAGTGGCAGGGGAGGAATCGGCTGTGGAAGACATTGCGATGAGTTTGATTTGATCAAAATACCTCGGGAGGCAGAAAGCTGGGAAGAGAAGGCTGAGGAAGGGACACTTGGAACTGTTGTTGCTGCTATGTTGGAGACAACTGGGGAGGTGAGAAAGGGTGTTTATATAACTCGATTCTCGCAGACATGACAAATCCACAATTGTCTTTATTTTGCATTAGAAATCAAAATCAAAATCATGCATCCCTATCAGTTCCCTCATCTCATAGACTTGTATACGTCAAATAGACCAGGCCAAATGGACGGAGCTTAGTCAAGCTCCGTCGGGCCCACATAACTCATACTATGTACAGTCACTCTCAAAATTGATTTGACCAACAAACATATAACAAACATTCATTTTGGCCCACTTCCCGTCTTTAGTGTGTTTAAGTAAATTAACTCGCAAGGGGGTTCAGAAACTTAATACAGCCAGATAATTTTATCACACTAGGTACTTGGCAGTGGGTCCCAAATCTCCAGAGATTGAAGAACGAGAGTCAAACCGATTTCGAGAATGGCTGTACTAGGATGCTGGCCTTAAACTGCCACAGCCTCCTTCAGCCAGTGTAACAATGGGCGTCACCATGGGGGCGCCCGGAGCCAAAAGCTCGCCAGGAAAGCTAAGTTCGCAGAATATATGCAGTATTACAATGATACTCACAGTAAATTCATTATCCTTCTTAGATTTGCTTGGGAAATCTTGGCGGGTAGTGAGGGTACGCCCACCTGTGAACTTCCCGAAGAGCGCAGCAATAGGGTGCCGATGTAACCTCTCCCGTGCAGAATTGAGCCCTAAATTCTCACCTGCAGCTTAAACTAGTGGTCTCGTCATCATAACGAGAATCGCGACTTTTCGGCCGACATCTATACAAAAAACAATGCGCACCAACTTTCTTCAGGGTTACATTTCATCTTTAGCACTTAGTAGTACACTCTACAGGATTAGATTCCTTGAATACGAGTGCTCAATCCTGATTTGTAATATACTTGTGCCATTGCAGAAGTGGGTGTGTCATTGTCGGCATCGAGCTCTGTCGAGATGCCGGACGTATACGGATTTGTTCGATGCACAGGAGAGGGGTTATGGCAGAGCTGATGTCACCATTGACCAAAAATGTGGGAGACGTGGAGATGTGTAGGAGAAACCGCTGGAGAGAGAGATCGTCCCTGGAAGAGAAGGTGTCAGGTGTATAGAGTTCCAGCTGGCCCAAGAACTCTATAAAGGGAGTAGTCTCGCACCACGGAAAGAGGCAGAGCAATCGAGAGCAGGCGATGAGCTTGAAGACCAGACTGGCATATTCATTGTTCTGAAGTATAGACGTCCTAGGTCTTTATCCTCTACATCTATCTTTGACACCTTCTTTTACACGTTGTTGAGTTCATATATAGACGTATAGACTCCATATTTTACTGTTCTTTTATCAACCATGGCGTTGCATCAGCCACTTCCTTCCCTCTATCAACCCCCATTGACTGTGCCGGAAATTTTTCAGCAGGTCTTCCCTCAAGTGGATTCACGGCCAAGTCCTAGAGGGGGTCCAAGCACGCACGAGGCTGATGGCGAACTGTTTGACTTGACGCCGGTCCAGCAGGAGATCCTCTCGTCACTGGGGCAGCAATCTGCATGGACGTCCTTCTCTTTCCAAGTCCCCGAGCAGATGGCTTTCAGCATTGACCGGCTCCGTATGACCTGGCAAGCCGTGGCCGCTCATCATCCCATCCTTCGCACGGTCATTGTTTCCAGCGGGGATGGTGGTTCCTGGCGGCAGAAAGTGGTCTATCTCATTTTACCTATGGGCCTTGGGAGCTGGGAGCCACTCGAGAAGACAGTGCCATACTTGACTTTTTACGGAGCAAGCGCGAACCGACCGGTATTGACTCTCCACTACCATCGCGCACTGATTGATGTGAAGTCTATCCTGCTGCTCTGGCATGACTTCGAACTCTTCTTCCACGGGTTTCCCTTTCCAGCCCGTATCCCCTTCAGCAACTATGCCAAAGCGATTGGGACCCGCGACCGTAATGAGGCCATCAGCTTCTGGAATGGGTACTTGGATGGATACCATAGGAGGGGCTTATTCGGCTCCTCGGATCCGGATAGGAAAGTCATCGAGACCAGAGTCTCGGGCGACGTGGGACTCCTCTCTGAACTGGAGAACTTCGGACAGGAGCACCAGGTCAGTGTGAAGACCATGCTTCGCGCTGGATGGGCCGCGACGCTATCCCGCCACCTCGAGACCCAGGATGTCGCCTTTTACACCAATCTCAGAGACTGCAGCTTCGACCGAACGGAGTACATCGTCGGTCCAATGGATGTGGCCACTCCTCTTCGGGTTCGCCTGTCGGAGGAAGAGCTGACCCTGGAAGCTCTCCAGAGATTGGAGAGCGAAAAGAAGACAGCCTCTCGGTACTCATTCCTCGGTGGCCGAACGATCGAGGAGCACAGCGGCAGCACTATCGCCGTGCAATCCACGTTCATCGTGCTGGAATCAGAAATTCCCGTGGACTCTCTGCCGCAACTGGATGTTTCCATGAAAGTCACGTTGAACTTTGCCACCGCTCAGGTGTCCATGATGCACGACTCGAACTATCCCTCAGCTCGAGCTAGGATCATCCTCCAGCACTTTTGGGAGATAATGCGACAGATTATCGCGAACCCCTACGGCCCGTTCATGGGCTTGAGCCTGGCTTCAGAGGACGAGAGAACCGTATTGCTGAGCTTTCGATCTTCGCATGAACAGGTCCCTCCGCAGCTTGTCCATACCTTGATTGAAAAGCAGGCTCGCAATCATGCCACCGAGCCAGCTCTGCAGTTTGAGCTCAGCGAGGCCCTTAGTTTCGCGCGATTGAACGCTGCCGCCAACCGCGTCTCCCATCAGCTAGCGAAGTTGATGGCTCCCGGATCAATCATTCCCGTTCATATGGATGTCTCGGTTAACTTTGTGATTGCTTTACTTGCGATTCTGAAAGCCGGAGGCGCATATGTGATTCTGGATCCCGCCCAGCCGCCAGCCCGCAAGGCGTATATCATGGAAGATGTGCAGGCACCGTGCTACCTTACACAAGGGGACCTCATCAACGAACTCCCAAATACAAAAGCCTACCTGGTGGAAGATCTCCTCCAGTCCTCGTCTAATGAATCCGACCTGTGTCTGAATCTGGACCCCGAGCAACCTGCCTATATCATCTACACCTCTGGCTCCACCGGCGTGCCCAAGGGTGTTATTCTAAGCCACCGTGCTGCCTCCACCGGGATTCAATGTGCACCTGCCATTGAAGACAACCGCAACTTACTCTTCTACAATCCTGTGTTTTCTGCTGCACAGAGGACCATCCTTTCCACACTGGCGAATGGCGGCTGTCTTTGTCTCGCGGGCCGGTCAAAATTGCAACTCTCCCTGACAAATCTCGTCAATGCAATGATGGTCAACACGCTCGGTATCACCTCGTCGACTATCGCTCTGCTGGACCCCGAGCAGGTGCCAACCTTGCAGAGAGTCAACCTCACCGGCGAACTGGCCGACCCCGCGGTCGTCGCTCGCTGGGCTAATTATGTGGAGCTGAAGAACAACTACGGGCTCAGCGAATGTACCCAGCTAAACTGGGGAAGACAAATGGGCCCAACGGATCAGCTGTCCAGTCGCAATGTAGGCCGTCCATCTGATACCACGTCTGCCTACATTTTGGATCCGGACACGCGGCAGCTCACCCCGTTCTTGATTCCCGGTGAATTGTGTCTCGAAGGGCCGCAGATCGCCAGTGGCTATCTCAACAAGGAGGCGCTGACCGAGAAGGCTTTTGTCGATAGCCCATTTACGAAGGGATGCAAGCTCTACCGGACAGGTGACATGGCGGTCCGATTGGAAGATGGCACGATTGAGATCATCGGTCGTATTGACTTCCAGACTAAAATCCACGGTCAGCGGGTCGAGCCGGGCGAGATTTCGGCCCTGCTGAGTAGGGAGAAGGCTGTGCGTGCCGCGGTGGTTATCGCTGCTACGATCGAGGGAGAGAAGGCACTTGTCGCCTGTATCTCGCCGGAAAATGCATCGCCGTGGGCTCAGCTGGTCCACAACCTCCGGCAGGCGACATTGACCAGGCTTCCTTCCTATATGACACCTGCGTACTGGTTATCTTTTGACACACTGCCTCTGAACAGCAACGGGAAGACAGACGTGCTTCTCCTGCGGAAACAGATTGAGGCGATGCAACGGTCTGATCTCATCGGCGCGTCGCTGGTTACCGACCAAGCAGGGAGGCCGCTCTCCGAGGTGGAAATGGTCCTCCAGACGGTCTGGGCCAAGGTCCTTCGTCTTCCCGCGGATGTGATCACAGTCAACCAGTCTTTCCTGGACCTCGGGGGAGATTCACTCAAGGCGCTGCTTGTCATCTCCGAGTTATTGCCGTTTAATTATGTCGCCGAACTGGGAGACCTTCTTCGAGCGGATTCCCTGGCCACTGCAGCTGCCTCTCTCAAGTACGAGGTGATAGCGCAAACTGATCAAGAGCCGCCAGCCCCGTACAGCCTCATCAAGGGCGGACCAGACGTTGACCCAACAATATACGAGGACGCATACCACGCTACCCCCTTCCAGGAGGGGATTATTTCCGCGCACCGAAGTAACGGCGGATACGTGTATCACCGAGTCTTCAACATTAAGGGATACGAGATACCCAGGCTGCAGCGGTCTTTCCAAAAAGCCATCAACGCGAACCCCATCTATAGAACGAGCTTCCTCGAGAACGGCGCAACCTTCCTGCAGACCGTGAACCGGCAATTCCAGCTCCCCTGGCAGATGATATGCGACATCTCGATCGAAGATTATGTATCGCACAATACATCCCAGGAGATGGATCTCGGGCAGCCTCCGATCCGAGCCGCCATTGTCAACGGCGAGATCCTCATCGTCACCATGCACCACGCCCTCTTTGACTTCTGGTCCTCCAAATTCCTCTTCCAAGATGCAGCAGCTGTCTACCACAATCAGCCCTTAGTGGTCAGACCCTCCTTCAACATCTTCGTCCGTCATTCCCAGAGATTAGATGAGAACGTTGCCGCAGACTTCTGGTCTGGGTACCTTCAGAACGCTGCTGCAACGCTGCTCACAACGGAAACTGCGCCGTTCAACGCTCTCAAGCGAACCATCAAGTATGACCTTCGCACGTTTACCGCCTCTGCGGATGTCACGACCGGTGCGCTTATGTACGCCGCTTGGTCAATTATTCTCTGGAAGCACACGGGAAGCGCCGACATTACCTTTGCCATCACGCTTTCGGGGCGCGATGCTCCGATCCCGGGGATCCAGGATCTGAATGGACCGACCATGACCACTGTCCCTATTCGGGTTCGGCTGGAGCCCACTATGGGCCTTGGAGACGTTGTGACGTTAGTGCAAAACGAGTTGTGGAAAGTAGCTAAATTCTCGCAGGTTGGACTCAGACGAGCACTGACAGCAGCGGCCCAGAGTTCGAGTCTCTTTGATTCCATGGTTAACTTCCTCGTGAAGACCGATGCAAGCCCCGGCGCCACGGAGTTGGAGCCATACGGCGAACGACCCATCTGGGATACTGGGTTCAACAGCCTTGAGGTAGAGGAGAAGGCCGATAGGGAGTTTGAACTGCGGCTGTCCGGGTATCTTGAGCCCATTCGAACGGGCTTTATCATTGAGGAAGTGGTGCAGTTGCTGGAGACGATGGTAAACAACAGCCAGACCCGGTTGGGGGAGGTGAATTTGATTGCACCCTCTGAGGCGCTATATCTTCAGCACCTGTCGATGCCGGCCACCACGGACGCGAGGTTCCTGCACGATGGCTTTGAGGCCATTGCGGCGACAGATGGCGATCGCGTCGCAATTGAGTTTGAAAAGACCGACGTAGTCAGTTATCGTGCATTGAACAGCCATGCCAACCAGCTGGCACGATACTTGGTCCAGAAAGGAGTAGGCCCAGACACTTTGGTCCCTCTCTGCCTTCCCAAGTCCGTTGAGATGATTGCCTCGATCCTGGCCATCCTCAAGGCCGGGGGCGGGTTTGTCCCGCTGGATCCGGATAATCCCCCCGAGCGAAACAACTTTATCGTCAGCGACGTGTCTGCCACGATGGTTCTTACGGACGAGAACTTGCGCGGAATCTTCGACGAGGCCGATCGCGCGGTCGAGGTGGTGGACGTGTACAATGTCGACGTCTCTGAGTACTGCGACCGCAACCTGGAGCTTTCAGACCTGGAACCCCATCACCTGGCATACGCAATCTACACCTCCGGCTCTACAGGATTGCCGAAGGGGGTGCTGGTTCCGCATCGCTCCATTGCGGCGGGGATTGAAAGTATTTCTCTCGCCGAGAGCTGGCATCGGGAGTGGCGTGTGCTGCAATTCTCCAACTACGTCTTCGACGTCTCGGTGGGGGATATCTTCTGCACCTTCGGCGCGGGCGCAACCCTCTGCATGGCTCCCATGGAGTCCCTCCTCTCCGATCTGGCCCTGGTCATCAACTCGATGAAGGTGAACCGGCTCTTCCTGACTCCCACTGTGGCTAAGATCCTCCAGCCTGCCGATGTACCGGGCGTGCACGGGATATATCTGGCCGGAGAACCGGTGACTCCCGATCTCGTTGAGAGCTGGGCGCCACACTGCGTCGTCATGAACTGTTACGGACCCACGGAGGCCTCGATTCTCGCGAACGCAGGCTACATCCCGCCTGGCGGCAACGCCAAGGTGATCGGCCATCCGCTTCGGAATTGTGTCTCGATGATTCTCGAGCACGATAGCCTGAGACTGGCGCCCTACGGCGGCGTCGGCGAGCTTTGTCTCAGTGGGACGCAGCTCGCGCGCGGATACCTGAACCGGCCCGAGGCGACGGAGAAGGCATTCGTCCTCCGGGGCTCTGAGAGAGTCTACCGAACCGGTGATCTCGCCCGGTGGCTCCCCGGCAACCGCGTTGAATGCTTTGGGCGGAAAGACAACCAGGTCAAAATCCACGGACACCGCATCGAGCTGGGTGAGATTGAGGGGGCGATTTTAAAGACCAATAAGGTCCAGCATGCGATTGCCAGCGTCGTCGAGATCCAGAAGAGACCGCAGCTGGTTGCCTTTTGTGTGGTCGACCCCGGAAACCCCAATGGAATTCTGCCAGCCGAGGACACCTTCGAGACACTCACGACTGTCAGCATCAGTCTGACCTCGTTACCTCCGTACATGGTTCCGACCATCTGGATTCCAGTCGGCACCTTGCCCCTTCTTCCCTCAGGGAAGGCAAATCGGAAGAAACTTGTGGAATGGGTGAATGCCATGGATAGCAACGAATTGCAGCAGTATAGTAATATCGACGCCGAGGCCGAGTTCGTGGACCCGGTCACGCCAGAGGAGATGGCGCTACAGAGCCTATGGGCTTTTCTGTTCCACAAGGAGACCAGTGAGATCAGCAGCACGAGTACCTTCTTCGCCCATGGTGGCGACTCTATCACAGCCATCAATCTCGTCGGCAAGTGCAAGGCGGCGGGCCATGTGCTTACCGTCAGTGACGTGCTTGCATTCCCTCTCTTACAGGAGATGGCGACTCGCATGAGGCCCGTGAAGAAAGCCGTGCCAAAGGTAGACGATGTGTCTGTTCCCGTCTCTGATGAGGTGTACGCGATACTCTCCACCGCTGGAGTCCAAGCATCCGATGTCGAAGTCGTCTACCCGGCCCCCCCAGGAGTGGAAGACTTCCTTGTTCGTGGCGCCCAAGCCGAGCAATTCTGGCAATGCCAGACCGTCCGACCACTCCCCGAGGTGATCGACTTCAACCACTGGATCGAAGTCACCACCAGGCTGACAGCAAGAAACGAAATCCTGCGATCCATGTGGCTGGAGGCAGACGGGCGCTGGCTGCAGGTCGTCCTCGCCAACCCCGTCCTCGACCTGAAGATCATTCACTGCACCTCAGAAGCCGACAAGCAGCAACACATAAATGCCGCCTGGGACGCCGAATTTACCCTCGGCACACCCTTCATCCGGTACCGTCTCCTGATCCTCCCAGACGGCACCCGCGACCTTCTCCTCAAAATCCACCACGCCATGTATGATGGCACTCTCCTCCGGATCTTTGATGACGAATTCAAAGCCCTCGCCAAGAACCAGCCCACTCCGGACACCGTCCCCTTCCGCGACTACGTCTCCTATATTCAGGCCACAGACAAGTCGAAAAACCTCGAATTCTGGACATCCTTGCTAGCCAATGCTCCCGCCCCGTTCCCCAGTGCCACCCACTCCATCGCCTCAGCACTGACGCTCAAAACAACCGACCGTCGTGTCGACTCCTTTGCCGCCTCCGTGGGCGTGACCGTTCCAATCGTCTTCCAAACCGCCTTCGCGCTGCTCCTCGCCCGCCTCTCCGGTCAAAAGGATGTCACGTATGACAACCTAATCACTGGCCGCAACGTCGACATCGCCGAAGCCCAAACTATCGCTGGGACTTGCGCCAACTTCCTCCCCTTCCGGAGTACATTCTCCCCCGACACCCTCATCCGCGATCTGCTTAAATCCACCCAGTCCCTGTTCTGGAAGACAACCGAGAACGGCAACGTCAGCCTGACTGATATCTACAACGCCCTGGGCAGGGAGCGAGACGATGCGGCGTCTCAAGCACTGTTTCTGTTCCAGCCTTTTGAGGCGCCTCCACCTACCACCAATATGGTCGACAAGCATATGCGGTGGATGGTGATGGCGCTGAGTAAGGTTCGGATGCCAATTGACTATGCGGTGCATTTGGAAGTGTCGAAGACAGCTACAGGTTATAGTCTGAAATGGAAGTATGATCAGCGGGTGTTTGGGGAGGAGCAGTTTGATGGGGTGACAGCGGCATATTTGGATATTCTAGAGCAGATGATGGAGTATTCAAGGAGTAAGGTTGTTTCTATTGTTTGATAGTCTTTCTTCTCTTGCGATTAATTTTGTCAACGGTTATATACTCAAAGAATGGAAGGTCCTAACTGCCCACCGACCCGCTCTACTAGATAACTGCAGTAGGGCTGAGGTAGAAAGCGAGGCAGTATAGCTGCAAGAAGCCCTGACAGAAGTGCTAAGCAAACATGCAAAACCTATACGGGTAACCCCATTCTCTAAACGATGGTGGGGACCGCAGATCAAAGCCAGCCGGCGAGAATACGCTAGAGCCAAACGGATATGGACAACAGGTCTAGGCACGGATCAAGATTTAAAAGGGGCCCGAAACGCTCATTATCAATCTATCAGAAAGGCAAAGCGCGAATGCTGGGAAGCCTTTCTAATAGGGCAGTCAGGGGAGCTGCAGACAGAGTCTAAAGATAGGCTAGATCCTAGGGGCTCAACCCGATGCTGGCAGGCACTGAGATACTGCAAACCCCAGGCTATCGGGACTACACCAGTGCTCAAAGGCCACCAAGGGCAGCATGCAACTACCCTAGAGGCAAAGGAGGCCTTGGTCAGAGAAGTCCTATTCCCTAGGGCTCCTAGGAGTGAAACGATAGGTGTAATTCCACAGGGAACTATGCACTTACAGGTAGACTATAATATGGTTCGAAAAGCTCTATTCAGTCAGGCAGTTTAAAAGGCACCCGGAATAGACCGTCTCAACTTCCGGGCATTGAGACTATTATGGAGCTGGGACGCCACGCAAATAGTAGCATTGGTACGCCAATGCTTTAGACTAGATCTACACCCACAGGCATGGAAGACAGCAAAGGGCATTCTACTACGCAAGCCTAATAAACCTGACTATTCAATGGTTAAGGCTTACAGGGTGATCAGTTTACTGAACTGTATATAAAAGTAGTAGAAAAGGTGGCAGCGGAAGCTATCTCTAGCTACTGTGAGACAGCTGGGGTTCTACATCCAGGGCAGATGGGTAGCCGAAGACAACACAGTATAATTGACGCAGTAGCTTGCCTAATTCAGGAGGTGCACCAAGCGTGGGGCCAAAAACAGCTGGTAGAGGCCCTGTTTATAGATGTAAAAGGGGCCTTTGACCATGTGGACCCGATAAGACTGGTAAAGCGAATGCTAGACCTAGGTCTAGACCCAGATCTATACCGCTGGGTGCAATCATTCTTAGCAGATCGCAGAATCCAGCTGGTTATTGATCAACAGCAGTGTTCTATGCAAACAATAGATACAGGAGTCCCACAAGGCTTACCAGTTTCCCCGATTCTTTTTAGTATCTATTTGGGAGTGATTTTCCAAGTTATTGAGCAAGCAGTTCCTGGTATCAGAGTTATATCATTTATAGATGATATAGCCCTATTAATAGCGGCCAGCTCAGTACAAGAAATCTGTTAGAGGCTAGAACAGGCTGCTAAATTAGCTATAGAACAAGGCAGGAAACAAGCAGTTCAGTTTGATACTGAAAAGACAGAAGCAGTTTTATTTACAAGGAAGAGGGGTAGACTGCTTAAAGATCAGATACAGCAAGCAAGAATCTAGATAGAAGGATACAGAGCTGCCTTTAACTCTGAGGCCACACAGTGGCTGGGAGTATGGCTAGATAGGGGTCTAACTCTCAAAGCACACTATCATACCTGCCTATGGAAAGCCCGCAGGGCGGAGGCACAGATACAGACCCTGTGCCGAGACTAAGGGCTACCACCAGGTCTAGTTCAACGCATTCAAGTAGCTGCGGTACAGGCGGTTGCACTATATGGGGCAGAGCTTTGGTGGCAGGGTCAAAACGACAGGTTAAAGGGGATCCAATACTTGATTAATCGGCAGGCACGCGCGACTACAGGCATGCTTAAAACCACACCCGTTGGACCACTTATCAAAGAGACAGCTCTATCCCCAGCAGAAGCTCTACTAGACAAACGTCAGAGATAATATAGTCTAAGACTACTGGGGTTACCTGAAGGACATCCAACGCAGGTAATACTGCCTATTAGCTTCCGCAAGGGAGACTGCTACGCACAGCCTGTGGAACAGCCCTTAGATAATTGAATATAGGCCAATAGCCCTAGGGCACGAGGTCCATGGAGTCTAGGGCAATATTTAGCCGCTAAAATAGTAGATACACTAAAGACAGATCCATCAGCAGGATTGGAGGAGACGGTAGAGGCTTTTCCAAAAGCTTTCCCAGGCACTATACTGGTGCCTATAGAGTCAGAAGCTATTCAGCAAGCAAACACCCTATATAAAGGGCTGACTATATGGTCAGATGGGTCTCGCCTGGATAATGGATAAACAGGTGCAGGTATTGCATGGCAAGAGCCTTCAGGTGCCTGGATAACCAAGTAAATACCTCTAGGACAGGGGAAAGAAGTGTTTAATACAGAATTAGCAGGGGTATACAGAGCACTTGAAACGGTTAAACAGCTGGACTATAATAACCCTATTAGGGTTCTATTAGATTCCCAGACAGCTATAACTAGGCTACAAGACAACCGAGCTGGCCCAGGGTAGAAATAGGCAATTCAGGCCTATAATATAGCTCAAAAACTGGTAGATCAAGGACACCAGATTACGATCCAATGGGTCCCAGGCCATCGGGGTATAATAGGAAATGAGAAGGCTGATCAAGCAGCTAAATTAGCTGCTAAAAAGCCCCTTCCAAGAGATGGAGAGAGCAGCCTAAGTCTTGCCTATCTAGATAAAGCATGTACGGAGGCTAATCAGGTCCAAAAACAACAATGGCTCGCACAAGCTCTAGGGAAACGATCTAACCGAGCTCAACAATGCTATCAGCCCTAAAAAGGATGGAAACTAGATCTAGTGGCGGGAGCAGCACCTAAACAACTCGCGCGTCGATATTACCAGCTAAAAGTTGGGTATGCAGCAGTACCGACCTATCTCAGTCAAATAGGGGTTCAAGACTCCCCTAGGTGTCAGAACTGCCAAGCTCCTCAAGGAACAGTGGGTCATCTGCTAGTTGAATGCAGACAATAGCGCCACCAACAGCAGACCCTGTATAGGGCCCTAACAAAAGCAGGGGTGCAACCACCTGGACAGGGAGAGGTAGCCCCAGAGGGCCGCCTTTTTAAGGATCAGAGGGCTACAAAGG
>ML736172.1:285277-300249 GCA_009193595.1 Aspergillus bertholletiae
TCTAGAGGCAGTGGTCTAGACCACTGCCTAGACGCATGTGTCTGTCATAGCCAAATGGCTCCATATGGACGTTAAACTTGATTAAATAAATAAAATAAATATAAATTCTTCCATTGCAAAAAAAAACATTGCTCCGCACTCCACGCGAACCTTCTGGTATTGCCATTGACTTGGGGTTACAACATATATTCTTGTCCTGGCGACGGAGATGAAGGCCTGATAAGGCACTGTTTCGTCTCAATCTGGTGGGGTCTTTCTCCGGAAACTACTCTTCGATATTAAACCGGACCCTCGGATCTGCTCTAAGCCGTTCAACCACGGCTGTATGACCATTTTGTTCCGCCCACCAGAGTGCTGTTTGCCCATCTTTGTTTTCGCAATTGACATCGGTCCGACGGTCTTGGAGAATGCGGTCCACAACCTGACAAGATCCACGTTGAGCGGCCAAGGATAACGCGGTTTCACCATTTAAAGTCCGGGCATTGACGTCTAGCCGTTCGCCTAGGCCAAGAAGGAGCATTGCTATATCCTCTTGACCATCCACGATGGATAACAGCAGTGGCGGTAAATGGATACCCCACGCTTTGTTGGGATCGATGGTTGGGTGATGGAGTAACGTTGCCACCATCGAGAGATGGCCAGCTTTTACCGCGAGCCAGAGCGGAGACGGTTGGTTCGGATTCATGGCATTCACTCTAATATCGCACCTCGTGAGGAGTAAATGTACCATGTCCAGATTACTGCTTTCAACGGCCCTGCTCAACGGAGTTTGCCCGATGCTATTTGAAACATTCGGATCTAGCCCCTCAACACGGAGAAGCAAGCGGAATACTAACTTATCCCCGTGCTCAACGGCATGGTGAAGAGACGTAGAGCGATCCGAACCCACTGCGTTCATATCGACCTGGCCCTCGGCCAGCAAACACTTCGCTACCTGGCGCTGGCCGAACCAGGTCGCCTGCTAAAGCGGGGTTAACCCGTCCATGTTCCTGGAATTAATATCGATCTTCGGCTGGGCCAGAAGTAGCTGAACGACGCTGACAACCCCTTTTGCCGCCGCCAGGTGCAATGGGGTCCTTCTCTGGTAATCAGGAATGTTCACATCGGATCCATGGCCTAGAAGCAACCGGACTATAGCCACATTCCCGGTGCGGGCGGTAAGGCAGAGTGGCGGTTCGTACTCAGTGTCGCCATCACCGTCACCTCCTTTCAACACTAGTTTCACAGACTCAGTGTTAGAGCAGCTCAGGAGGATTTTGGCTACTGGCGTATATCCCTTCTCGATGGCTTGGTGGAGAGGCGTCATGCTGTCCAGGTCGGCCGCAGTGATATCCCCCCCATTGTCGAGGAGCAGCTGGACCATCTCCTTTTTTTTGCTGGAAACTGCATGCCAAAGCGGGGATCGATCATGACCATCCATTGCATTGACATCTACCCGCCTGGTTTCTAGGAGACTCTTGACAATGCTTACATGTCTCGCGGTCACGGCTTCAACTAGGTCTTCTGAGCGAAGGTCGTCGATCGGCGGACAAAGGCTCTGCATCTAGTATGGTCAACCTTTACCCATTCGACAGTAGCTTCAGGAGCTTCAGGAGGTAGGGTATATACATACTATAGTACGTCACAGGGTACAGGGTTTATTGTATGTGTCCGAGATTGACCTGCCAAAGAGTTGTTGGGTACTATGAGTATTTGTATAATTTGAGTGAAGGTGAACTGACAAAGGTATACCTAGTGCCTATGAGCAGCTGCAATGAGAGTTCTATATAGTCATTCTCGTAGACAAACAAGGAGTGACCTCACCAAGGCGGTAACCAACTGGGTGTTCCACCTCCCGCTCCAGGGCAAAAAGGGAAGGGCATTAGAGGTATTTTGCCGTGTACCCATACTTTCTGCGAGAGGGAGCAGCTATCTTGAAAAAGACTGCTTGACTTATAGGAACGCCGACACTCCTCGGGAAGTCCAGATTACTCCTAAGAGCATCGCTGCCCTCCCCAGAGCGGCGGATGCGCCTCCTGCGATAGGAATCATTCCTGGAAGCGGCCAGGCGCCTCTTCGGAAGTCCGTGATTTTGCACGGTTTTTACCCAGGCTGCCTGAAACGCATCACCGCCGCTGTTACAGCCCAGTATGAGTTTTCCTATTGGACCATGTACGAAATCAAATAATGCTGGGGAAAATAGGGTTGGTAGTAATGATAGGAGGTGAGTCTGCTTCCACATGAAAGCCACAGATATACTGGTCTCTGCTAGGTCTCTACAGCGGAAGGTCCGCCCACTGGTGTATGATTTGATGTCATCCGCATGGTGGTAGCCTGGAGTAGCAATGACGAAATTCTATCCCATACCAGTTAACGATGCGATGGCTGAGCAATGGGCTGACTTCTGTATGGTCAGGTATCCCATCGACCGGACTTCGTTTTTGCCATACTCTTAAAATAACTTTCCCTTTCAGGAGGTTTGTCGTCGGTGCCTAAAACTAGCCCTGTTAGTTAGATAAAGTCCAGCTGACCGCCATCTCAATCTTTTATCAAAAGCTCTCTCCACAAGTTTGATTCCGTTTTGGTTTGCCGACTCTCTGCGGTGATCTGGCACAGTCATCATTATACTTTCCTCAGAAAGAGTAAACATCCTTTTTAAAGAGATCGTCAGTAAATTCAACGTCCAAGTTGGTCTCTTAAACGGTGCTGACCTAGGTATCTGCAGTTAATGGAGGCAATTGAGCAAATATTCATCTGCAGGAATGCTCGTGCCTTATTGATTAAGTAAGCAGTCATCGATAGTTACCTACGGGCATGGTGTCGATACTTCCTCTGGGAAAGACTTGGCATCATTACTTAATGACGAGAGTACTTATAATCCTTTGCAATCGACTGGTATCATTCATATGGTCTCTGAAAATGGGCAGCTGAGGCCCACTCGGTCAACTGCTTGTGAAAATCTATCCGAGGGAGACTGGTTCGGGATTCTTTATTCAATACCATTTCAACCAAAAGCATCAGATGTGAAGGTGTACACCTTCCGTTCATCGGTAGGTGTACGAAAATGTACCGAAACTGAGCGGAAAGGTTTTTTGGATGCAGTTAGTTACGAACAGGCCTTGCCAATGTTGGAATGGGCTTATAGGGGGTTACGAAACCAGCCATGATATTATACTCACGGGAAGTCAATGCTGTTTTTATGACATACATTGTGAGATTATTGGAATTAAATTCTTCATGTGACTGTGTTTCTGGATCAGAGTAAGCTTATAACCATAGCCGTAGGAACGCTCGCGAAGAATCGTATAGAGTGGACCAGGAAATGCAGGGCATATACTGTAGGAATTATAATATACCACTTAGGCTGGTTACCTTCACAATAATCTATACTCTCATCCTTATTGCATCCTCCCATACAGAAGCTGCCAATTTTGGCCACTACTTGAACCGAGGCCATAGGTCCTGATCAAATGACTTTAGTATTTATTGATAACCTTTTTTTCCTGGTTCCGATCTAACTATAGGTACTGTGCCGACAAGGAATACTGTGTTTGGAGTAATCCTTTTAACCACCTTGCAATGAGGTATACCACCCATATTGATATTTGATATGAAACCATATGAGAACACGTGATCTCTAGCACCTGCGCCGATCACCAACTCAACCCCTGAAAGCCTGACCCTTTAGGTATTATACAGTAGATAGATGCGATATAACCGTCCATAGAATCGAGAATCTGCTGGAATGGCATCCGGTCCTCAGTAAGCTACGTGAGTGTAGCTGATATAACTTCATTCTGTCCTCCTTCCCCTGAAATCACAACACATTGGAAGCCAAACGCCATGGATCCCTCGTCATCGCGCAATTGTGCCACCCCGGCCGGCAGACTCCAGTCTATCTGCAACCGTTCCCAATTAGCGCAGGGGCCGCTGGGGTGGCCGGAGGAAGCTTTGGGCGTGATTTTGGCACCCCTCGGCCCACAACCACGGACGATATTGACCGCATCGTCCAGGGTTTTGTCCATGCCGCCGTGTACGCCGAACGGGCAGGGTTTGATGGCATTCAATTACAAGCCGCCCACGGCCACCTGTTGAACCAGTTCTTGTCGGCCGGGACAAACCGGCGCCGAGATAGATATGGGGGAGATATACAAAATCGGATACGGCTGATCTCACAAATCCGAGAGGCAATTTCCCGACAGGTGGCAGTAGACTTTATTGTGGGCATCAAAATCAACACCATGGAGCTCCAGGCATCTGCCTTCCAGCCAAACGAGGCAAGGTTTCTGCAGCTCGAATTCGAGAGGCATGGGAAGAACCTATCTTGATCCCAGCGAAGATCACCTGAGTAGTCACTTGCGATAAGGGCACAGTAAATATGGTTTTGTGTTTTGCGAGGTCTAAAAGCACTTAGATTGCGTCCAATCAATAAAGGGAGACATCGATCATGTGCCCTCGCTAGATTGAGCCAGGCGTCACTCTTGAAGATATATTTCCATAGAGCTGAACCAGAGTTTAAGACATTTTCAACATCAGCTGGTTGAAGATAATCTTGACAGAGTACCAAATATCCAATGGGAGAAACTTGAGAATATTGAATGTAGCAGGCATGGTAGGGCTAGTCACGAGAGATCGTGCAGAAGAAAGGTTACTGTATTCAACGTTGGTTCTTTTGTGCAAGCAGAGGACAATTCGTATTTACCAGAGGGCGGCCGTTTTCGGCAACCCCCCGTGTTGGGTTTAGCACCCGTCCGTCGTGGGCCCGTACTGGTTTAGTGTCACCCCGATCAGGCATGGCTTCCCGCGCTATCCCCCAGCGGGAACTGCCACACTTCTCCGCCTTCACGACTCCCGTCAACTATATAATCCTGCTGGTGCGTCGCTCGACGACATCTCCTTCCCACGTCCTACGCTCTTCGTCAATTCGCTCCCCCTGAGGACGGGCGCCACCACTCCGGCCCCTTGTCCTCTCGGAGATGACCGTTCCCAAAAATGAGTGCTTCGCCCCTTTCTATCCACACCCATGCCAATGCGAAGGGACGATGGCGTCCACCGATATGGTCGACATCGCGAGCGTGAATCGCTGATCTTTCCTGGATGTTGCGACATGATGACCGGTGGCATGTCCTAGCCTGCCTGGATGACCCGCCCTCGGAATTGTCTACTGGGGCGTTGGCGGTTGCCCACGTCCGCCCCATTCCAACCCTCCAAGGCGTTCCTTCATTCAAAGGTCCGCACAGGGGCCTATGGCTCATTTCCAAGTCGAGGACGATGACGTGTCCATGGGTCTACACCCACTCAGTGCAGCGTGAATACCAATGGCAGAATTCCCTCATGTTCTATACCTGTCCGAAGGCCCACGCAGGTGCCATGTCTCACTTTTGAGACGAAGCGATGACTTGTCGACGTGCGTGCGGTGTCTGCACCTGATCAACTGCACCTGATCCGCGCAGCTTGAAAGCCAATAGCAGAAATGCCTTATGTGTCCAATGTTGGCGTTCAAGCGTCCTGCTGCGTTAACTACAAATGATCACATGCAGAAGGCTGAGTAGCAGGCTGCATGACGACTCCATCGAAGTCACTGCGAAAAGATCCGGTTAGTAGGATGGTGAATGGGTTACGCTTGTGACTGTAACAAAGGTGACGATGCTCCTGCACGGGATTGCGATGGCTTAGACCGGATGTTATGCGGACTCTGTGTGGCTGTAAACTGCTGGCCCTGATCACGGGAAGATCGAAGGGGTTGGTCCACAAAACCGTCCGATAAAGGCATCCATCTGTCCTCGAAGTCCGACGAGTCCGATCGAATCCCAAACATCCGTTTCGCGAATCTGGGATCATTTTGCATTGCCGCTAATACGGATGCGACCAGTGCCGGGCATGGAAAGGGGCCATGACGCTAAATAATGCGAATCACGACCTGACTATTCCTCGCCTATGGGTCCAGACCACTACGGATCTCCCGTTCTTGCCCCGTTTAATTATGTTGGTGCTTGCAACCTCCACGTGGCGATACCGAGAAGCAGCGGCCCTACTTGGCGTTCGTTCTGAGAAGTGACTTCAGATACCTTATAAACACTTCTCACCTCCTCTCCTTTTTCTCTATCACAAAATAGTATACTTCATTTTTCTTCCTGAGGATCTCGACACCATGACTATCAGCCTTGATAACATTACCTTCTACTCTCAACCCCCTCCCGCAAAGCCTCCTCCATGTAACTTCCCTGTTTCCTGCTGGAAGCCATATGAAACTCCTCGTGCCTCACGAGCCCTTTCGCGTGCACTTCCACCCAGGGCGCCTTCCCTTAGGACGACCATTACCCTAGCTTCCGATGCTAGGCCAGATGCGTCCCCGCGATTTAGGGCTCCTGCGAGAGAAGACTCTGGTTTACGTGCCGTTTGCAATGAATTTGATATCGAATTAGAGAGGATCGCCAGGGCGCAAAACGGCCAGGTCACGCGAGAGTCGGATCTGACCTTGCATGGTGACTCAGGGCTCCCAAACGGAAATGATACCGATGGGCCTCAAGACCAGCGCACGTCTTCAGCGTGTTCGTGGATCCCGGGCTGGTTTGGAGAAGAACCCTCGAAAGATGGGCATGGCTCTTTATTAGGATATCTCGGAGATTACTGTTCAAGGAAATTTAGTGCTGCGCATAACAGTCCGTATATAAGAAAGCCTCTGCTCGGCATAACCCTGTCGACCACGCAACGACCGATATGGTAACCAGAATGCTGACCGCTCGCGTGCACCGCCGACTTGGGCTGACACCCAATACCCCGCTGCTTTGTAATACTAGTTGTCGAACCGGACATAGTTAGTGATCGTCCCAGGCATGTCCTGTCTCAACCAATAGGATCTCTCATATTGCCGTCCTCTCCGACGATACCAGCGATACGGCCAAAACCCGAGTCCACGGCTGGGTTCTCATGAAAATTGCTACTACCACCAGTATTTACCCGTATTTACCGATAGTCTGAGTAAGGAGATCCAGGATCTTGGAGGTTGGGGATCTCCACACAGGCTCATAGAGACTATGGCATCTCTCGTTCAGCCGACAATGCCGCAATTGAATCAGTCACATTCAAATCCCGAAATGTCGCGACGCCCTATTAGTGTCTTGTCATTCACGCCCCGCCAGTCTTGCCACTGAGTTGATAATACAGATTCGTCTTCAAGTTTCCTCACGCCGAAATAAGTTAAGTCTCCGTACAATGGCCCCGCATAGCTCTGTACATATAAAACTGCAATATGAACCCTTGACAATGTATTTGTTCTCTATCACTTTCATAATTGGATATAATCAAGCAAAAATCTCCATCTGCGTCGCTCAACCAAATGGCCTCGCTGGTTATGCAACCCCCAACAACAAACCTTGGAGATGAAAACAAGGCATCAGCAATTAAGAGCCCGACGTCAAAATGGCGTGGGTTCATTCGCAGATTCGCTCCGTCGTATGTGTCATTGATATTACAACTCACTTATTAACCAACAATAACAAATATGCGTTGAATAGGTGGTTTGCCATCGTCATGGGAACAGGGATAATATCAATCCTCCTCTACAAGCTCCCTTACAATGGCGCATGGATCTACTGGATATCAGTGGTGATTTTTGTCCTCGACATCACCCTTTTTACTATCTTTTTCTCGATATCTGCTCTACGATACCTATGCTACCCTAGACTTTGGCGCGCCATGATCACCCATCCCGTTGAGTCCTTGTTCTTGGCGACATGTCCCATGAGCGTCGGCATTATAGTCCAAGGCATCGTGAACATTTGTGTACCCGCTTGGGGGTTCTGGGCTGCGACTCTGGCTTGGGCATTATGGTGGGTTGAGGTTGTGGCTTCTATTGCGATCTGCTTGCACATTCCATATAACATGTAAGACACCCTTCGGATTCTAACAAAAGTTGAGATGGCCAAAGTAGTTTACGAATAACGTATTTTGCCATACTCAGTATGTCCATCTACAAGACAGATATCGCGTCCGTGACACCCTTTTGGCTTCTACCTATCGTCTCCACAATAATCTGTGCGGCCACCGGTGGCATGGTTGCCGGCGCACTACCGAATCCTGCTCATGCCCTCTGGACCCTTATAGTCAGCTACATACTTTGGGGAATCGGCATCCCTCTCGCGCTCTTTACCCTCATTCTCTACTATCACCGCTTGACACTCCACAGCATCCCCGCCCCAGCGGTTCTCTCTTCCGTATTCCTTCCTTTGGGTCCACTGGGAGAAGGCGGATTCGGCATCATGAAGTTGGGTGACGTATCTCGAACTGTATTTCCGGCGACACAGACTCTATCTCTTGCATCGGATGCAGGAGACATCGTTTATGTCTTCGGGTTCTTCACTGCGCTATTATTGTGGGGATTCGGGCTTGCATGGCTATTCTGGGGAGCGATGACTTGTGCACGAACAAGACCACCATTTAACATGGGCTACTGGAGTATCGTCTTTGCGATTGGTGTTTTTACAGGGTCGACTATTACCCTAGGAGAAGAGATGGGATCAAGGTTTTTTAAAATCCTTGGAACGGTGAGTTTCTTTTCCCGTGACAGCTTTCGCCCTTTTCAGTAAAAATACGGACTTGCTGACGTCTTGTAACCCATAGGTCTGCACAGTCATTCTCATTCTCTTCTGGATATTAGTATTTGCTTTTACCGTCTATGGTACCATTACGGGCGATTTACTCGTTTCTCCTAGCTTGAAGCAGCTGGAAGATGAAAGCAGTGGATAATCCTTGTGAATTTTGGTGCATTAACCCAAATGACTTTTCTCAGCGAGATATAGAGAGGTAGATATATGTATTTTTGAATTGAGATCTATCAGCATTCAGGTAAATTTAATCGCCCTGGACAAGGAACAGTTGGGAAAACAGGAAATAGTTAGAGTTTGCAGATAAATATGCATTTTTCAATGTCGTAGGTAGGTAATTGTTGGTTGGCGAAGGATATGCTGCCATGCATTGTATTTATAAGCATCACTCTGGGCATACTCAGTTATGATCCTTGAGAGCATTGGCAAATTGAAAGCCGATCGGCGTATTAGGCAGGTATAAATTTGTGATTCGTCTATAGAGAGCTAGAACCCGTCTGGGTTGAGGTAAAACGGCTCAACACTGGTGTGAGGATCACCTTTCAAGCAACGGCTCCACGAAATCCACATGTCACTCACACCATTCTCTATTTCGCCAATATCACCTCCTATTCTCCAAGCAAGATGTCAGAATGAAAACCACCGCTATTCTCGACCACTCAGCTATTAGGTTGGGGGCATCCCCTTGCTAGTCTTTTAGATCGCAGCCTGAGGCATTTACCGCGTTCAAAAATGGCATAGCTGCTGAGCGAGAAGCGGGCACGAACTTTATTATTAAGGTTTTCGACAGATGACTCCCATCTGCAGACGAACCTGTACTCGTGGCTTTCTGCCCACCCATAACGCGGTAAGAGTTATGGGTGGGCCACACCGCAATGGGAATTCACACCGTAATGGGATTTCTCTTGAATGATCTCCTAAATTCCTAGCAAAAGGGATGAGGATTTACATAGCAAAGATCGCTGATATCAGCGCTCGCTCTCTCTGTATCCTCCACAGCTTTTCTAGTAGATTCCGATAGGGGTTAGGGTGTAGGCAGTTTAATCCTCCTCTCGCGCCTAATACTCTTATAGAGCTCTTCCTCATCGCGAAGCTCTACATGACGAATCCCTTGCTCTACCGAAAGAGGGCCACTGGTAGGGATCTGGTGTCTACCCTTTCGCTTATTATTAGGCGTTTGGACCTGCCCAAATCGCTTAATATCGCTTTGGTAGATAGGTAGGGTCTCGCCAGCCCGGAACAGTGATGTTTCTAGTAGATCGTATCGGCGTTGAATCTCCTGCATATCGCTGTATAATATCGAATCCTCATCAAGCTGTTCTTCAAATGACTTCAATTGATCCTTTAGCTTAGCGCTAGTACGTAGTATCTTTCGAATTGATTGTGGTGGTGAGTTAGTAATACTTGAAGTAGGTTCTGGCGAGGGTGTATCGAATATCTTAAGGATCGGATCGTCCGAAAATTGATTAAGGATCTTTGACGGATCGAACGGATATATCCCTCGGGATTCGAATGCATGACGAATCGTTCGCTGAGTAAAGGTCTTTCGGCGAATCGAGGTAATCTCTCGTAAAAAATCAACCTTATCAGTCGTTAATCCACCCCATGCCGATAGATCACTATTACGCGAGCGAAAATAGTGCTTATACGCAAGGAAAGGGTTACCATCGAGCGGTTGAGTAAAGTGAGTTGAATGCGCTAAAGCAGATAGGGATAATATCCTTTTTATGGCAATAAGCGAGGAATTCGAAGGTAAGATGCGAACCGTGCCCGTCGAATAAGAGTATACGCTTGTCGCCTTTCTTCGTACGATCGCGAGTACAGTGATCAAAGTGCTTTAACCAATCAAATCCTAATTTATCATTCGTATAGCCTTTCGAGGATACAGCGATTCGATAGTCATTTGGTAGATTGTCGAGCCGATACCAGCGCTCTAGGTGGACTAAGCCTTTGAAGATGAAATATAGCGGGATTGGATCCCTATTCGCTGCAATGCATTCAATCACCGTACAGGATTCGCGAGTATCAGATTGGGCTAATTCTGTCGATTGAAATCGCGATGGAAATGCAGTAATAACCGTTTCTACTATACCCTCGCCGAATTGGAAGCCAGTTTCATCGAAATTGTAGATATTTCGCGATGGGATACCATCAATTTCACACTCAAGCGCACCGAACCAATTAATAAATTGGTTCTTCTCGAATTTCGCTTCAAATCGCTTGCGACCGATAGGTTTTTGCTTGATCTGGTGTAAATCGCTTGGTAATCGCGCGATATAGCGATAAATCCATATCTTTGATAGTATTGGGGGATTCTCCGAATCAGGCGTGTTTCGCGTCAGAATATCCTGCGCGGTCGATTTGATCAACCTTAGGCTAGCAGGGCGGCCCATCTGGTCTCTCTCTCGAATCCACTGCTCAAGGGCATACTCCTGGCTATCGTCGAGGGCCTTATTAAGGGGTTTTCGAGATGTGCGAGGTTGACGACCTTTGATGTGACCGAGCAGGCGTTTGTAGTCGACCTTACTGACTAGGCCGAATTCCCTAGTCAATGGAAGAATTTAGGTTTATCGCGACGAAAATAGGCCTGATAGGCCTTCTCGATAGCAGATTCGGCAGATTCGGGCGATTTAGGCATACTGGGCGCGTGTAGTATAGAGAGGAAGAAGGTAATGGAGAAAGAAATCCCATTACGCTGTGAATTCCACAACGCGAAGCGGTGTGGGTAGGCGGTAAGCTACGAGTAATGCAAAAGTTTGTTCCGCGATCCCTGATTCTTGCTCTACACTCTTCCGTTCTCCATGCAGACGTTATCATCAAGCCATAAAGCATTGTCTGACACAAGATGTCGGCTTTATCAGAGCTAGATGTGCAGGATAATCCTGGCTCAAAACCAGAAAGAAATACTAATCAGGGTGCGCAGGGATTGTTCACACCATCTGCTTCTTTAAACCCCTTGCCACCGGATAGCAGTTCGGATAAGTTGGCCTCTTCGGAGACTGCAACAGCACGAAAACTCAATCGTGCGAGAAGGGCCTGTGATGAATGTCGGGGACGGAAAATTCGATGCGATGGGCGACACCCATGTATGCACTGTAGTGCAATTAATCTGGGTGAGCTATGGCATTTATCAAAAGCCACCAGCGTATCCAGCCACTTAATGATTGGACCTAGATTGCAGCTATGATCAACCGGACAAACGACCTACGCGACTTTCACGGCAAGAGGTAGGAGATCTTGCGTCTAAGCTACAGAGAGCTCGGAACCTCTTGCAGGCTCTCGCTCCGAATCTAGATTTGGATGACCCTCATCTAGATACAAATGTGCTGAGCAGGTTACAACTTCCGATATCTAAAATGAAGTCACCGGCATCCACTGGTACCCAAGTATCAGAGTCCCCTCAGCAAACCCTGCACTGTCTTGCTAGCCCTGAGCAAGATGCAAACTTGGAAACTATACTTGAGGAGACGGGGCGACTGGATCTTGATGATCTAGGCAACTGGAGCTACCAAGGTCACGGATCATCATCTGCATTCGTTCGACGACTGGGTGAACGATTTGGCAACTTGTCTGATTCGGGCATCGAAGACAGAACATCAAACCTCCGATTGCGAGGCACACCCGACATTTCCGAGTCACCAAATCGTCCAGTGAATCCAGAATTCGAAGACTCCTCACGTGAATTCATTTCACTGCCGCCACGAGATATTGCAATCGAATTGGCTACTAGTGCATTGAATGCGGCCTGTGCTCTATTAAACTTCGTCCATAAGCCCAGCTTTTTTTCTATGTTGGAAGAAATATACATCCTCACACCTGCACAATACACCGACACGGAGCATAAGTTTCTGCCACTTCTGTATGCAGTTCTGGCCTTGGGCTATCTTTTCTGCAATGAGCGGGCTCACTTTGGTTATACACATGCCATATCTGAAGGGTATGTGTGAAATCCAAGGTTGTTTAACCGTGACTTCCACTAACTGACTTAGATTGAAATACTTTACTGCGTCCCGTCAAATGATTGATATTATGCAGTGTCGAAACATTTTCGCCTTGCAAACAGTTGTTTTCATGACCTTATTTCTCCACTCGTCAGCATCTATGTCTACTTGCCATTCATACATCAGTGCAGCAATGGCCGCATCTCTCCAAATGGGTCTACACCGTGTCCAACCAGCAGAAATGAATCCGGTTGAGAGGGAGACTCGAAAGAGGTTATTCTGGACGATCCGCACCATGGAAACGTACATTATTGCCATTCTCGGCCTTCCGAGAACCATCTCGGACAACGATATTGATCAAGAAATGCCACTCGAGATTGACGACGAGTATATTACAAAAAATGAAATCTTTTCGATGCCAGAAGGACGAGTCTCGCTGATAACGGCATCCAATGCGCACATTCGACTGGCCCACATTCTGGGCAGAGTCGCTACAGACGTTTATCCGGCGAAACAAATGCAGAGAGAGGCATCCGAGAAAACTAGAGCATATATCGTCAATAATGCAAAAGTTCGTGAAGTCGAGAGCGATTTGCAAAGCTGGATAACGGGTCTTCCAAACCATCTTCGACCAGGTCCGGGTTCATCCAAAGATCTTACAAGGTATACAAAAATCAAAATATCTCGAACTCTCGGATTGTCATCACCACTAACACTTCAAAGAGCCCAGTATCTTCTACGGCTAGCATTTACACATGTTCAAATAACTCTATACAAACCATTCCTCCACTACATCTCCCAGTCCCGCGAGGACAAACCCACTATAAATCAGTGCTACGCATACGCAGCCGCATGTGTTAATGTCGGCCGAAATGCGATATACAACGCCAGACAGATGGAAAAGCAAGATATTCTTAGCGGCCCATTTTGGTTTTCGATTTATACAACATTCTGCGCAACGCTCTCTCTTATATTCCATGTTTGGGAAAATGCGGAAGTTGAGACCGCTTTGGAGACAATCAAAGATGCCGAGTATGGTCGGCATGTGCTTACAAGGCTTGCTTATCAGAGCACAGCCGCAGGAAGCCTTTCCGAAACGCTAGCTGTGAGTTTGAAACTATATACATATAATAGTTTCACTGGGGAGCTAACTTCAAGACTTAGATCATTTTTACACGTCTACCTGGGAGACTTGGGAAAGACCAGCAGCGCGCAAGGTCAAAATTAACCCTGCAAAGGAAACGACAGCAATTTTTGTCTTGGCCGAACCTCATAGATACTCAGCAGCAGAATATCCCTGTACACAAGAGTCATTCGGCCATTGGTGCCCAATATCCTACACAGCAAAGCATCGTCGGGCATTATCCCCTCGACACGGCCCCCAGGGATCTGGACTTCAATTTTGACTCGAGTCATTGGTTCTCAGGCCAAACTTTGAATGCGCCGAGCCCATATACCACGCGCTTTCTCGGTCCAAACTCGATAGAAGAGGTTTTCGGTACCCCTCACCTAGCACCAGGAAATAATTGGCCAGAGTCATCAGATCCAAGAACAGATTTACATTCGAACTTAGGTCTTGGCAGCCCCACCCTTGGGATGGATCTGAGTGATCCTATTTCATCCCACATCTTCTCTTCTCTGGACCAGTACGTCAGCACGTTGGACTTGGAACTGGACGGTGAAACTAGCACGGTGCTAGACCAAAATCCTAATATTAGCGGTCATACTGCCCTTGACAGCACCGGCATCAGTGGGGTTCCAAGTGCAAATCCTCAGTTGTGGAATGGTGTTAGTACTGCAATGGGGATAAATGCTAATGATAAACCCTTCATCCCCCAGTCACCGTATCTGATGCGGATGAGTGGTTGATTCGATGAGCGAGCTTTGGCGGTGGACGATGTCTTTCAGCTCGTCGATGAGCTTCCACACCTCCCGGGTGGTGGCCCTGCCGGTGTTCTCCTCGGGTGCATAGTTCTCGTTATGCCGTCCTCTCTTTCTTGTGACCCGCGTTGCGATGTTGGTCACCCTTGGCTGGAAACCCTCAACCGAGAAATTGGTGACCTGGGTGTTTGTGGGTGTGGCCTCGGGAGGCCCCGCAGGTGGGTCCGCCATCCGGTCTTATACCCTAGTACATGCGACTTCAAGGGTTGAAGTCGGTATCCGGCCCTCCCATTGGCCCAGGTTTGGTGTTCCTGTGGTGCACCCGGCACCGAAAGTGCGTGGCAATGTATCCGCGCCCGCCCCTATCTATTTTCTTCCTTTCCCCCCCTTTATTGAGTCGGCGGTCTTGCTCCGCTACCACCACCACCACTATGGAAAGGAACGTATACTGTGTAAACCGATTGTATATTCACCGCAACAGTAATAGTTTTCAGTAGATTATTAAATCCCAGGATCATGATTTATTTATACTGTGGCATGAAAGATTCACAGTAACCTGGTGGTT
>ML736173.1:0-299285 GCA_009193595.1 Aspergillus bertholletiae
CTTTACGAGCCGACCCATGTCATCCTGGTCAAAAAAAAAAAAAAAAGAAAAAGAAAAAAAAGGCATGGGAATAGTGGGAAACAATTCTCCCGAAGGACAGGGATTGTCCGCGTGGTATGCGGCGCACAGAACTATCTCCAAAGCGGGAGGCTCTTCAAATTTGGAACTATGCCCTATCTCAGTCACAAGAGGTAAGATTGCATACTCCGTACCAAAGGTGTTTCGTCATTGCTTCTCTGGTGGTGGGTAAAAAGTAAATCGAATACATACTGGACAGGTCAAATCATCACGGATCGACTGGTCGACCCGATCCACCGGTTCAAGGCTGGTGGCGTTCCGCATGAAGAAGGCCGACTTGCCCAATCAACCCACACAGTTACATTTGCTCTTGCAGTGGACTAGTTATCGTCCTCGGCCCTCGACAAACAGTGGCAATAGTGAGTAGTAGTGCGATCCTTCGGAGCTGACCCAGCGGAGGAAAACCCGGGAAAGGAAAGGAAGAGAATCCGGGAAGAAAACAGGGAAAAATGCCCGACCCCCAACATCCACTTCCCAATTTCTCGCTCACAGAGTGGATGCCACACGAGGTCACGACTTGGACTTATCGAATTCAGTTCATCGATGTGGCATCCATTTGTGGGAGGAAGAGTCTACAATTGAGCCAGGCCCTGCTAAAAACCTTTGTTGCCAGGCCCAATTTGGACATCACAGAGGCCCCAAAAATACCGCTTGAAATTCAAATGAGGTCTAAAGTAGTTACTTCGTTAATAAAAAGAAAGGGCTATAAAGTACTGTCAGGTGTTTAATATTAAGATATCATTTATTTAAACCAAAAGATTTTCTATTAGTACACTAGTGGTTTTTAAACGGCCTGACTCAACTGCGTCCTGGGTGGGAATTCGGCATGTTGCATCCCTTCCATCGATTCAAGGCCTCAGAAATAGATCATAATGTACGGAGTACATGACAAATCGAACCAAAACCAAGAAATAAAAATTAAAAAAAAAAAAAAAAAAAAAAAAAAAAAAAAAAAAAAAAAAAAAAAAAAAAAAAAAAAAAAAAAAAAAAAAAAAAAAAAAAAAAAAAAAAAAGGAAGAAAAAGGAGGAAAAAACCCAACTAAGCTACACCGTATCGCAGTACAAAAATACCTTTGGGTCCCAGTGGTGGGCCAGACACTGCAGGGCTTCGTTTCGGCCACCTATCATCGGAAGGAGTGGTATGTCTCAGCCCACCAAGCTGGTGGGGGATAGATGAATAACAGGTCTGATTATGATGGACACGAACAAAAGTCCTGATCGCGATGCTTTGAGAGAACCTGATCGACGTTCAATCGTGGTTCCCCTTGTGCAGAACCAAGTAGCCGGAGCCAGGTGCCGGTTCCCTGGGCTTCATTGGTGAAACACATATCGAGTGATTTCTTTAGTTACCGCCATTGAGGACCAATGACTACACATCTGCATGGTCTAATGTGATCCTGGTGTTGTCTCGTGCTGGGGCTGTGATATAATTGACGAATGACCCTGCAATGTCGACGTCAGCCACTACACGTCGGGATTGGCCGGGGGAGCAGGTACTCGGGAGCTTATCGATGACGATCACTCCACGATTCCAGATTCACAACTGGGTCCCGTCCGTGCCACTCTTTTAGCACTATGAAGTTAGAGGTGCAGGGCCCAAGCCCCCTATTCCAATACTAGTTCGCTAAAGGTACAAATGTCACCCCCAGATCAATCGGATTCACCGCTACGCTTGCCACCCAGTGAATGAAGGTGCAGAGCTGAGTGAAAGAACGGTGGAGAGGGAGAAAGACGCCTGTTGCCTTATGCGGAAACCAGTAGGCGGAAAGTCACGAGAGCTGAATACAGGTGACTTTAATTAGTTCGTCATTCTGTCAAGAGAGTGTGGATCGTCATGATCTTCTTTAAATACTACTCAATCATTCTCCCTTCTCTCCCCCCCACCCCCCTTCAATCTCCCTCCCTCTGACACTGGCGGGTGACTTCCCACTCGTTCATGCCTCATCATGGGAATTCCACAGTGCGACGAGTCGTCAGGCAATGCTCCTCCAAACATGACAGATTCAGAGCAGTTGATCGCACGCTTTGGTCGTCTTCATGTCCTGGACGATCTCATCCGCCTAAGGGCGGCAGATCCAGTCCAGCTTCCCATCCTAGCCTATCCTCAGCCATCCAATGATGAAACCACCTCTTATGAATACTTCACTGGACAGGATTTGGACTGCATGGTGGACCAAACCGTGTCAACATTGATGGATTGTGGTTTCAAACCGGTAGGTCCACCTTACACCTCTGGTCAGAGTACAGCCGCAGCTCATACAAGAGTAGCCTCACAACGATGGAGCTGTCATTGCCCTTTTCACACTGTCAGACCTTAATATGGTGGTGACTTTCTTCGCACTTAGCAGATTAGGGTACACGGTCATGATGCTCTCTCCACGGCTGTCGGCCGCAGCGTGTGTGTCACTCTTGAACATGGTCGGCTGCGACACGATCCTCTATGGACAAACACCAAGCATCCGTACCACTATGGGTGACATTCTCCGCAAAAAGTTGATCGTATGTCGCCCGATTGTTCAAAGACCTTCTCCGGATGCCCCCCAAGAGACCGACGTCTTAGTCCTCCACCGGACGCGGAATCCAGAAGTTCAAAAGCAAAAGATCGCCTTGATCCTCCACTCCTCTGGATCCACTGGTCTTCCAAAGCCTCTATATCTCAGTCACCAGGCCATCATGACCCATCCGATGCGGGGCCCGGGGCTAACATCCTTCAACTCTTTACCGTGGTATCATCTACACGGCTTGTCGACTGCCCTGCAAGCAATGTACATGAGGAAAACAGCGTATATGTGGGATGCATCGCTCCCCCTCACAGCGACATCAGTTACTTCAGCGCTTGAAGCCGCTCAACCTGAATCTGTTCAGGGTGTTCCTTATCTTCTCCAACTTCTAGTTGACAGTCCAAAAGGCTTAGATGCTCTAAGACAGTGTAAGCTAGTGACATATGGTGGCGCACCATGCCCTGATGAGTTGGGCGATCGGCTTGTAGCGGAAAAAGTACACTTCGGGGGTTCATTTGGTCTGTAAGTAAAGCGTGAGCCCTATCACACTGAGACTGTCGTCTAACTTAGTTATAGAACGGAGGCTGGTCTGGTAGCAGAGTCCCTCTCACGCCCTCTAGGCGATCCCTTTTGGAATTATCTGAAGTTTTTCGAGAATATCCGCCCTTTCATCTGGATGAAGCCCATCACCGCGGATCTCTACGAATGTGTATATCTCGCTGGTCATCCAGCGCTGACAGTGTCGAATTCGGATGAGCCCCAGGGGTCATACCACTCTCGGGACGTCTTCGCGCCACATCCTACTATTCCTGATCGATGGAAATACGTGACCCGATTAGATGATCGACTGACGCTTGTCAATGGGGAGAAGGTGCTTCCCCTACCCATCGAAGGATCCATAAAGCAAAGTCCTTTGATTCAAGAGGCGGTCATGTTTGGAGTAGGCAAATCAGCTCCAGGCCTTTTGATTTTTCGGTCAGACGAGGCGAAAAACTTCTCCGACGAAGAATACCTAGATCTCATCTGGCCGATGGTCGAGGATGCAAATTCCCGAGCTGAGCAATTTTCTCAGATCTCCCGGGACATGATCACAATCTTGCCCATTAGCTCAGTCTGTCCTCGCACCGACAAGGGGTCGATGATCAGGGCGCAAGTATATGCAAAATACGCTGGTGTCATCGAGGATGCGTACACCAGGCTAGAGCAAACCGCCGACGGCACCCTTCAAGTTGATCAAAGTAACACAGTAGCTCATCTCATGAGAGTTTGTCAAGGAGAGCTTGGATTCCCCATCTCAAGCCCGGATTCTGACTTCTTTGCAGAAGGGGTCGATAGTCTGAAAGCAATCCACCTCCGTCGGTTGATTCTCAGAGATTTCAAAATCATAGACAGCAAGGCTATCGGTCAGAACATAGTTTTCGAAACAGGAAGCATTACTCGCTTAGCAGAGTATATCCAAGCCGTGCAAAATGGTCAAATGGCAGAGGTGAAAGACGAACTGTCATTGATGTCAGGGTTGATTGAAAAGTATTCAACGTTCCGCATGCACACACCGAACCCCAGTATCGCCTCCAACAGCAGAAGTGTCGTATGTTGTTCCAAACTCATATTCGTTGGCCTTCTTCTAATTCCCCGCAGATTCTTACAGGTGCCACCGGGTCCATTGGCGCGCACACGCTTTTTAAACTCTTGAACGATGATACTGTATCCGCTGTGTACTGCCTAACACGGAGGGAGCAGCCAAAACAGGAGATCCTGGATGCTCTTGCAAGGAAAGGCTTAAAAGTCCTACCCTTCCGCACAAAGAAGATCGTCGCGCTCAAGAGCGCCCTAGACGAGGCTAATCTCGGTGTTAGCGAAGATATGCTAGCAGAGATGCAGCGGTCAGTGTCATTGATCATCCACACGGCTTGGCCAGTCAACTTCAACCTCCCTCTCACCAGCTTCGAGCCTCACATTCAAGGGGTTTATAATCTCATCCAGTTTTCCTTGTCCGTGCATCTTCCTGCCCCAGCTGTCGTACTTTTCTGTTCCTCAATTTCAACCGCTCTCGGTGCCCCAACTTCCGACATCGACGAGACGCCTCTTGAGGATCTTGATAGCGCGCTTGAAATGGGGTACGGTCGCTCGAAGCTGATTGGAGAGAAGATCGTAAGCAACGCTCGGAAATCGGGCGGTCGGGCTTTCTCCTTGAGAATTGGCCAGGTCTCAGGACATTCCAAGAAGGGCCTTTGGAATGATTCGGAGGCTATACCCTTGATGATTCGATCAGCTTTGACCCTCAAGGCTCTTCCCCATCTCGATGTCACCTGCTCATGGCTCCCCGTAGACAAGCTGGCTTGTTCTATTCTCGAGATTGCTAAGGCCTGCTCAACCAATGCACTAGAAGACTATGAGTCGAATGCGGCGACCACGCAGCGTATTGATGATACCATATACAACTTGTCTAACCCTCGAAGTTTTACCTGGACCGCTCTGCTAGATGCCCTGCGGCAGAGTGGATTTGACTTCCAGACGGTGTCCTTCGGCAGTTGGTTGCAAATGCTGCGCGATAGCGAGTCCCGAGGCGAGGAGATGATCAACCCAGCCGTCAAACTAGTAGATCATTACGAGTCCATGTACGGCGAGGAAGCGCCAGCACAGAAGGCCTTCATCAC
Organism: Aspergillus bertholletiae; assembly: GCA_009193595.1. NCBI lineage: Eukaryota > Fungi > Ascomycota > Eurotiomycetes > Eurotiales > Aspergillaceae > Aspergillus > Aspergillus bertholletiae. Next base: position 5,237 of record ML736173.1, read on the forward strand.
TGAGAAGGCAGAGAGAGAGAGCGCCACACTGCGAAACGGCCGCTTAAGGATCATTCAAGACGGCATCTTGAACCGATATGCACAGGATTGGTTGCGACGCTGGAAGACCAGCTAGATCGCAGTTGGCGTATGACGAGACTATGACAATGTAGATTCATGATAATGATAGTGCTGTTCATACCTGTTAGTAATCATGCCACATATAGTGAATACAATACAATGAATATTATTTAATTCGAGTTGTTTGACTATGATCATATCGGGTGGAGGGCTATCGACCACTAAATGGCCCATATCCGAGGCACCGCCAGCATGGCGTAACAAGTAGTACGGGGATCCTCAATGAATTAGAAAAGATATACGGACTAGGATGTTCTTGTGTGGCTCCGCCGACGATGTTTTTCGTTTCTTATGTCTATTCACAGCAAAGAAGTCAGGGCAGCGCAGCATATTAATAGACATCTAAACAGAAATGAGAACAGTCTACGGGGAACAGGATGGTGTTAAACGAGCGGGCAGAGCGTGACATAGGTCAAGCATCAAGTAAATTAAATCAAAACGGCAAAGTGTGGGTATTTGTAGAATATTTTCTACGGGATAATCCGCTGGAAAAAAAAGGTAGACCAGAAAAGAAGTTGAAAGATCCGCCGACTCAAATACACTGTTTAGGCCAACATAGCCATAACGACACCGCAAATAATGCCGGCCACGCCCGTGATACCTACGGACTTGCTCGCGCCGGCAGTGAAGACGGGGCTGTCAGGACTAGTTCCGGTTGACTCGCTCGAGCTAGTCTCCGAAGCGGCCGACTCCTTTGTTGCAGAGGACGTCTGGCTTGCAAAGGTTGTCGTGGATGCGAAGCTAGAAGACGATGGGACCCGGCTCGAGGAGTGGATAGTCCAAGAGGAGGGGGCAGGGCTGCGGATGGGAGCAACGCTCGTGGGGACAGGCGTGTCAGGGACCAGTCGTGATTCGGTGCCCTCAACCAGGCTAGCTCCCTCTGGAGTACCTTGCTCGGGGGCCGGAGTAGAGACTGCTGGAGGGGCGGTGCCAGCACCAATGCTAGTTGCTGCGGGTTGAGATTGTTCAGGTTCTTCGGGACTTGGGGTCGGTGCGCTGGACTCGCCGGCTGTCTCCTCTGCGGGTGTTTCGGGTGAAACGTCGGTTGGAACGGGGGCACCGCCATTTGCAGTGGTTCCGGGTTGTGAAGCGACAGGTCCCTGAGGAGTTGGCGTAGGAGCAACCGGGGTGGCTGCGGACTCAACTGTGGAGCTTACTGGAGAGACGTCAGTCTCTCCACCGCCGAGAGTCTGGATTGAGCCTTTCTGGGTGCTAGCTCCGCAAAAGGTCGTAGTCTTTGTCACATAGATGGTGGTTTCTGACGCAGCATCAGAGCCCTCGCTGTGGCCGGAAGAATGTGTCGCCGGGGCAGCAGTTGTCTCCGCCGAAGGGGTTGGAGCAGCGGTGGTTTCCGCGCCAGAAACGTTAGTCTGCGGATTAGCAGGCTCGGGAGTTGCTCTCGATGTGGCAGGCGCCGCAGCGGATGTCGTCTCGGGAGCAGGAGCGGTAGTCTCGGGCAGAGGGGTGGAGCTAACGGATGGAACCTGGTCTGTTGTCATCGACGCAACAGCAGTGGCGGTCTGAGCTTGAGAGACGACAGAGGCGGTCGAATGGCCAGAACCGGTCTGGAACAGCTTGATGTAGTTGATTTCCCAGTAGGCTTCCTTGAAAGCGGCAGGGTTTTCGGCCACGTACTTGACGCAGCTCTGTATCGGGTTGCTGGGATCGCTGACTGGGCAGCCAGAGTCACCGAAAACGCCACCAGCCCAGTCACCGCAGAAAGTAGTGTCAAGAATGAACTTCTGCGACTTAAAGCGGGCGCCGAAATCGCAGGTTCCCTGCAGGTGAGCCATGGGAGTTCCAAAAGCTGTCGTGTCCGGGTTGCCCTCGGTAATCGACTTGGGGATCTCGCTGCGAGCAAAATACCAGATCTTAATGAAGCTCGCAGTCCATTCCATAGCATAGACACCACCACCCTGCTTGTTAAATGGGGCACCCGAGGTCCCATTCTGGCCCTTGACTACACAGCCCACGGTACCGGAGGCTTCACCGCACTCGCTAGAGGTCATCGAACCAGTCATATCGTTTTCGCTAGACAAGGAGCATGAACCGCTCGTATGGAGGACAATTTCATTGGCCTCATGCTTGTTGACACCTTCAATGATATCGATTTCGCCATCGTATGGCCAGTTGGGCCCCACCGACCAGAACGCAGGCCACGTACCGCAGACGCTGCCCGGCATGTGTTGGAGGTCGATAATATATAAACCTTCATCATAGTATTCTTTGCTCTCAATACGGACCGAGTCTCGGCCCGGACCATTCGTACTGAGCTCCGTCTTATAGTCAACACCCATATAGAAACTACCGCTATCGGTCACCTGGATGAGACCTGAACTCTCTGCGTAGCTCTGGTTGGCATAGGTGACGAACCCATTGGTTGGGTCAGAGCCGCTGAAGAATTTGAAATAATCCAGAAACTTTTCCCCCTGCCAGGCTTCAGTCAGCTGGTAACGGCTACCAGAGCCGTCCGCGATCGTAGGAGCAATCAAGGAAGAAAGAGCGATGGACCCTACGGTCCACAGAAAGGATGAGGAGGACATCCTGGTTGTTGTGTACTAGTAAAGCAAAAAGGCAAAGGAAGGTAGACAAGCTCGAAGATAGCAAAGGGTAAACGGCCAGGGGATCTCAGATCCGGTCAAATCCTGGGGGGGTTCTAAAGATTATTACGAAAAGGAATGAAAATCCCACCGTCAAGGCTGGATAAGTTGGTCAGGAACGAAAAGAGTGTCAGAAAGAATGCAGACGTCAGTCAGCAGCAACAAGATAGTTCAGAAAAGAATGTAAGTGGTTCTGATTTTAAAACTAAAAAAGGAAAATGAAGAACGGAAGACGAGAAAGAACATAAAATCCAAGAATATAGGAGCGCAGGGGACATTCGATGTAATAAACAAACGGAAAATCCCCAGCGGGCCCTGCATCAAGGTCGGTAGGTCCATTTTTTGCAGCGTGCAGCCCCCCTGGACCAACTTTTGCAGAACCATCACCATTACGGTCATCGTGGAGAATTGGCAACCGCCTATGATGATGGCCAGATCCATACAGCAGGCGCCGTTGGGCCGATGACTCGCTAGATGGTTGTTCATGCCTCGCGGCGCCACAGGGGTCATAGCGAATCAGCGTTCATATCAGGCTGCAGGTAAAAATGTCTATTTTGTGATGAATCCCGATGGGGCACGCGCCTCCATTCTTCGCTCCAGCATGGAAGTGGGCTGGCGACCAAGTTGCATCGCCAAGCACCTGTAGGGTAAGCGGTCGGGGATTCTGAAACGTGAACATCTCCTGAGCGGGGTGAGTATGAAACACAGGAGGCGCCTCCCTTTGGGGCTCAAAAGACGCGGTTGTTTCTACTGAATTGTGATGTAGAGAAGTCCATCGCGGTGTGAATCATTCATCAACTTCGTTGTTCTACATCGTGGGGTTGCTGTGTCAGTTGGCAAATGATGCGGGTGGCTGCTCATTCCACGCTCCGTACCTGGCAACATCCCAACCTTGTTCACATTTTCGAGACGCGCAGACTCTTCCCGAGCCACGGTTGGGTCAGCCACTGACAGGTGCGGAAGCGCCAGCCGATCTGAGGGCTATGTTGAATCTCATAGGTGGACGAAAATGTGCACCGGACGGACTCCAATTTAGTGCCTGAATTCCTGGCATCGGGTATGTGGGCTAGGTTGAGTCTAGACACGCGGTGGAGTCAGCGTGGCAACGGCATGGTTGCTCCGTGTGGACTAGTCCAATAATGAGAACATATTGTCGACCGATAGATAACCAACCGGGTGGTCAATTCGGCAACACCGTGAAAGCAACCCAAGAAAGAGAGAAAAGAGAGAAGGGGGAAGATTCTGCTTAGGTTCCCTCAGCTGTACCAGGTAAGCATGTCATCTGATTGCTGGGGGCTTAGAAACAAACACCAAACAAACACAGTACGGCTGACGATATTGGCCGCTTGGGCAAGTCCCACAAATTATATTTTCCAAAAAAAACCCCCCCAAAAACAAAAACAGAAACAGAAACATACGTAGATATAAAAATAAATCAATAAATGAACATGAAGACGCTAGAGTCGGTTAGTCTTTCAACCTTTGACTAACGAAACGTTCCCTGTGCGGTTTCTCGTCCCACCTGAGTGCATCAATTAATTAATCTTTCCTCATTCACAGGAATGATCTCCTATTTTTAATTTCACCTCAAGCCATCAGTCTCGCCATGAGACTGGCCCTTCCCTCTCTATCTATTGTCCGGCAGTGTTAATGCTGGACCATCTGGAACTTCCCGTCTAGTCCCACGGATCCTTCCGCCTTTTCTCCGAATCGAGTAGTTACTAAGCATTCTTCCGGTTTAACTATTACAGACATAACCTGCTTTGCTTGCGTACTCCCGTCTGATGGGGATTATTTTAAACTCGGGGGGTGAAGACCTGCTATTAGTTCTTTATGTAACACTTGTTTTGTATACATCAATAGTTTTACATGACGCATGCACATTCATATACGTAACTAAGGTGTATTTGTCCAATACTTTTACAGGGATGCTCGAAATTACCTTGACCAATATAGAGAATATACGGAGACTCTGTGTCTTAGCCCACTGCCAAGGTCTTAGCGCAGAATATTAATTGGACAGGCCACTGTAAATTAAGGACCTCTTTATAAGAAACTATATATAGTATTATCTTCCTCTCCAAAAAGATACACATTTATAAAATTTGCGGTAAAGAACACCAAATTCCCGCGTAAATTTTATAATATTAGGATTTTTTTAATTACCGATTAGCTTCAACAGTCCTATCAACGCGTCCATTATAAATTTCAGATAACTTAGATATATTGGGCGGATCTCTTCTTCTCGGGTAATTCTCCGAAGTTCGTCAACGATGTCAAGAGCGATCAACAATGCCAACTTTTCCGTCCCAGCAATGAAAACTGGAAACTAGGAGGTCTGGTCGATAAAACAAGGCCTGTATACAGCACCGTAAAGCTGGGCTTGTTCGAAAGGTCTGACATCGTCTCTAGCTGGTGCTTCTTCGTAGGAGCCATCTATGCTGCTCCAAATAGTCTCGATGGCGTCAGACGTTGACTACTTGAATTTGGTGTCGCCGAGTACAAGAGCTTTAGCCCTTCCATATGTATTCGATTCTCTCTCATCTTCAGAACCCCAGTCAGTATAGCACCATAAGCTCTCCAGGATCCTTCCGCCCCAGACGTAGAATAAAGGGCCAAGTACTGCCGATACAGGTACTATTATGGATGCCAATATAAGGTCGTTTAGCCCACATTCATCGTAAATTACGCTGATGCCAGCTGCTTCACATTGGCTTGTGTTATTAAATGAGGTTACTTGACTTTCCAAATCTTTTCCAAACTGCAAGAGGAGCGTATCGTAGTTGAACTCAGGCCACTCCTCTTTATCCTCAACTGTATCCCAGTTTTTATTGGATGTGAAGGTTGATTCCCCAAGGCCTGGGACAATGATCGTAAGGTTGCGTTTCATCAGGTAGCTTAAGAGAGTTTCTGTCATATTGGAGGATCTGTTGACGCTGCCTAATTAAGTAGGCCTAGCGTTGTGTTCTTCCTAAACGATATCTTCTTCACACAGTCATGTTGATAGATTCAAGCAACAATAATCTAAGCATGGAATTCAACCAACTTCCTATACCTTCCATCAGGATCCCTTCTTAAGAGAGGTAAAAAGAAAAGGAGCTGGAAAGAAACTGACTTAGAAATTTGGAGAAAGCCAGATAACAGTGAGTTTTATATAATTTATGCTAACCACCAAGATAGTAGTAAATGGAGAACGATTGAAGACAAAACCAGGTCTAGTATTCTTGAAGAAGGGTTACCTAGTCTTTGTGCCTTAGATAGGAAATGATAGGTAATAACAATCACATGATCGTGATCTGTTTCCTTAGGTATTGCCTAGTTTTAGTACAACAGCTTGAATCAATGATTTTTCACTTTGTTCACAACACCTTTAGGTCATGAGCCCGGAGGCTCTTATATATCTCGGATCTCAAGGTATATGGAAAATCGTCTCTAGCATATATCTTTGTCCAACCTTGCCTACTTCCTAGTCTAAATCAGAGAGTAATAAGCCTCAATTTTCTTTATCACAGTTTACCCGCTCTACTTCAGTTGCCTTCAGGTCAGCGCCAGCGCAGAGATCTTCCCAATCGCGGTCAATACGATGGTTTTGACGGCGCTCATCCACGTCAAACAAGGGGTAGAGCTTCTCAAAGGTGTCCATGAGAGATGTGGAGAATACATTATTTTTGTCCGGCCGGTTCAGCGTCACCACCACTACGGGTGTTGCTACTGGGGCGCCCTCCGGATGATGCAAAACTTTGAAATCGATGACAGGGAGTGTCTCGTAGGACTTGGGAATACCCATAGGCATCTTGGTGGTGACAAGCTTGACTGTATCTCAGATGAAAATGATCCTCAAGGATACTATCTGGTTCAATCGTGAGTATGACGTACATTCTCTCCTCTCGACTTCATATGCAAAATAAGTTACTTGGACATTGATACGATACTACAACTTCGAAAACATTCCCTCCCTCTCCGCCCTGACATCCAACTCCTGCGTCCATGTGCTTCGCGGTTGTGTATACAAGAACCAGTAAATCTCCGCCAAATCCTGGGGCTGCATGACATATCGATCCATCTCCTGCAGTTTCTGCGTCTCTCCCTCTCTCTCCCATTTCTTCCGCAACCAACCCCCGATAATGTCACTCTGCACGGGCCCATCTACGATAAGATGCGCTGCATGGATGCCCTTACTCTGAAACTCCCTCGTGATAATCTGCGACAGTGCCCGAAGCCCAAACTTCCCCGGCGAAAAGCTACTCAACCCGGGACTCCCACGAATAGAGCCCGTAGCACCGGTGAAGATGACGGTTCCCTTCCCGGCGGCAACCATATCAGGGAGCACACATTTCGCAGCGAAAAAGGCACCGAACATATTGATGCGGGTGAAGGTCTCAAATTCCTCCGAGGACGTCTCGAGGATGGTGCGCGGGCGAATGCGTCTGGACCCGGCATTGTAGACGAGAACATGAACGGGGCCGAGATCTCCCTTGATGGAGGCGAAGGTCTTGATGACGCTGGATTCATCGCGCACGTCGGTAACGTAGTATTTGGCTGAGTGGGGGTGGGACTCGTTGATTGAGTCTTGGATTTTCCGGAGCTTGTCTTCGGTTCGCGCGATTAGTGCTACGCTGAAGCCTTTGGAGGCGAAGTGGCGGGAGACGGCTTCGCCAATGCCTGGGCCGACGCCTACTACGGCCAGCACGGAGTTGTTCTTTGGATTGTGGGACATGGTGTGATTTGTGTTCTTGTCGAGTTCTGGTGGTTTGTGGGGTGCGGGGGTGGTTTATAGTTATTTATAATTAACTATACAACCCTCTGGGCGATTTGTCTAGATTAATATCGTCATCAGCTCCGACGGGCCGAGGCTGGTGATTAGTAACGACAAGTTACTAGGGCATCACGCCTTCATGGACGTATAGGATATTAACCATTAATATTATATAGCTAGATTGCTTTCTGGGGGATTGTTGGAATTTAATTTATCATATCTTTTTCACATTAAGTAGCTTCATTCATTGTAGGAATGTCATAGTATATATATTCTGTGTCAACCTTTTCCACTCGACTAAAAAGGTGTCTAGACGTCACTTTCTCGTGAGTGATGATATATATGTTGATCAATTTATTCCTCATTTGGCATATGTTTCCCTATTTGGAACTACTTGTACAGACCCAGGCGTATTTGTAAAGGCTGGTCATAGAAGCATCATAAAACTCCAAGTTAGGGTTAAACCAAGAAAGAAGATGATACAGAAGAAAGTCAACCGCTCTCAGGATGAACTAAACATGCGAATGACTTCCGGGCGGGCCTCCCCTGAAACCAGCACACCTGGGATCAGAGATCGGAGTTTTTTCGCCATCACACGTACAGATGCAAGTGGGGTCAATGGCATAATCACTAAACGAGCCCCAGCATTGCTTCCTGTAAAACAGTTAGTATTATTTTCTACACTCACACTCTCTCATGTGTAGCAAGCTAGGAAACAGAGACAACAACTTACGTCAGTTCACAACCCCCCTCCGAGGTGAAGGACTTCTCGCGATCCTTGAGCCAATCGCCGTAGGGCTCACCAATATAATCACAGAATGACTCGCGGGGGTCATTTCCGCTATGGCAGTTCTTCTGTTCATTGGTTTGAATATCGAGGGGCACTACAGCGCCGGGGCCGGCGACTTCACTGGGACTACCCGGGAATGATGTGTTGGTCGTAGGGCCCCATTGAGGGTCTAGCCCGTTATCCTTCCAGTCCCACTTTTCGTTGAACCAGTTGTTGGTCCAGAACCAGGCGTAGTTCTCCGCTGGGGGGCGGCAGTTCGTGTTAGATTGGTATAAGGTAATCCGGGGGGACAGTCGGGGGGAGGGGGGTTAACGCACCACTATACTTGACCACGAAGTTCGGGATAGCATTCCAGTACCATGCAAAGAAATTTGCCCATTCAACGCCGGAGATCTACACAGGGTGTCAAAATTGATACCATGTCACACGGAGGTATTGTACATACCTTTGACTTGATATGACGGTTGTCATTCTTTGCCTCCAGATCCTTGACTGAGACAATTGTCAGTTGGGGTCCAAATATCCCAAGTAAGTAGCAGCAAGAACAAGGGGATAGAAGCTCACCATGGAATGATGACCCGAGAAGATCAACGAAAGTCCAGTCGTGAGCCAGCAGATGCTCGTAGCTAACTAGGGAGCCTAATTTATGGGCGGTCATCTTCTCGCCGTTTGTGATATCATTCAGGTACTTATGGCTAAAGAACGCCTCGCAGAAGTTCATCTCCCATCCTGCATCGGCATTTTCCAGTTATATTTCCAGTCTAGCAAAGTATGGGGGAAAGAGTCATGATGACTTACGTCCGTGACTATTTTTTCTAGTGGCTATGGTCCTATTCTAAGTCAGAAAAGTACAGAATGGTATTGGGAAAGAGTGGGTATACACACTTTCCTCGTTTGGGACAAGGACCTCGACGCGAAGACCTGCAGCGATAGGCGACCTGATAATCACGTTTCTTATTGCCTTTGCCGACCTTTCCCAGACGAGGGAACAGATTGACTTGGGTCATGATATCTACATCATACCTTTTGTATCAGCGCACATTCTTCTCATAGGGAGACAACAACTGACTCTGAACTTGGAGGTAGTCAGGCAGGTGTTTTTCGGACTATCAATTATATGAATCGAGTTAACAAACAAGGACTGGTCAATGAATATGAGAATCCTGCTCTGAGTCGAAACTTACAGACCATCCCTCCATCCCTGCGCCGTCTGCGACGAAGAAACGCTGCCATCCGGGCGTGTCCATGGGTTTGTTATTCTTCTCGGTCAACTCCAACATCATCCGAGTAGACTCAACCAGGATGTCAAAGTGCTCTGTTGGGCATTCCCGGAGGGCGGTCTTCCAGTAGATTCCCTGATATGCATGTTCAATGTCGGATATATTTCTCCGACCCTGCACCGCAGGGAAGAGCAGACACATGGAGAGGAGAGAAGCAAGAAGCGGGATTTGAAGCATTCTGCACATGAAATTGCTGGCCATGATGTATCAAATTGCGAAGCGTACCATCCACGGAAAACTCACGAGTAAAACCAGGACGAGGATATATGGGGCGTGTGCCCTTAAAAAAAGGGTCCGCCCGATGAACCGGGTGCTGGGCGCTTAGGCTAGCCATGACAATTCTGGGAAATAAGGGTTCAAGGCGTCTATTGTCATTGGCACACGGAAAATACTGAAATGAAGGTCCTAGGCGCTAGAAGAAAATCTTCATTGGAATGCATTGTTTCAGGGTAATTGCCTTGTCCAGCAAGGAATTAGGGTTGTGATACCCTCCTGTCAGCTACCCACTTAGTCCAGAGGTTCCATTCTGGCTCGACCCTCAAGCGGTCGAAAAGGTACGTTTGGCTATTCTTGGCTTGAAATAATGCGCTAAGCGTCTATGAGACTCTTCAGTAGCACATGCCATTACTATAGAGACATCAAAACAGTGAGAATAGGGGTTATCTCATGGCTTCTTAAGATAACAAGAGAAGGGGTTCTCTGATGATGTTGGGTTGGGCAAACGTCTTGGCGTTTGTGCCAACTTGTAGAACTGTGGATAAATTTAAGTGCCACCTCATTGGATGTCTACTGTCTTTCTCCTCCAGCGAGAAACAAAGACTCTAGCAAAACAGCGTTTCAAAAAGTCCTCAGCTTCTATTCTTAGACAAGCACTTCAAGCATGATTGGTTTTAAATAGCATATCCATATACGGTATTGTTGGCTAGTTAATTTCAATTCTTTGTTTGAATTTGTACTCCGCATTCCGTACTCAGAATCAACATCCACCGGGAGGACAACCAACGGTGGTGCTGAAATTCCCACCGTCTAGTCCGATTGCGGAGAGGATAGCATTGATAACCCCTCCAATGCCTTCTCCAGCCATAGCACCGGCCGCCACAGCATAAGCATACTTGTCGAACCCGTCCGGCCGCCTCTTCTTCCATATGGAGGCAATGATGGCACCTATTAACATTGCCGTCCCGTACTGCGTTGATGGCAGAGTGAACGCCATCGCAAGAATCATCATATTGGGGTAATAGGGTTGTATGCGGTTCCATTTACCGGCGCAGAAATTCTTCACCAGCACCATCGCGCTAGCTAATACCGCCATGGCGATGGAAAACACCCAGCTGCTCCGTGGAATGGGGGATTCGGGCCTCGTCGCAGCGAGGACGATGGCACGCCAGGCGGCGACACTGGGTGCTGGGAACTCGCACCGATGGCTCCCGCCATTACCAGCAGTCTCTTCAGTGGACAGGATGCAAGGGTATGCAGAGGAGAAGATAAGAAACATCGTAGGGGCTACAAGGGCAGCAACTAGGGTTCCTATCATCTGCGCCGCGTACTGGAGCCGTGGCGGTGTGCCTAGAAGAAAGCCCACGCGGAAATCGCCCATGAGATCTAGTTGGACGTCAGGATCTATTGTGTATACGTTTTACTTTTTCTGAGACATAGGGTGAAGAACATACCGCATGCCTGATTCGCCCCAATGTTAGTCAGAGCCCCGCCGAGCAAGTTTAACCGCTGTGCATTTTCGATGTTCGCAGAACCTTGCGTAGTTATTCCGAGCGCAACCTGTGTCACTTTGGAAAGAGAGGAGAGTGGCACGGTATCTAAGACATCTCGGTTAGTCTCATTCCGGATGACTGTGCTTACGGTACAAGGGTTTCAGACCTGTCGCCCCAGATGCGTGAATCGCGAGTAGCGAGAGAAGAAACGCCAGGGTGAGGGCGAGTAGTGTCTCGGCAACAGACATTTCAAACTGCACGCTCGTAATAAAGCATGTAGCAACTATTATTCCTATCAGCCCGGGTAGCCACATCCACAATCGGATGTCGTCCTCCTTAGAAAGATTCTTCTCTCCACCAATGGCCGTATAGGTGTACTCCCTTTGCTGTCTTCGTGTCTTGAATGTTTTCCACAAACTGCAGGCCGCTATCCAGATAGCCCGCCATTGGCAGAATAACTCTACAAAATCAATGAGCGGAGTTCAAAGTGGCAAGCCTTGTGGCGAAGATGCAAATGTCCCACCTGTGAATGCCGCCGCTACCATACACATAACGCCTGGCCACAGGAGCCAGTACCGAGGGCTGGGGTGGTTGGCATCTGCAAACTCAGCTGACAAGGAAAAATAGGATACGAGCCCGTCTGTTTCCTTCGCGAACGCTAATCCATGAGACACCAGGTAGGGCCCTATGATCCCCCTACATGAAAGTATATAAACATAGATGCTCAATGGGTAAATGTTAGGATGGTCACTGTAGTTTATACTTACCAAGCGAGGATCGATCCAAGAAAAAAAGAGCCAGCAACATTCACACCTACCAGCATCCCAGACCCGATAAAGGCTGGTGTCCATTCAATAAACCAGCCCCAGCTTTCTATCGCCATGGCTGTGTCTGCCAGAACACCGGTTGACGCAACCCAAGTGAAAATATGCCAATCCTTCGTACCACAGAGAAGTTAGCATTTAACCTCAATTCATGTCCCATAATTGGTTATCCCTTCAGGATACGGCAACACATACCCATAGGATACCAATGGCATATTGAGAGACTACGCGTAGCAAGAGAGCGAAGATAAAGCTGTACGCAAGAATTCGCATTTTCTGTCGAGCTTCGTATGCACCGCTGCTTGCCAGGTGCATACCTCGAATAGTGATCGCTGTTGCTGACGAAGAAGGGAAGATAAGTTGGAGGTCTCTTGCCACCTGAAAGATGAAAAACTTGCGCACTTCAACATCAAGGGTTAAGTCAACCAACTGTCCCTGGTTATACATATCATACGGATGGGCAACTTATTGCATACAGGGAGCCGCAGAGAGGAGGCCAAAGTATCCCCCAGCCGCAGTGATGGCTACTAAGCGTACAAAGTCCTTACTGGGTGTGGTGAGCAACCCCAGTTGGTACAATGCGGGTACCGCGGAGACAAAGACATTGGACAACCCCCCAGCGGCGGTGGCTGCGGTCTGGACGATATTATTTTCCTGAGGGCCAAAATGCTGGCAGTGGTATCCCAGAGAAGACAAATACGAGGTCAATGGTTGCAGCACTGCAAAGCCAATGATTGACTAGGGAAAGTTAACAGGCTAGGCCAAAAAGCAGATCACAGTGAGACCAAGCCCACTGTCCGTGGCGCATCCTACCCCGAAAATATTGGCAGAATCTGTCCAACCAGCCTTGAGTCCGAGGTACAGATTAGCGGCGTTCACAAGTGTTCCACATAAGCAGCCCACGATTAGGGCTCGCAAGGTGAGAATGCTCCCAGTTGCTGGTTCAACATCGTTGAACGGCTCGAATGGATCAGTTGGTAACGCAGTATCCTCGTCCTCATCTTCCTCGGTGGTTATCGAGCTTGCTGTTTGTATTCTCCCACTTTCCCCAGTCCGATGAACTTCTCGCATATCCGCCATTTCAATTGGCTGACTCCCGGTCGGACGCGCATAGCCCGACATGGCGGCGGACTTGACTCTGTCGCCAAATACCTACTGGTAGGGGGGAGCGGACGTTTGCTACACAGGAACAGCGGCAACGATTATGAAGGATTTAACAAAGCATGTTGTTCCAAACCCATAAACCTATATCTTGTCAACCCGTTAAGAAAGAGCATCTAATAACAAGCGGTGATGGAGAACTGGTCCGAGTATTACGTGTCTGATTAACTCAGCTCCCGCCGCTTTACCTCCCGATTGATGTGGCTTTTCCAGTGATTGGCCACCGCAGCCAGTGACACGCACCACATCTTTATTACCACTCGTTGGTGCCTTACCTGAGTTACCTCTCAAGCGCATCTTATATGCTTGACTAGTCAAAAAAAAAAAGGAAAAAAAAAAAGAAAAAAAAGTAAATACCCTCCTAACACTTAGAAGTATCCATGAAGATAATACTATACAGTAAATTCGCATCTATTCTCTAGCTTCAACATGTAAGACAATTAAAGGAATGTTCTAGTTTGCCGACCCCATGAAATCTCCCATCTAAAATAGATAAAACGAATGGCTCGATAAAATAAAAGGAAAAATGCCCATTAGAGTCCTGATATCAAACAAAAGACTGTCAACTCAAGAAGACAAGCCTTTACAAGGTAATGTCACCATCATAGTGGCACTTCTTCGACGCAGTCTCGGTGGTGCATAGCCATTTGGTGCCCGGGGCATGGCCACTGCCATTGTCGTTGAGGGTGAACGAGACTGTCTCGGCGCCATTCACCCGCTGCAGCTGCAAGGTGAAGACGGAGATATCATTCACGCCGCCCGGGAATTGGACGTAGTAGTTGCTGTCGCTGGTGCGAGCGCCGGCAATCGGGCTGCCGGGACGATCCCTGAATACGTGTGTTAGTTTGATTGTTGGCCTGAATAGGAAGGAGTGAACATACCAGATCACATTGGCACCGGTCACATCGTTGTAGTTAGGATCGTTGAGCGTGAAGCTAACATATCCATTCTGAGCAGTCTGAGAGGCGAAAAGACCGCTAATCGTGATGGCCTTCTCGGCTTGTTGGGCAGGCATAGCCAGAACAGTGCTGGCGGCCAGGAGCATGGAGCAGATAGCGGTGGTCTTCATTTCGTTGGATGGTTGAGTCTGTCAAATGAAGATAGAATAGAATACGGGGTGAAAGAGAGATTACTCGATCGATTGAAACGTTGAGATTGTGAGTAAAGCCGGGGTGTCGATGGTGATGATAATGGTTATATTTTCAATGCGAGGACAGGCAGTCTTTTATATCTTGGTGATATCATATTGCCATTCTCAAGATAAGTCCTAAGGACAAGCTAATAGACAGAGACGCGTGCCCTGTTGCACTCAGCCTGATTGCCATCTCGGTATACAGAATACGAGCTCCGAGCTCGAGGGGCTGTGCTGCGTGTGTCGTAGTCCGAGCAGCATCACGATACGTTCTCAGGCCTCCCAACAGCGACGATTTATAATCCAGGGACTATATCCAACAAAACTAGTGCTGACCGTGGCTGCCACCGTCGCAATATAATGTAGTAACCCTAGTACCCACGGAGTTAGCCCCATGCGAAGCTTTGTGGATGCGTCTTCTAGGCGGTCCCATCCTCCATTTTAGACTGAAGTCAAGTCTGAAATAAGCATTCTTAATTTAGCAGAGCCGAACTCTATTACCTGGCAGTGATTGAACCGCGTAGGGAGAGTGCATGCCGGGATTGAGGATATAACGTTATTTTTAGGATCAGGTAGGAGGACAGTCCGAGGCCTAATTCAGATCATTGGGGGTTGAGATTTGAAATCCCGTCGATCCTGCGGGAGGCCTAAATATAGTGACAACCGAGAACTACAAGCTCTACGCCTTAGCTGTACGGCCGTTGTACAATTAATGGCCGGCTCAAAATAGACCATAAAGGAGCATCATGGAGACTAGTATGAAATATATGATTCCGAGTATCGTAGACGGTCAACGGATTACTTTAGAGGACAGTATCGAACCGGAGATGGTTTCTGGGGGTCAAATCAAATCCTACCCTAGCTCGTGGGAAGTTTATGACCGTGTATAACATAGCTATAGCAAAATAAAAGTAAACAAAAACAATATTAATTCTACATCAGCCAAGTGAAAAAGTAGGTCGTCATCACCTCATGGCTATCGGCTTGTGCAAATATGTAGACCCTCACGGACCTCGTTCGGCATTACATTCGAAGCAGCCATCCCGGACGAGAAAGACAGAACCACAAGGCTCTTTGATGAGTTACTCTATGCGGCTACCATATGGAAGAATGTTTTGACGATTACCAGTATATAATAAAGGCACCGCTTGAGGGATGGAAGATTTGCCCCGACTGCCTATGCGTTCAGCCCACGCACTTGGTAGCCTTCACCACGCCCCCAGGTCGATCATCAGCCAAAAAGCGGCGCGAAGTCGGACCAAAACGGAAACAATAGAATGCACAGTACCTCTTTGGCCTCCCCTTTGGGATAGCTCCGTTACTTATGGCCTGCGGGCTAGCAGAGACTGTGATGGGTTGCTCATATTTGAATTTAGCACACCTGGTCGATCATGTACCTAGTCAGTTTCGACCCGACGAATGCCACGTTGCAACCTCGCCGCGAACAATAAAAATGTTGGTTTAGTTCAAGGCACGACCAAATGCCAATTGGTGTCTTTGTCTTTGGTCGAGTGGGAATTATTGTATCGAAGGCCCAAGGCGGAGGCAATCAAACCCAAGCTGAAAACAAGCAAGGAGTCTCTCCGCAGGGTTCATTCCAGCTCGTCTCGGAATCGTGCGTTAGCGCCGGAGCTACTGATGCAGGCTGACAGCCTGACCCAAGCAAACCACAAGAGAGGCATTCCTTGCTTACTCGATTCTTACCCCGCTCGAATCTCCCTTGCATCTCTTTTGATGGATGGAGTTGGACATATTCTTTGTTCTTCTTTCTTCTAGGACGGCGGCACGTTAGGAAGCATGATTGATGTTCGCTGTCACCATGGCGCCAAACTCGATGACTAGAGTTCTGCTCATTTGGATCGCAACCGTCTCTTACTTATTCGGCATCATCCTCGCCGAGCCAGTTCAATACTGCAAATTCGGATACAAGGGGAAAGAAGAAAATGGCGATGTGGACTTTTGTATGGGCGTCGCCATGCACCAGAATCGATCTTCGAACGCCTACGATATGTATTTATCCATGACTGTCACGCGGGGATCGGATCACGGTTGGACTGCGATTGGAACTGGTGCCGTGATGGCCGGCTCGTTGATGACCATTGTCTACGGTGACCCTCTCTCCGGAGAGCCTCCGATCGCCAGCATCAGAACTACAGCTGGACATCATCAGCCTAAGCTAATAACCAAAGAGCAGGCGGGTGGTGCAGAGATTCGGGTTCTCCGGGCGGAATGGCGGGCTCTTGATAAAGACGGCACATTTACTTCACCATCCTCCTCCTCCCATGCATACGTCGCCGAGGTGGGCCTCGTCTGCTATTCCTGTAATCTGTGGCCAGCAGAGGGGCAAGGTAGCGGGAAGATCTCAGCAACAGCAACGTCCCTACCCTGGATTTGGGCATGGAACGAGGATCAAGAGATTTCCACCCTTTCCGACGATGCCCATCTAAACCGACACAGGACTCGCCGCGGAAATGGCGGATGGGGCGAATTCTACGTCGACATGTCGCGGTCCCTCACCACCGCCGAGAGCCCTCCACCGGTCCCATCAATACGACCCGGGGTTCACACTCTAGGATCTTCCGACAAACCGATCCACAGGAGTAGAAATTCCAAACTTTTTAGCAAGGGGACTATCCATGGTTTCCTGATGGGGATATCCTTCCTAGTAATCTTTCCCCTCGGCGTGCTAGCCATGCGCTCGCAATCTAACAAGTCACTCAAATACCACTGGATCATCCAGCTCGTCGCCTCCCTCTGCACTGGCGTAGGAGCCATTATCGGCATCATTATGAGCCGAGGGTCATTCAACTCCCCTCACCAGGTGGCCGGGCTATTGGTCTCAGGTATCCTCGGCCTCCAAGCGTTTCTCGGATGGCGACACCATGTGATCTTTCTACGCGTCAGACACCGAACCTGGATCTCGCATGCGCACATCTGGGCCGGAAGACTGATTATGATTGTGGGCTGGGCGAACTTCCTTAGTGGCATGCTCCTTGTAGCCATTGGCCGGTTCTGGATCATCCTTGTCGTAGCGCTTATTGTGGGGGAAACTGCCGGCCTCACGTTCTGGGTCTGGACATGTAACAAACGCAAGTCGCGCAAGTCTACTCGCGAAACGTCGGATCCCAGTATGTCATGGCAGGGGGAGCGAGACGGGGAATATTTCGCGGTGGGTGATGATGAGGAGACGGAGATGAACGAGCTTGATGACCATGACAAACCTGAGAGTAGCCCTTATGACCCCATGCTTCCCCGACATGGCTCCCATTAATTTTGGAACCGTGTCGAGCTGTCTGGATGTCATAGTAGAAAAGGTAAACATTAGCATATGAGAAGGGATTCGAGCATGACGTTTCACTATTTCCCCCATCAAGCCTGGCGCAAGTTAAAATCTAGCAAGTCCAGAAAGGGTAGGGTTACAGTAGCTATTGTGTACAGGCCAAGCCTTCAAGGCAACTACCGCAGCACGCCATACTATACTATACATCCTCGATATTGAACCCTGCGTAGCGTAAATATCCTCTCGCATTAGCATCGACATAATAATGTCTACATAACACCCCCTATAGCTTACCCCTCCCCCCCCCTAAAAACAGTCTCCCATAAGAAGCAAAGCACAACACAGCATGACATCCTCGAAACCTATTTCGATGCTGCCAATTCAAACTGTTGGTTAAGAACGTCCTGAACCATAACTTCCAATCCCTTGAACGCAATCCCCAACTCCCTCTCCGCCCTCTTGGCATCGGTCATATAGCTAATGGTGTCATCGTCCCTTAAGCTAAACACAACACCGGGATACCTCTCTTCGACAAAGCGCTTCACATCACCCCAAGACCTCGTCTCCGAAGCCAACAAAAACGACCTGAATCCCTTCACGTTGGCATCCAAAACCCGCAGATGTGCATCCGCGACATCATCGATATGCACACCCAAAAACTGCTTGCTCACGAGCGTATCGGAAAAAAGAGACTGAAAGAGCAAGCCGCAGGACCCGCCGAGGTCATCGGTGGTTTCCTGGACGAGATTGCGGCCGAAGACGTAGACGGGGTGGAGGGTGATTATGTCGAAGGGAGGGTTTGTGGAGTGGAAGTCGAGGGTGGCTTTGTGGGCGGCCAGTTTGCTGGCGTGATAGCGGGCCATTGGCGGGAGCGTGAGGATTGTGGATTCGGGAGGCAAGGTGTAAGTTATCTCGTTGTCTTCTGTTATTGTTCTCAGTTTCTTTTGTTTTGCGTAGCAGGGAAGAATCTAAGGAAAGGAAAATGGCTGGAAGAGAAGCTTACCTCTGACGATCAGTCCGTTCCGGGGCTCTCCCAATGGGACTAGCGATAGTGCAGATCCTGTAATTACCACCTTCTTGATACTTGATACTTTGGCCGCAGATTCTAAGATATTGATGGTCCCTCGCCTGGCAGGAGTCACCAGATCCTCACTGTCCGGCGTGGGCAACGGGGACGCCAGATGCAGAACATACTCCACACCCTGCAATGCTTCGTCGAAGCATCCCGAGACGGTGATATCCGGTACAATAGCGAACTCCAAATGCTTTTCGTAGTCGGCAAAGATACGACGAAGCTTATCAGCTTGTTCCTTGCGACGGATGGTGAGACGCACGCGATAGCCCGCCTGGAGAGCGCGCAGAGAAACCTGGGAGCCGATGAAGCCCGTCGCGCCGGTGATGAGTGCAAGAGCCATGTCGATTGTTATGTTTCAGAAGCTCCTCCCTTTCTAGCCCAGTTGAAGGCTACTTACTACTAGTGGACACCTGAAAGCATGGAATGCCGGGTATTTATTATGTCTTATGTTCGTTCTTTCGATGCTGTGGTTTACGCTGACAAAGGGTGATTCGTCATTCTTTGCGATCATTCATCACTCAACAGCCGCATTGTGATCAGGAAATTAATGTTTTTTTTTGGTTTGATATTGAAACCTCAATCGAGCGAAACTGGGGCAACCGTGCCTTTGTCACCACCCCCTTGCCTCAACAAGAATCCCAACTAAGTTACTAATATCCTGAACTCAAGTTCTAGACCCAATGCATCGATGACATGACTGGTCCGATACAGAATCGGACCAACATATCTGGTCCCTTATATGTATACATCATAATCATATCAAAATCATATCCAGCCCTTCCGCTTCAGCGCCAGATTGTATAACACCACCACAACACCCGATATTCCCGAAACAACTACCCAGTTTATGTAAATTCTCTTTTAGCTCCTTTTTAAAGACTCTTTGTTTTATTTTATATCATAAAATCCACCTACAGTATCTAAATACAGAGAGTACAGGTAACCAGTGACTCGACTACCTTTGATCTGATTAAACAAGGATAATAAGGTGTAAACCGTAATATCGATAGTAGTTGTCTACGGACAATTAAGGAAAGGCATAAAATAGTCTTTGGAAAAGCCAGACCTTTTGCTAAAACTGAGAAATGATAAGAAGCAGCCTTGGGTAAAGGTCGTGAGGCTCTTAAAAGGAATATCCAGGGAGGTGTCCAGGCGCGATCTATGTATAGTGGAGTACGACTCTCGATAAAAAAGGGGATTCACATTTCGCGGGAAAGGCAATATTATATTGGCATTCTGAACAATTTGCAAACTACCGCATGCAGTCATCCCTCTCCAGAGAGCATAGTACGGACGATGGGGGATAACCGTGCCAGACTACCCTGGCTCAAACCGATAACTAAACTAATTCCCAAACCTCACCATCCCGAGAAGATTGCAGCGTAGGATAACTAGAGGTAACTCCTGCTGTATCGACCAAGGAATAAATAGCAAAGCCTCCTTTAAAGGCATCAAAGTCAAACTCAGCATTGGCCTGTCGATAAGTTGTTAAGCGACCGGTATTGCTGTCGATATACAGGCGAGACTCATCGGAGTCACCAAACGTTTCGGGGCGAACTAAAGTCAGACGGACACGGTCAGAGTCCACAAGGAGAGGCTCTTCACCATTCTGCATTTTCGCCTCTTTTGCCAGCTCAATTCGGAATCTGGACCTTTGTTCTGTCGATACAACTATCAGATTTCCGGCCACCGCCCAAAACTGGGCTGGGGCAAACTTGTTGCGAATAAAAAAGGTGCGCTTGTTGATGTGGTCTGCAAGTCCCAGAGGAGGAATAATGGGCCAGGTAACACCAGTGTCCCAGGCAAACAAAGCTTTAATGAACACCTTGCCACGGAGTGCTCGCAGACGCTCCGGGATATAGTCGACGTCCGTGGCGTTGATATGGCCAATGAGTTCTCTGAGGTCATCTCCGCCGCTAGCGCCCCACGCCCACATCTGTGGGGAGAGGCGTTTTAGATTGCGGAAATCCACAGAATCCTTTAGGAAAATCATCTGTTCTTGTATGCCGCGGTAGAGTTGGTCGGCTGATGCTCTGTTGTCAGATACGATAAGGTAGCGTTCAACTAGTGCCTCATCAGGCTTATGCCACAGTGCGTAAGTATAGAACGGCGATGTCATGTTCACTTCTTGCTGGAATATATTAGAGTTATATGTAAGGAACAATGTAGTTGCAGCAAGGCGCGCACCTTCCAATGGGAACGGACTTGGTAGTACGTATGGTATACTGGGCGGGCGACTTCACTACTCAGAATGAAAATAATAATAGTGATAACTGTATTAAAACAGACTTTTTTTTTTTTAATTCTTTCCCAAAAGCTCAATCTACTGAATGAACGAAAGAGGCTATATTTATATCCGTTCAGCCTCATGCCCTCTCTATTAGACTCGTGTTAAGTTTATGTTATTGCTGCAAACGAATGTCTAATACATCATAGAGAATTCTCTCAAACCTTCCATAATCAGTAACTCAAAGTGCAGCCCGTGAATGCGTATCAATACAGGCTTTCCTTGATGTCATTGAAAAGCACCAGTCAGAAATATTGCGTCCACTGGGTTGAGATTATTAAGACTATTGATCTCAACGTTCTAGCCAAGATGACCATTGTCATATGAAGCCATAATTTATGTCAATCTTGGATATTGTGGATATGGTGCCCTACTACACGGACATCTAGACCCATTCTACTATGTTGATAGGCCGCAGTTCTATCTAAGAAACATAAAATCTTATACTACCTTAGGCAGTAACGCTACCCCAAGGGTGATATAGCTTTTGTCACCTGGCATTTCTCATTCTCATAGTACACTGCCTGATCTATCAGTCAATTGTCAGCATGGCAAATTTTACGTTGTACTTGAATAACTCCGGGAGATTGCCATTTATGCTATTACTGCAAACGAATGTCTAATACATCATGGAGACTGCTCTCCCAGGGTTCAACTACAAAGAGCGGTGACTCTTTCAAAATCGACCAGACAGCACGGACGAACAAGCACGTATTGTTCGGTATCAAACAGTATTAATTATATGATCCACGCAGAACCCCTTAAATACAACCTAATCTATGGTGTTAGCTTTACCGTGGCCCATCAATACCTGGATGCAAGTAGAATTCTTCAATAATGCCTCACAATATACTCGGAAAGATGTTGGCTCTTGGAAGAAAATCAAATACGAAGTTCAATTCGGTGGAAATCAGTTTTTCCAGAGGAAATTGTGTACTCATAGGTGATAGAGAGGAGAAAGCAGCGAGCATTATGGAGCTATGTCTAATTAAACAAACGAGTCGGCACCCTGAAAACCATACCTTTATAAATCAGGGGTAGTGAAATCATGACTTTTACTCGGCATAGCATCCCATGTAGATGGCCTCATAAAAAGATTGGGCAATACTCACAATAGAACCATCTTAAGAAATAGGTATTCCCGCAAGCAATTGACGTGGTGATGTTAGAACCCTACTTCGGGTTAGGTTGATTTGTGTATGCATTCAGATTATAGACGTATCCCATATTCTCAATGATAGCTCACTGTAGGCATGTCCAGCTAGCCACAAATCAAACATCACTTGCAGGTCCTCGAAGGCGGTCAAAAAAGTCATCAATCTCCACGCAAACGGGGCTTCGGAATCAATTTCCGGCCCTAGTTACTTTTTCTGACAGGTGCCAGAGGTTTGACTCGACCAAACATAGAAATGCCACTACACCTCCAATATTAATTAGCCGATCACTTTAACAGATATCCACCCATGGAAGGTTACTAGCTGCAAACGGACAAGCAAAAGCGCATCCATGGATCGACCCAACCTTAAGTTGATGTGGTGTCTACATACTACCCTCTATCGGAATAAGTGGTAGGGTGCCGTTGACTTTCAACTGCGCTGTCACAAGCTGGGTTCAGCTGAAACGGATTCCACTCCCGGAGAGACTGGTGCCCTGATGTACCATCTCTGCAAGGATCACAGCTATAAAGTGATGACATCTCTCCCTTTGTCGGCCGGCTCCATCCCTTTCCACATTTGTCACCTGGGACCCATCATTGTGGACTTCTCCGCCTTCTGTCTCTCCCTCCACCATGCTAGGACCTTAAAAATGCTGCCTACGTCAAACCGTGTTCGACGGCGAGGACTGTATATTCCTCAATAGTCCAGTCTTGCTCTTGACTCAGCATCGCAGTGGATGATTGATTACTCTGCGATTACTACTAGTAGATGTAGCGTAATAGTAGGCTTAGGGTAGCACCTTGTGTAACTATACAGGATATCTAACGTAGCTGCGATTAAATTTACAATAAAACATTCGCATTCCCAGGGCAACGTCATGTCCTCCCTCCGCGCAGCAGTATATATCGCCCCGCCGACTCCGTTTAAAACTCCCGGCAGAGAAAGCGGCGGTGGTCTCCGGTCCCCCATTTCCTGCACTCTGGTCTTTTCGGCCACCGAGGCCGTGTTGGTGGACACGCCCATCACCATCAGACAATCACATGGATGGATCGCATCGCGCCCATACGGGAGGTGTCGTACATTTATATCACGCGTAGTCATGGCGATCACTTCTTTGGTCTGCCACTACTACTTCAGCGCTTTCCGGAGGCTAAACTAGTAGCTACGGCCGCAACGGTGCAGCATATGAAGCAGTGGGTCGAAGGGAAGAACTGCCAGGCTCACTGGGAATCACGATTCCCGGGAGAGATCGCGAGACCGTTCGTCTTAACACAGCCATTACCGGGGAACAACAACTCTGAGCTGCAGGAAACATGGTTGTTCCAGGCGATCGACATTGGACACTTGGATGCTTATGACTCCACCGCGTTGTGGGTCCCCGACCTGCGGCTGGCCGTTTGTGGCGATGTAGTGTATGGGCAAGTGCATCAGATGCTATTTGAAGCCAATACCACCGCCAAGCGGTGGAGAAGATAGAAGCTCTGGATCCGTTGTATGTGGTGCCTGACCATTGTCAGGAGGAAGTTTTAGGCCGCTGGCACCTCGCCAACACAAAAAAAGTATATCAGAGATTTTGCGAAGAGAGTAGAGAAGAACCCCAAATTGCCCAGGGAAATCGTCGAAACGGTGACCAAGCTGTATCGCAACCGATACAACACTGGTGCGCCTATAATGGGTGCTATGGGCTATTCCTAAGCCTTAAAGGAATCTCGGATTCGAGATTAATGTTTGTGTATTGAGTTTTGAAATTAAGAAACCTCAACTGAAGTTAGCCCCATCGAATCTTTCACTGCTCACTGTAGGCTGAACACGGTTTCTATGGGGCTGTCCTAGCAGTGGGCAGCAGATCACGCGATGTATTCTAGCTCCTTCCAAGCGGCAGCCCACCAGCTGTTGAGGAACTTGTACGAGTTCAAGAAGCGGTCAAAGCCCTCAATGCTCTAACAGCCTCACCCTGACCCAACCAAGGCAATGGCAGTGCCCGTAGGCAGACCAGGTCACTAGCATGACGGTAACAGAAAGACAGGCTAGTATTTAAATCCTTGATAGGAATACCTGAAGGGCGAAGTGAAGTGAGGTGGTGTGCTATCCATCAATGCTATGGTTTCTCAGATGAGCAACGCAGGTTATGTTGACCATACACATGTGGCGGCACTGGGCGATATACTGACAGGCCACGCTTAGGATTCGGGGTATCAAAATGATAATCATAAAACATAAAACTGATGATGGGAGAGTTTCAGGCCAACTCCTTCCATGACCTTCATGACCATACCGAGGCGTGCAGAGCATTGTCCACATCGGACCGTCGAAAACCTGGTGTACGTCCCAAGCATATGCCTCTACTAATCAAAGCTGTTACTGAAGTTAGAAACACAACTCGATAAACAAAGGAACCCAAAGGATCTTACATTGTGTGAAATGGGTGACATTGATAGGCGTCCGTGACAAGGTTCGGTCCCTTTCAGAGGGGGCTGAAGAGAACAGATGGACTCCTTTCTCTCGAAGGTAACCCGCCAGATCTTGCATATCAAACCAATCTCCCTCCATTTCCTTTCTGATTTCCGGCGAAAATCGCGCGAGGGGATCGTGGATCGTAGCCCATTGCTGGTAGCGGCATAAAGGCTGTTCACCTTCCTGAGCTTGGCCGCTAGATCGTGCATAGTGGGTGCCAGCACCCCCAAGCTTGAAGAACGGGACCCCCGCATAGCATTCCTCCAATCGTTTCTGGCTCAATTTAGCGTGCAACAACGCTTCGAAGGCTGCGATCAAATGAGGTCGGTCCATGAGGGTAAAAAGGAACCGGAACGGTCGTTCTAGGCGAGACATAGGGAGGGACAAGTTAGAGAGCACCAGATACCCCTGGTATACACAAGCTAGGTGTAATTGTTCAATGAAGAGAGGAATCTCCATGGCAGAAGGCTCGAAGGGATCCGGTAGGGGAGGGGAAAGAGATTTGGACAGTCCATTCGCTGGGGGAGTGGTCTGTTCAGCATGCGTACTCGGGCTCGTGGTTTGATCTGTTGGAGTGCCGTCCTGTCCTGTTGAGGGTGATGACGTTGTCTCCTCCCCATGCGATGAGATATCTGGGCTCTCGGGTTCGCCATCCTTGCTGGCCTCCTTTGCTAATGCCAAACATGTTTGTACTGTGTCGCGTAGGTGACTTGCGATGTCGGGATGCGAAGAGAGAGCCCCAGACTGCACCAAGCTATCGCTGAAGGAGACGACTGCCGAACTCATTTTCTCCAATGTCGCTTCCAATTGCGAGATACGGCCCTTGAGGGAGGTGATGTTGGCTTCCTTGCGAGAACGATAGGCTCGTTGTGCCAGACGGATCTGCATTCGACGTCGCTGTTCGACCCTTTTCGTCAGCCAATACTTCACAGAAGATGACATCATCGTCGACGCACTTCTTCCGGGTCCTCGCCCATTCGAGTGTCCATCGTTTTACGCGGGCGGCCACGCTTCTTGGAAGCCGGCGCGCCAGTTGACTCGTTCGATTGACGTTTCGTCGTCTTCGGTGCGCTTAGTCGTTGTGTGTCATTCGGCTGCGTTGGTCGGCCGACATTCAGCATGCGCTCTCCGTCGACGGACGACGCGGGGAGTAGAAAGCCGGTGGGTGGAGATAATGACGAGCTGTAGCCCTCTAGTGGGAACTGCCCGTGGGGATCAAACGGCTCGGGGATGGGATATGAGGAGGCGGAGAGGAGGGAGGTGAGGTGCGAGCTTGCGAGAGAGCTCTCTAGCAGTGACGGTCGGAAGCGTGGAGATAGCAAAACCTTCTGATAAATCTCCTCCCACGGCAATAAGGGGGCATCGGGGTCAGCAAACCCCTCGTACGCTTGAAGCTGCATTCCTCCCTCCATGGCGCTGGAATGAAGGAGGTGAAGGGTGTTCAAGTTGTTGTGCGACGATTCGATCAGTCGAGGAACAAGCAGGCGTCGGTCCGATCGATAGCACAGCTAGTACGGAGTAGTCGCTAGTAGGCATGGATGATCGGAGGAGAGAGATTTAATCATCCGGGCCAGTTGAGTCGGAGGAACTAGTGTTAGAATGCCCGTTTAGCGCGTATAGGGAGCGTTTGCCACGTTCCAGTGATTGGGTCAGCCGCAAATAGAGCCAATTTTAGGTTGCAAAAAGGTCCCTCAACCTTAAAGCCCAGATTATCTGATTCGCGAGCGGGACAGTCGGCTCGGAGTGTTCACTAATCATGAAATCTCCCACCGTTTCGATTACTCAACCACTTCCGAACCACGCAACAGCCAAGAATCTTCTTTTCCCCTTCTAGAAGACCACCCTCCGGTGTAATGGAACACAATTCAAATAGGGGATACAGCGTTACTAGTCCAGGAAGAGCTAGACTATGTAGATCACTTTTGAACATTTCTATCCCGCTCACACATGTATAGAGTACTAATTGAGGGCTTGCACATGGAGGCGCATCCCGTCCTGCCACTCCCTGTCTAGTCCCAAAATCAACCCCGGTTGATATAAAACAATTCCTACGCCGAAACAATATTACATTACGTCAGATGTGGAGGCTGGTTGCACTACGCTTGTGCGTATTCCTGCAGATATGCAACGAGCTTCTCAGCCCCCGAAACGGGAATGGCGTTGTAGTTGGACGCCCGGATACCTATTCATGTCAGTCCCCATGCTCGCGATTGTCTAGTACACCACCAACGGCATTCTTACCTCCAACACTGCGGTGGCCCTTCAGTCCAGTGATGCCCCGTTCAACGGCTCCCTTCAAAAAGGCCTTCTCGGCCTCGTCGACATTACCTCCCTGGGACTTGATGTCAGTGGCCATCTCAATCGACCACAATAGCAGGGGAAAAAAACCTACCTTGATAACACGGAAGCAAACGTTCATTCGGGACCGCACGCTCTGGTCCGGCACAACCTTGTAGACTTCCGGATAAGCGTCTGCCACCTTGTAGATCATATCGGCCTTCTTCTGGGCCTCGGCTTGCTGCCCATCCACCTTATCGGGGAAGGTAGCTAGCAGCTTCTTAAGAACTTGGCCTGCCAAGTAAACACTGGATAACGTTAGACGTAATCAGAGCTAAGGGGGCACAAACTTACTCGAAGATCGGGAGAGTGTTGTAGAGACTGTTATTCTTTGCGGTTACGCAGTAGTCAAGAATTGTGGGGGTAATGGGCAATCCAAGCTTGCGAAGGATTGGTGGGGGGCATGAAACAAGGAGATCCTCTCGGATGATGACGCCGGTAACTCCGGCACAGCCCAGGTTTTTTTGGCTATTCGGTTTAGTTTCCATTCAGGGTTTAGGGGATAAGGGGAAGTCTTACGCTCCAAAGAACAAAATGGAGTAATTCTGAATCCTGGTTAGCAATCGATCACTGGCCAGCTCCAAAAATGGGATTCTATACCTTAATAGGGATACGCCGAGAGAGGATGTTGGAAGAGAAGTCTCCCACCACGATTGGATCCTCTTCCGAGCCAGTTGGCTCAAGAACCTTAGGGAAGTTGGGGTACTCGACACCATCCACCGTTTCGTTGTCACACATGTAGACCATAGTAGGCTTAGGGCTCAGCTTCCATGTCGATTCGTCGGCAATCTTGCCGAACTTTCCATCATTAACCTTCCGGGAGTCACTGGCAATGTTGACGTATTCGGATCCAAGCAGGCGGATCGCCTCTTGACTAGCTTTTGATGACCATCTAAACCCTCCATTAGTATCACAGAACGAGCTCAATAGATGCGACCGGAGACTAACGATCCCGTAACCAAATAGTCCAACCGCAACTCTGACTCAACCTTCTTACGGAGCTCCTTGATCACGTCATCTTCGCTAGCTTCTCCGAGCTCCTTCACAATCTTCTGGCGCTGTTTTTCAACCCACGCAGAAACGGTATTGTACACTGTAGCATCGAATTGGCCCGATCCTCCACCCTGCATCAGCAAGATCTCGTAGTTCGAGGGGATATCGAGGAAGCTCGCAAGGTTGGCCTTCATGGTGTTCAAAATGTTGGCCGCAATCTCGCTGCGGTGGCTGTGTTCGGCGATACCCCTAGGAAAGTCAGAATACCTTCTATAGTTTCAATTCGGCGATGCAGGTCCGGAGCTTACAGGCCGGTCTGCTCATAGTTCTGCAGAGCCTCAGCAGCTTCGGCTAAGACTTCAGTGGGTAGGGCCGCAGGGCCGGCACCCATGTAGGTGATATCCTCTCTCTTCATGTTTCAATTGGCGTTTTTGCTGGACGAGATCTGGTGCTTTTCGTTCTCAATGACAGATTTAAAGGACTCCTCCAATCGTTCGGAGGGAAATCGGTGGGTGAGTCATCTTATCAGTCATGTGACTGCCCCGCGATTGATCTAATCAGCAACTTTTTTATCTGCCAGCCGGCAAAAGGTTCCCCCGATTCACTCTTGTGATGGTTCGCTCCAACCACAAGCATTCCAAAGTGCAGTTTAGAATTATAAGATAAAATATGGCCATTGTCGCAGTGGCTGGTGGCACTGGTGGAGTTGGTCGGACCATTGTCGAGGCACTAATTCAGCAAGCGAAACATCAAGTAGTCTTGCTGACTCGTGGAGTATGTGTGAAACATAGCTAGCTCCGGAATTATATTCAAGAGCTAACTTATCCCCCAGGCACCTAAATCAGACCCTTTGCTAGACAAAACACAACAGGTGCAAGTAGAGTATAACGATACTGCAGCTTTGGCACGTATATTAGACCAACATGGAGTGCATACCGTTATTTCCGCAATCGGGATTATCTCCGATGAAACGTCTCAGTCCCAGCTCACTTTGATCGAGGCTGCTGCTCAATCATCAGCTACTAAGAGGTTTATTCCCAGTGAATATTCGTTTATTCAGACCGAAGAGTATACATTTTCCAAATACGTCACTTTGTTTCCACATGACTAATAACTCCAGCCTCCTTTCGATCGATCCAAGCATCAGATACTGGCTGGCTGCTGCGGAGTTGCTCAAGAATACCACACTTCAATTTACCAGAGTTATTCCCGGGTTCTTTATGGATTACTGGGGAATGCCCGTTGTTCGTACTAACCTCCAACCCTTCACGTTTGGCATAGACATCGCTAGTTGTCAAGCCGCCATTCCGGGCGATGGCAATGATGTTATATGCATGACATATACGTACGACATGGCTGCATTCATTCTCAGATTGCTGGATGAGAAGGACTGGCCGGAGTTTAGTGTTATTGTTGGTGCTCAAACCACGTATAACCAGCTTCTCCAGCTAGCTGAGAAGATACGAGGTATATCAGATAGATTTCCCTGTCCACCTATTAGACTAACTTCATCTAGGCAGGAAGTTTCAGGTTGTCTACGATAACGCAGATAAAATCAAGGAAGGAGATGTCACTATTCCTCCAATGCCTACCGACACCGAGTATTCCGTTGAGGAGATGAAGGAAACTACGGCATTAGTGAGCCGGCTGACGGTTGCTGGGGTATTTGATTTGCCCTGTGAGAATTGGTTGAACGAGAAATTTCCAGATATCAAAACAACGAAACTCAACGATTTCCTCCAGAATGCGTGGGGAGCCTATCAATGACATTTTACATAGATTGAACTAATCCGAGACTAACATTTCTCCACAGAAATATCCAAATGCACTACCCCTAATATTTGCTACAGCCTGACTATCCAAGGAAAAGCTTTCTCCAAAGTTATAGTGGCGAATATATCTAACTTGTAGCCTATCCTGTAACATGACCGTATTCCTGATATTGTATGGATGACTACGTCCAACTGACAGTCATCCCTAGCAGCCCTATGGCGAGCGAACTATGTTTAATATTTTTCACATATGTGGCGTCATTTTGTAGTGGCATCCAGAGAGAGGAGCAGGATCCAGTACATGATGGACTCGAGGAGAGATAGTTCGACAGATGTGTTCCAACTGATATGATATTACTACTGCTCCCCCTTTAACTACTCGTATTTCCCCATTCGCTCATCCCTAGCACAAAAGTATGTTGTCAGCCTACTATCACGTAAGATGACGGCTAGATGGTTATGGGGTCGAGCTATTACTCGGAACCAGCGACTCAGAAGTGAGCGATCGACGGGTTGCCTCAGATGACAGCGTTATCCATGGAACACCGCCTTTTAAAACGCCAAATACGAACTGTCTGACTGAATGCGGTCGAGAAGAATTGATATACCTATAGCCTTGATTCCCCTCCCCAGACCTTACAATGTAACCATCATCATCACAGCTGGGGACCATTCTTCGCCATGGCAGACAAAGGAGAAACAAACCACGGTGGTTCCTTTAATGGCCATCACAGCTTACTGAAGCTTCTAGGCGAAACTCGCGAAGACATTGTCAGTCAGGTTGGGCGGATCCTCCCAGATCTTCATGTCCTCCGGGGCCTGGGGTCGACAATTCTAGCGGGTGGAGTTATTGACGATCGGAAATATCTTGTAAGGGAACAGACACGTAGCCCATCTCTACATCTGTTGAATGACACTTTTGACTGCGTTTAGATCGAGGAGATTATTCAAGTTGCTGCATCGTTGCCGAATGGTTCAAGGCTCCGTGATGATATCACAGCAGAGATGGTCAAAACGTTGTGGAATAGCCTTGAACATCCTCCTATAGCACGACTGGGCGATGAGTACAAATACCGTGCTGCAGACGGAAGCAATAATGTAACACAAATTTCTCCACAATCTGTCACTCAACGATCCCTCTAACGCTTGTAGAATCCGTTATATCCCCAGCTGGGCGCAGCGGGGAGCCATTATGTTCGCAGTGTGACTCCTCGACACCCACGGCCTTCTGTGCTACCGGATCCCTCCCTAATCTTTGACAGTGTGTTTACTGATATCCTATGGCCAAGAATGAAGGGCCACTGACTGCACCTAGCTATTCTCGCACGGAATGGTCCTGCCAAAGAACATCCTTCTAAAATATCGAGCAATCTGTTTCATTTTGCGACGATCATCATTCATGGTTGGTCAAATCAAACAGCCTTCGATGTCTTCTATGCTTGAAACTAACCTCTATCTAAGATCTTTTTCATACAGACGAGGCTGACGTGACGAAACTGAAGAATTCGTCCTACCTCGACTTGGGACCTCTCTACGGCCACAACGAGGATCAGCAAAACCAAGTGCGATCATTTCAGGATGGACTTTTAAAACCCGACACATTCGCGGAACAGAGACTCCTTGGTCAACCTCCCGGAGTATGTGCCTTGATCATTGCATTCAATCGATTCCACAACTATATCGTCAAGGAGCTAGCCGTGATCAACGAAGGAGGCCGATTTAGCCTACCGGCCGGAGTGACTCCAGATAGTCCCAAATACGCCCAGGCGCAGGCAAAGAGAGACAATGATCTGTTCCAAACTGGAAGACTGTATGTGCTACCCTTTCTCTTCAGGGTAGGCAGTGTGCTTATAGCCTGACTACTCGCAGGGTCACCTGTGGTCTGTATGTGAACATTATACTCGGAGATTATCTGAGGACCATATTAAACCTGAACACCAACCCGGTAGACTCAGACTGGAGACTCGATCCGCGGACGGAAATTACTGTTTGGAACTCGCCGACCGTCCCCAGGGGCGTCGGAAACCAAGTTAGTGCAGAATTCAACATGATCTACAGATGGCATGCCACCATCAGCAACCAGGATGAAGCCTGGGCACATGGGTTCATGGAAAAGGTGTTTGGCACAGGAGTGGATCCAAGTATGCAGCAGTCCCTACCGAAATGGAATGGTATCTCTCTGACCCTGCGGTGGTGAAATGGTTTCAGGCACTCTGTCCGTTGATGAATTCGTTGGCGGCCTACAGAAGTGGCTTCAGGGTATTGACCGAGATCCTGCTCGGTGGACGTTTGATGGTTTGCAACGGCAACAAGACGGCAGCTTTAGGGACGCAGATCTCGTCAATATTCTGCAGACTGGGACTGAGTGTGTCGCAGGTGCATTTGGTGCCAACAATATCCCGAGGGCACTGAAGGCTATCGAGATACTTGGCATCCAGCAGGGCCGGGAGTGGGGATTAGCCACTCTGAACGAATTCCGACGTTTCTTCAAGTTGAAAACGTATTCAACGTTCGGTAAGACACATTGAGTCTGTTCCTTGATTATCTGGCTAATGACACTTTTAGAGGAGGTTAACCCTGATCCCGCCGTCAGTGAGGCGCGTAAGTACCGTAGCTAAATATCGTCTCAGACAAGCACTGACCAGGCTAAAGTGGAGGCACTCTATGGACATCCGGATAATATCGAGCTCTACGTCGGTATACAGGCCGAGGAAGTCAAGAAACCATTCTTCCCCGGCTCCGGGCTATGCCCGGGCTTCACTATTTCAGAAACAATATTAGCAGATGCTAATACGCTGGTCCGGGGTGACCGTTTCTATACTGTTGATTACAGTCCTGTAAATCTCACGAACTTCGGGTACGTGTTCACCGATCATTTCAGTGTTATCAACATGAAAGGAAAAGGAGATATAATCGAAGCAAAGAGCAACTCTTACTAATTATATTAGATTTGCGAACACTGCCCCCGACTTCACCGTCGCAGGAGGCGGCTTGATGTACAGGCTCCTGTTGCGAGCCTTCCCTGGGTGGTACACTTCGAACAGTGTCTATACCTTGTACCCTTTCACGACGCCAGAGCAAAACCGGGAAATTTTCCAAAAGCGCGGAACTGCAGATGATCTGGAGTTTTTGAGGCCTACATATGAAAGCCAGCCGATTGCTGTGACTTCATGGCAAGGAGTAACACAGGTCCTAAATGACCAGAAGACTTTTCGCGTCCCATGTGAGTTGCCTTCTCGTAGTTGCCAGGCCTTACCTCTAATTCCAATGACTTGAAGGGGGTCCACATACATACCAGCTTACACAGCACGATTACATGCTAAGTGGCGACTCGTCAGCAAATGCAGAGCAGAGGGCGTTCGTGAAGGAGTGTTTATATAAGCCCACTGATGGTCTCGAGGAGGTCAAGAAGTTCTACGAAAATGTGACAATGGACCTCCTGCGGCAGCATAGCCGTAAGCTCGGTTCAGCATATCAGGTTGATGTAGTGCGAGAGTAAGTAACCCTAAAACATCAAAGTCCAAGCTGACGTTGACCAACTCGCCTTAGCATCGGGAATCTTGCACATACCAAATTTACGGCGGAGTTCTTTGGCATTCCTCTACGAACTTCCGAGAACAACAATATGACAGATACCTATACAGAAGGAGAGCTATACAACATACTTGCAGAACTATTTGGCTACGTCTTTCTTGACGTGGACCCAGCTCAGTCGTTCAAGCATCGCGTCAATGCGTCTCGATCGTCCAAGCGGCTTGGAGAAGTTATGCAGAAGCATGTAGCCAGCTTGAACAAACATCATTTCGCTATTTCACGTGATATTCTAGGAAGCCACGGTGCCAGCGCAAAGAAATACTCCTTAGCCGACTATGGATCAGAGCTGGATACTAGACTCTCTAGCGGTGGAGGCTCAGTCGATGAGGTGGCCTGGACCATTATCCCGACCGCCGCTGCCGCATGCGCTACGCAAGCCCAAGGCGTACGTCTACCTTTTGAAAATATGAGTGACATTGCTGATGAAGTTTAGTGGGCTCAACTGATTGACCTCTATCTCTCGGATGCATACTACAAATATTGGCCCGAGATTCAAAGCGTTGCTCGTTCTAACGAGAGAGACTCCTTTGAAAAGTTAAGAAAATATGCCCTGGAGGGGTACGCTCTACTCAACACTTCTGATACAACAAGTGCATTCAAGCACCGCTAACCTAAACAGATTCCGTCTATCAACCCCCGCCTTTGGTGTCCTTCGGTACGCAGCCAACGACACAACCATCAACGACTCGGCGCAAAACGTCCCAGTCAAGAAAGGGGACACCATTTTGGCCGATTTTGTCACAGCCGGTCGAGATCCAACCAAGTTCCCCGACCCTCAAGCCATCAAACTTGACCGCCCTGACGACTTGTACATACACCACGGATGGGGGCCGCATTCCTGTCTCGGGCGTGAGATTGTAACTGTCGCAGCAGCTTCTATGCTCCGCGTCTTCGCGCGGGTGGATGGCCTCAGGCGTAGCCCCGGTCCGGCTGGAGAGATGAAGAGTAAATTGGTGAATGGGGCGTTCAAGGTCTATTTGCCTGAGGACGGGACGGAGTGGACTCCATTCCCTTGCAGTCAGTACTTGACCAGGTGGATGAACATTCGAGTCTTGGCTAACGATTACGTAGACAAAAAGGTGCTATTTGACAGTTTCTAGGGTACGGTGGCTTGCGGGCGTAGGAATGACAGATTCCATCAGGATGTGAGACTCTGATCCGTAAGTGGGGGAATTCTGGTGAAAAGTGCAAAGATTTGATCTCTAGTAAGTGGCTATGTGCGATAGTGAGGTTCGGTGCTAGTTTGAATGATGGCTTGGCATCCATCGCATGCCTTTTTATTGTGAAGATAATTATTCATGTACTTAAGTGGTCGATTCCGCTATATCGTTTTGCCTTGCTCAGAATGAACATGGTGTACAGAAGCTCTCCGAAGGATCGGTTTAATTGTAAAGTCTCTCCCGAATTATCGACATTAAATCATCTGTGCAAGCCATAATATCGCGACATTGAATAGATCAGCAAAAACCGCTACCTAACAGATCACTCCGCTCGTTAGAGAAATCTGGACCGTGTCTACTCTGGGGTCCATGCGAATCTACTGCAACACACTGCGGCAGTAGGCGGGGCTACTTCGCAATTCCCTAATACAGGAAACTACAGGAGAGATAGATAAGTAATAACAGTTTTATCCACTTTCATTGAAATACTGCTTTAGAAAATGTAGCCCCATCATCCAAAACTGAACGTACTGGCACTAATACTCATCATTCTGACCAATATCTTCGACCCCTGCAAACCAAGTCATCAGCAATTCAAGTGATCATCTAAATGTCACCAACGGCGGGAGAAATCCTTACATCGATAATCATAGAATGACATTTTATCTTAGATTTCTACTGTAGCTCTTCGTCAAACTCCCAAATTCCCGAGGTATAGCGAGCATCCTTCTCGCGCTGGCAATATCCTTTTCATTCCCTATGGTGGGACAGCCATATGGACATAGGGCTATTCAATCCGTGGAAATATTTTTACTAGTCAGGGCATTGTTTAATTTTTTTTTTTATTTTTTTTTCTTGATTACTTAGTGAAGTAAATATCAGCTCGTGTCGTGCGCTTTGTGGAAAGGGTGTTGAACAAGAACAGGTTCTGGGTCTAAAAAAATATATTTCTTTAGTGTTGACACAGCAAATAATTAAGTGTCTCTTAAATCTTAACAATCGAGCAACTCAAGCCACTGATGATTATAAGATGCTTCAATCTCCAGTAAAGCCTGTTAGTCGGCTAAGTCTACATGGAAAAGGTACTTTACATCTAGCGATCACCTACTACTACCCAATACACTAACACCTCGCTGAAGGTCCAATTCTACCACCTTGTTTCGTATATTAATTCACAAAAAAGAAAGAAAAACTACGTTTTGGTCATGAAAGGTACCGAGAGAAACCCTCACATCCCAGGACCGACACGTCAGTACTTCATTTTGGATATACAAATCAACATCAATCTATAAAACAATCCGTCCACTAGGGGCAGATGCTAGAAGCGTACCTCCGTCTTCCATATCTTGTTCTGTGGAGAGCTAGGTGGTGCTGGGGTCATTGCCGAGGCTCAATAATCCGGACTCATTTTCGAAGACCATATCTTCCATGGATTCTTCTGCGTCGCTGGCTGGTGGATTGGGCATGGAAATTGTGGTTTAAGCGTGGGGCATGAAGTTTAGGGGGGAAAGGAATACGAGGATTGAAAATTGAATGTTGAATGGGCGGAGGCTGCTGCTAGCCCTGTGGTGTCAACGTTGTTTTATATGACACTCGAGTCTTTCTATTAACAATTCTATGGAAGTAGAGAGCGTATTCCCAGTCAATACATTCTCAAATTATCTGATGTAAGAGGTAGCTTATGATTTGTTAATTGCTCGCTCAATAGTGATGTGAATGGAGTGTAGCCCCAGGGTACAATCGATCTTCAAACAAGATTTGCCATGGTTTTTATACCATTGTAATCTAACCTTAACGTAGGATAGAGACATAGTTGCGCAAGTTCTGGTAGCATCTACCTCGTGATTCATCTATCATAGATACTTGAAACAGGGCTATATTCGTAGCTCACTCACCCATTTACTTTCCTTATTTCACTATGAATATTAAATAACCTCTTTATTTTTCTAGTAATGATACATTGATTAAGCTTTGATTGTGAGAGGCCGTCAGAAAGCCGCACAGTCTCCATGCTGAGGATGCTTCATATGCGATGTGAACGTCAGCCATATCAGGAGTACTAGTGTGTAAACTACCTACTATGTAGGAGCCTTTTGACTGAGTAGAGTAATGGAACCCCTACATGCCTGTCAGGAGGTGTAGTACTCCGTAAAATAATTCATATGATAGTGAGATTAAGACCCAGTATTCATATGCACGATAATATTGACGTAGTCTATATATTGTCTAATGTGGTACTGGGTACATAATTGATTGAGGTAGGGTATTACTCACCATAAATACTAAATAGTGTATGGAATGTTAATACTAAAAGTTCTCACCAGAGGAACCACCTGAAGAATTCTTATTCGACTATAATTATTATTATTGATGCTTCGCTCTCTTGGCTACCCAAGAAGTGGGGAGAAATGGCACCCAAACTGCCAAATGCCAAGCCCCACACCCAAAGAAGGCGAAGCTTAATCTCGGCCTCTCAGACGAGAGGCCGAATTGTCAGCCAGCAACCGACCCACTGCTATAAATTTGAAATAGACCCACCGAATTCCAACCTTTTTGGCATAGAACTAACATTTGAATCCAAGGCTGACAACTCATGCACATAGACATCAGCAACTCAAAAAAAAAAAAAAATGAAAGGGTTGCTTACCTAAATACCGTCAATCCGTTGTGATAACAGGCAGTGCTGTGGCTGGCTTTTCACTACGGCTTTATTAATTTAAATACTCACCGTGGCCGATCGATCCCGTTCAGGCAAGCCGGATGTTAAGCCCATTATAGGTAATGTAGGCAGCTTTCTTCGCATGCAACTGAAGGGTCAATTTGCAATTAAGCCCTGCAATATCACACCAGTGATGCACCTCCACTTGGCACACGAATCGTCAGTGTTTCACGAGCCATTGCAACCACACCGCACTCCGGTCCGTGTGGTCGCCCCTTCCTTGGTATTAGTGACACTCGCGTGGCTGTTCGCATTGCTGAGGGGCCTAAAAACGACAGGTCACAGGCCAAACCACTGCGATCAGCATGGGGCTCAGAGGAAGGTGGAGAGCGGACCTCCAAACAATAGGAGTAAATATCGGGCCACTCGCGTTGCTGACGGGCTGAAAGGCCAACAAATCCTAGACTAATGGGCCGTGATCGGCGTGGGGGCCGGAGGAAGCGGGCAACCAAGCCTCAAGGTAGGGCTAAACGGAGTGTGCCAAGAAGCCTCTACATACATGGACTTAGACCTATCTAGGTAATAAAGATGCACCACGAATCAGAATACGACAGGAGGTCCTGACTTGTGTCATGTCAGGGCCATCTTGGTCGATTATAAAGAGGCGGAACGAAACCCGCCGCAGCTGCGGAGGAAGTGTCGTCCTCAAGCATTATAGCCTGCGCATCATTCCAACGCGACATGATGGATTTTTGGAGACGAGAAGGCGGTGGTGAATGTGAGCTGGTGGGGGAGGAGATGGCGACCTTGGTGGGCAATGGGGTTTGTATACACTTACTACGATGAAAACGACGATTTATCCTAACTATAAGAGCAGGTTCTTGTGGGTTTCGCCGGTCAAGCCGCCTTATCCTTGGGCCTGTCTGCCTGGGTGTTCTTCCTCACAAAGCACGGCAACATGGATATCACTTACCCAGAGGGCTCTGTCAAGCGGGAGATCGAGCGCAAGCGCTTGGACTTTGTTTCCAATATTTTAATGATCGGGTCGGACATCCAATCGACGCTAGGAATATCATATATGATCACCGTCTTCTCCCAGGCCGAAATCATGGATACATACCACTTACATCTCGTCTTCGACATTGTCAGCTTCGTTGGAGTGTCGAACACCGCCGCCCTCGTCTGTTGGAGATTCTGCCGCGCAAAAATCGACGCTTCTGATAATACGGGTACCCCCAAACGTATATCCTATTTCCACAGTCGCTACCGAGCGACTTTTATATTTACCGTCTTATACCTGACTCACATGGTTCTCCTCTGTGTCCGCCTCGGTGAATGGGCTCCAGATGTGGAGCCTGGTCGTTGCTACTTCTCGCATTTGGTGACCAGTCCATCAGCCTCACATCCACGCGCGGATCAGATTTACGTGACGGTTACTGGCACTTGGCTTATAATGGTTCTTCTTGCTAGCATATTCACTGGCGTTAAGGGAAGACGTTTTATTCTGATCCTCTCTTCACTCCACTTCCCCCTGCACCTCTACATGGCCATTGCGCTGCGGCAGGCGAACCAGGGCAAGTTTGCGGGTGAGACGAAGCACGAGAATGAGTGGGACTTTGGCCAGACGACGGCGGTTGTCCTTCTGGGTATTGCCGTCGTAGAACTGATAACCAAGGGGAGAGAGTACTATCACTTCGAGAAGCATGTGACAAAATATGGCAAGCCCCCCGATACAAGTGATCCATTGCCCCAGGAAGATGAGGAGTCCAATAGATATCCTCTTGCTACATTGTCCGGAGACGAACAGGCGCCTGAAGAGAAGCGCCTGTTAGCGAAGAGACACACTGCAATTTAGAAATTCAAGATAAGCATTGGATTGGGACACGTTCAAGATAACAGACTAGTGAAATATAATGAGAATTCGTTAAGGGTAATGAAGAATTTTCAATCCAAGCCTTTCTTTGAGGGTCAGAGCCTTGTCATCTGTCATCTAGAAAGGGGAATATTCGCTAGTGACCTGCCTAAGCAGCGGGAGTCTAGACAGTGCATAGAGTATGCGGTAGCGATCAAAGGTCAATTGTAACCGCGATTATAAGGGGAATGGGACGTATACGATATTAATGAATCATTATATTGAGATGGGTAATATACTATTTCCTCCGGAGAGATAAATGGGGGCAGACAGAACAACTGTAAACAAAAATAAAATATGTTATCTGTCCTTTAAACAAAATTAGTGCACAATGACGAAGGACATATCATTGCCTTAACCCATCCTGATCCTGTAGTAGTTCTTCGAACTATATCTTATCTATCTACCCATATATAACTAAACCGGTAAGCTGCCTATTTGTAATGAAGGAGAAACTAACAAAAAGGAAATTTTGACTGATTCACTGGTTGGTCCATTGCTTCTACTAGGGCAACTTGGAATTGACCCACTGTATGGCAATCTACATTCTCACATTTGAAAGTTCCGTAAGCACCACTGATAGCACCTAGGCAACCTTTTATTCAGCCTACACTGATCTGGTCGTTCTTATCGGTCAATTTTTCAGTCAGGCGCCAACGAGTGATGAAGTCGGTAAACGAAATGACTTTTCCAACCCAGCTCTCATCAAAAAGCTGTATCTCCATTTTGGGCTGCTATTGAGTCTAAGGAGTGAAGTGTTTAGGAATAGAGAGGTTGAGAGATAAGTGGAGAAAGGAGGGGAGAGAAACGTAAGGTGACTCGTTTGAACTCATTTTTATTGCATAAAGAACATATGTTTTGTTTTGTGTTGTTTCAGGCTCACCAAGGTCCAGTGACAGACTAGTACCAGTAACAAAATACACTAAACAACCTCAATCCACGATTCACTTTTGTAGAGCTCGTGAATATTATTAACTATAGATGTCTAACAAGAAGAGGTGAAAGTGATCGTACTAGATTATTTCCAAAATTCCGAATTAAGGGAATACTAGCAGACAGAATGACAGCACGCGACAGAAGGCTGGAATCCTACTGCCTAGAATGGCCCTTCGTTAGGTCTAGTTTAACCACCCTCACCCTTATTTTTTCTTTCTTTCTTTCTTCCTTCTGTGCGTACATAAGAATGAGCTTTCTTAATAGTTTAATGCTATCATGGTCATTTGCCCTTTGAAGGCCTGTACAAATCGATCCATAGACGCAAAAGCCCCCGATATCATTGGTATGAGCCCTCAAGGGAAGCTTCTCTTCGTATACGAATTGAGAGCCCCTTGGGTTGGTGCGCACGATATCTCACGGCTGGACATGAAGGAGCGTAAACTTCGACATATCCTTGGTAGGTGTCAATACTGAGCCAAAGCGGTTGACCAAAGATGCTAATACAGGATTTATCAGGGCAATTGGCTTATTATCTACACAGATCTCAAAGGAGGTCCGGCTTTGTCACGACATATATCTACACCATCTTCGTTAGACAAACAGTAACCAATGGTCAGTGGATGCTCGAATACAGCCCGCCAATTTCCTATCTGGATACT
Source organism: Aspergillus bertholletiae (assembly GCA_009193595.1). Classification (NCBI taxonomy): domain Eukaryota; kingdom Fungi; phylum Ascomycota; class Eurotiomycetes; order Eurotiales; family Aspergillaceae; genus Aspergillus; species Aspergillus bertholletiae. The sequence continues at coordinate 45,884 of ML736173.1, forward strand.
TCTGGGATTCGGCGCGGCGATATCACGGCCAGAGAGTCGTTTTAGTGCCTGGCGAATTCCTCATTGACTCCGCGCTACCATGTCCAGAATACTACGCCCTTGAATATGTGGGTTAAAAAAAGATAGCCCTAGACAAGCCAAGTGCCAAAAGTACTGAAAGCAGCTCTTCTACGGACGAAACAGAGTAGGTCCCTGGGAATGGCCATCTGCTTCGTTATTGTCGTTGTCGATAGCGGCACACTGGGCCGTATGCTTCGTTGTGAGAATTGTAGACCAGGCCGCGCCGCTGCTGTCGCTGAAGGTGAATATTTTGAGTATGCTGGTGTTAGTGGCTTGCAGAACAGAGAATATGTAATATGCAGTTCCAATATGTGCATTTATAGCATGTTTCGTAGCTACTTTACTCAACTTACATTCAATCTTGCTTCTAAGCCCCATCAATCCACATGTAGTGTTTGAATGCTGTCGTCTTTATATTGGAGATGTCTGTAAATGTTTGCAGACATCTGAAGGTGCCTTAGGCATATCAATCACCTGATCGTAATCTATTCCTTTGTCCTATACTACATATATAGGACCTCATGTCTCCCAGTTCTAGCTTTAGTTTCTAGTTTCTTTTAGATTCATCAAGAATTGAAGATATTTTGTTTTGACACCTTCCTTCAACCGTTCACATATATGCACTATCAATGCTCTTTCTAATTTTTAACTATTTCATACGCAATGTCGAGAATTTGAGGAGGTTTAACATAGGGTTCTTGATTGGTAGTCCAAGACATATATCTGGTCACTGGTGAGTAAAAAATCAAAGAAACGAAAATTCCCACTTGCGGGTATTTAAATATTGAAATTAGATTTTCTGAATAATAAAGCGTTTAAAAGCACGATTTTGACCAAATAGTCAAAAGAAATAAGAAAGTAACAGAGTATAAGAGGTTACTCAGCAAACGATACTGAGAAAGTCTAGCGTAGCTTAAGTTTGGACAATAAATCCAGTTTCGTGTAGAAGTAGTATAACAGCCACGCGCTGCCGTATTTTCAGTATCAGTCTACATGCTGTCCTTTATATACTCATATATTCTACCTGCAATTATAAATGGGCAAGGTGGCCGAGTGGTCTAAGGCGCATGGTTCAGGTTCCAATCTGATCAGGAAAAGTATTACAACTTTCCATGTCATTAATTTGGCGTGGGTTCGAATCCCACCCTTGTCACTATAATTATTTTTGCTTTTCTCCCCCACCTCTATCTAGGTGGAATCAGTGGGTGAGGAGGGGGGTGTATGCCTGTATATATAGACTGAGTTGCAAGTAAGGTGTCATAAACCTTCCGTAGATGGTGCTTTTTTTTGTTGACTTAGCCCTCTCTACATTCATAGTCCGCTGGTCTACTACGAATTTAGGCTATAGTGTCAGCTAGCTTAAGCGATCTTTAAAAGTCACACTGCATTCATTACCAATCGCATATTGCATGCACAATTGTAATTCAAGACTGAAGATATTATATTTCTAACTCCAATTCAATCTAATCATTTCGCTCTTTTCCATTAGCTGCTAGCAACATAAAGAGTTTAGGTCTGACATCGGGCAGTTGGTACGATATATGCTCTCGGGCTCACTGGTTAATTTTTCGATCATACCAACACCAACATCCTGCCAACATGCTTCTCTGTACTAGATAGAGAGTTGGACAAGATTTGACAATAAAAAAACAATAAAAATTGTCGTGACAAGGGTGGGATTCGAACCCACGCCAAATTAATGACACGGAGTGAGATGATCAGATTGGAACCTGACCCGTGCGCCTTAGACCGCTCGGCCACCTTGCCTATTATAGGCGTTTTCATGGCTAAATTATCCATCAGGAAAGGCTTGGTTATTTTGGACGCTCCAATCATACCTTTTAGAAATTGCAGGGAAATCAAGTGGTGCGAGAGGAATTTGATGAGATCAGCAAATAATGAAAGCATTCAATTAAAAACCATTAAATTCTAAGGAACAAAAGACAGTGCGTCACCGTACGCGGTCGAAGAATAGGAGCATCCCCATACCACTTGCACATTCTCGTCTATCTCTCCAATATTCCCTCCTTAGGCTAGTTCGTCTGGCATCCTCCTGGTTTTATTATCTTGCTCCATAGCATCTTCATCCATATTTTTCGAGGCTAGGTTCTCCATCAAAATCGGCTCTCTAGGCAATCCGCGCCGGAGTGTTGCCCTCCTTGTCTGCTCAATTTCCCACAGCACAAGCTCTCTTTCGGAAAGACTGTCATCAGTAAAACCCCCTGAACGATTTCGAGAGTTTTCCGACAGGAGATTTCAAGTAATCATTTTGACTTATATAGATATATCTCCTTGGTTGGTTTTTAGCTGCAATCTGCTCTAGAGTTGCACCGGAGAACCAATCAAACACAGTGTTCAGCCGCATTGGTTCTTTCCACCCATCCTCTGGCTGCTGGACATAGCGAGAAAACCGCTCCCCATTATTCTGTATACCCTTGATCTCCACTGCGATCCTACTTGCAGGATCATCATAATTGGCTTGCGTAGCATAGATATGTGGATGACGAGTGCCGGGAGGGCTTATTACCACCTTCAAAATAAAACCTTCACCCAGATCAACATCTTGGTACGAGAACCTAACAGTCAGCATGTTTTTTAAAGCCCAAATCTGGTAATGGTTTCCAAGCTTCTTGTAAACATGACCCTTGAAGAATTTGCCCCGTAGTAGAACATTGCGTTCGTCGTCTTCCCGTTCAGCCAGCTTGTATGACGGCTCTGGAGCGTTAGAGTGAAAATCTGAATTAGAGAGAGATAGCTCCTCAGAATACTGGCCGCAGTCCTTGCAATCCTGGAAAAGTTCGTCGAGGTCCTCTGAGCTAAACGCATCCCCTTGATACGTCGTATCGTTATGTCGCTCTGAGCTGGATGTATCCCCTTGATGTATCGTGCCTTTATCCTGCTCTGATACGCTTAATGGACTAGTGGCTGGCACTTTTGGCATATTAGAACCCTCGGCATATGAAACCACAGGATTCGCCCCGGTCAACTGCGTAAGTAGTTCCCTCGCTCGTTGGATGGTATCCTCGCTAAATACACGCTTCCCAGCACTTTTCGAAATGTCTTGCTTCAGATACTGTTGCTTTCTTTTCCCCCATTTGCGCCGTGGCAGTGTGCATAAGAGAAGGAATGCACCCTTTGCGAGAGATCCTCCCAGGCGCTCGAACTGCCTAATCCCCTCGTTTGTTGTGATTCCTCGAAGGGCAAACCATTCACGCATACTTGGTGAGATGGAATCGATTGTCATCGGTCTCAATAGGTTCGTTTTTTCGGACCAGTACCGTAAAATAATTTCTTTTCCCACTAGTCTAGTAGCAATAGTAAATCCATGAATATTCGCCGTTTTGGTGATAGTGGCTGCGAAGCGGAAAACTTCTGCATGTTCTTTAGCTTCTTCCCAATTATCACAGCGAGAAGTAAGGGCAAGAGATGATGTCAAGCGAATATAGATTCTCTTTATCTCAGATTTCTTCTTGTCTACTTCTAAGAAGGATCTAAAAGAGCAACCTCGAAGATGAAGTGTGGTTTGATACCCAGCCGCCTCTGCTGGGAGGGCCATCGCTTCCGCCATCCGACCAGCCAGTAAGATTACGTTTAGACTGGATGCCTCGATAAAAGACTTGTGAAACATCCTGAGTCCTTCATCCCGAGAGGAAGAGGCGAATCTATTTGAATTGGACCCAGATTGGTAGCATTGGCGGAGATCATGACTCCAGATAAGACTGTTTAATGCAGTGAAATTTGCCTGGGTAAGAGCTGATGGGATTGCAGTTATGTTTTCGTCAAGATTTCCTCGGTTCTCCGTACGACTGACCGGACATGGATCTAAGATAACCCCAATCAGCGCAGCAAAAGAGCCGAAAGGCCGAACTAATGGGCGATCCGGTAAGTCTTCAACTAGCTGTAGAAGATTATTAAAGCTTGTTGCACACGGGCCTTGAGAATGTTGCCGCCAAGTAAAATTATCGCAATTCTTAGTCTTCTGAATTGCCTGTTCCAAGGCCTTCCAATAATGTGACTGACGCCGGTATCCTTGGTATGCTGCTCTACGGTTGTTGGAAATGCTCCTGGAGACATCGCGCTGCTTTTTCCTTTCAATTGGCCATCTTCGGATCTCCTCATCTTCAGAATCTAAGCATTTATTGATATAGCTTGTCCGAGTGGGTATGTCTAGGGATACACCCTGTAGGAATGGTGGGAGCACATTCAATCCGGTGGTTGCGTAGCACGCTTTCCCTAAGTGGAATTCGAGGTCTGAAGGTCGAAGAGATGGAAATGCAAAACACATCACTGCTTCGAGAACGTTATTGAGAAGCAAGCTGGGTTGTTTGGCATTTTGATCAGCGACCAGTTCTGAAGGCAAACTCCAGAGCCTGATATAGTTCATAGCCCTAAATTTACCACCTTCCGAAACTATGTAGTAATGGAGGGTAGTACGCTTCTTCTTCTCGGCGGCAGTCAAGTGCTGATGGATTCTGATGCTAGCGTCTGAAGCCTGACCAACATATGGTCTCCAATAAATGGGACTGCGGTCGTCGGTGACATAGTCTAAGTATCCGCTTTCTCGAGGCCAGTTCTCGAATTGATCCTGAATAGCTCTGATTCTGTCTAGTCTGTTGCATACCTAGATTAGCCACTATAGTAGAAACCTAGTCCACTTAAACGCGATAATGGGATGGGATTGAATGGATTTACTTTTCTGTAGTCACCTCTTTGCCCTGTAGTGCTTTAATCTCAGTAGGATTACTCTGCCATATCGCTTGTACTACTGCATCTTTGCCGCCGTGCATCTCAATCATTCCGTAGTAAGGCAGTACTTTGCAATGGTTCCATTCTTCATCCCGTAGACTTCTCACCAAAGACACTATAAGGCCAAACAAATCACCAGGATATGTAACATGATGTGTTAACGATAACCAAGGCTTATAAGTCTAATAGTTAGCTGAGAAACATAATATTGGCCGGGGTTAACTTGCGATATGCTCAACATAACCGATTGCAGAGGTTGGAACTAGACTGAGTCTGTTTAAAGGGGAAACTGATATATCATAGGGCACTGTTTCATCTGGCGCTTTTGGTAGTATTTGTTCTGTTGGCAGGATCTAGGATTTTTTCAGAAATTTCATCTAAACGCGGTACAAGCTGAAGCTCAAACGGACCTCAGGACGTGGGATAGATAAGTTTCTGGGTGCATTATGTGGAACTGAAATAAATGTGACATTAGAAAACTCAGGTGAATTATAAGGGCATTTATCGATAGTGTGTGAAAGCGAATAGCATCTTTGACATTGGCCGTCATAGGAGCAGTCGTTCCTCTCATGGTTAGGTAGATGGCAATTTCGGCAAATTTCAGGTTGAAAAACCATTTCTCTAGGTGGTAAATAGATCTGGGTCCTCTGGTCTAGCCTGTAATATTGCAGAGGCCTCAAGAAAGAGATTTGAAGAAAGTGATGCGGGATAATGGAGGCGTAGAGAGAAAAAAGAGTAAAAACAATACTTATATTAGAAGGCTCTCAGGATGAAACAAATGGCTAAGAGAAGCCAATGCTTCCCTGAAGCACGTGTTGTTTAATGTGAATAATTTTCTTTGTTCCTTAGCAAAAAACAAGCCATCAGCTTAAGCGTTTTAAACTCATTATATTATATAGCCTTCTCCAGAGCTCACTCCTTTGTTTATGATATGTATTGCCTACATTCCATTTAGAAACCATATCCTATTAAGGCAAACAAAGCAATCTACCTATATGTAATGTATTATTAAAAGAGGCTTTACGAACCCTTACAACTGAATAGTCTCAATTTACTAGTACAAAGGAGTGTTTGTCAAGGTAAACGAAGGTCCCTTCCTCTCCAGATTGTCCCTTACCTGCTCTTTATCTACAGGCTAAAGAATCAAAAGCTCAGCCAAAATGCAACAAACATCGATGCCTACTCATAGTATTTTCCTTATTATTATTGCCTACTCATATAGCTTCATAATAATTCTAACAAACTATGAACTTCGCCGAAAATATTAATCGAGGACCTTGGAACTTTATATAAATCACAGGTAGAATCAGTTGTGCTTATTATGCTGACGTATAGATCAGATACTTGACATGAGAAAGCCCCCGGAGCTTCTCTTCTAGGTATACGCTAGGCTAAAAGAAAATAGGGCCCCCTGAGTCACTACTGAGGTATCTTCAACTTGCCTGTCCGGGATTGCCTTAAACCCTTTTTGCCTGGAATCCTGGAATCCTGGAATACGAGAAGCTTAGTTTATATTATCGGAACCCGCGGCGTCCATCTCGTATTCAAATATAGAGCCACAGATCATTAATCAATGTATACTCTTGGCTTTTACAAATCATTATTAATGTAGGATATGGTGAACTATGAAAAAAGCAGAAGGATTTGTCATCTCTCACGGTTAATTCGTCTATCTGCTACAGTTAGGAGCCCATGAGCCCTGACATATAAGACAGTCAACAACCAGTCCCTCATCTATCAGTGCACACACCAACCTCATCATCTTACACCACATTTAAAGAACACTGTTCTAAACAGCCTCATCCACCATGCGCATCGCTGTAGCCGGAGCTGGCGCGCTAGCCAGATACATCAGCGACGAATTCCCTAAGCACGGCCACTCGGTAGTCATCCTAACACGCAGCGAGAAAGAATACTTCCGCAACCGACCACATATCACCCAGGTGATTACCGACTACTCCGTTCCATCCATAGTGACAGCGCTTGGGGACTGCGAGATGCTCATATCAGTGATATTATCCTACACAACGGAATTCATCGACGTCCACCTGAACTTAATTAAGGCATGCCAGCTTAGTCCGAAGTGCAAGCGCTTCATTCCATCTGAGTTCGGCGGCGATGTAGAAAACTACCCCGACCTGCCCACCTTCTACTGGGATACACGAGAGCCTGTCCGCAAGGTCCTTCGTGAACAAACAGATATTGAATGGTCATTGATCAGCACCGGCTGGTTAGTCGATTATATCGTGCCGAATCTCAATCGATATCTCACGGACATCGGCGAGGCGTTCCCGATAGACATTACTGGGGGCCGAATTGTTATTCCAGGGACGGGAAAGGATGCTGTCGATGTCACCGCCGCAAGGGATCTTGCAACTGCGTTGGCGCTCTTGGCTGACGCTCCGGTCTGGGAGCCGTATGTGTATGTATCTGGGGCGAAGATATGTTGGAATGACCTGGCGGATCTGGTCCAGAAGCGGTATCCGGCAATATGTCAGGTTACGCGCGTTGGCTTGGGACAAATTTTGGGAAAAATTCAGAACTCGACTAATGAGGAGGAGGTGCTACTCGCATATTATCAAGTGTTCGTACCATTGGGTGCTGGATCCCTTGACCCGAAGAAGGTTGAAGCACATCGGCGGAAGTTCTTTGCTGGGTTGAAGTTTCGGTCTCCGGAACAATTGATCGATGAGGTAGATGAGGATCCAAATAAGGTTGTATGAGGTTGGGAACACTGATTACTGGGAGTAATCTGAGAACATGATACTTATTTATGTTATTATCCAATGAGGATTAGTGTGAAAATGGTTTCAACAAGAACGACGAAGAATACTAAAGGTTGTATGTTCAAAGGCGCTAAAGTATATTTGGGGTTAATAGAATGCATGTTTTCAAGTCATGGGATTCATGTACAAAGTAAATGACATAAGTGAGGAGACTATACTATATAACTTCTAAATAGCAAACTCCTGCGCTATGCAACGGTCCTATTTCATCGCCAGTGACGCACTTTAGTGTACCGTCTATCCCAAAATTCATCAACACCCACCATATTCATTACCCTGCTACTAAAGATAGACTGGGATTTGAAGCTGAAACATGTTTCGGTGCAGAGGGGTAGGTTGCCACATATCCTTTTTGCAATAATTTAACTATTGCCTTCAGTTTCAGTAATTTGGATATGAAATACAGCAAAAGGCAAGGTGGCCGAGTGGTCTAAGGCGCATGGTTCAGGTTCCAATCTGATCAGGAAAAGTATTACAACTTTCCATGTCATTAATTTGGCGTGGGTTCGAATCCCACCCTTGTCACTATGTTTTTTTGTCAACTTTCTCTTCCTCTGTGCATCTATTGCGCCTTAAGAGTTTTTAAATCAAAATATCTCCTTTTCTAAATAGTCGAATTTCATATCTAGTTGGTGGCCTTTTTTGGGTCTTAGACGACTAAACCTAACCCTGTCGGAGCGGAATTACTATCGTCATGTACGACCTTTGCCCCTTCTGGAGTAGCAACAGGGCTCATCATTTGTTCACGTGTTCTTGAGACATTATACGGAGTATTAAGACAAATACTGGCCAGTTAAGTGCGCTCCATTAGTGAGTAGGTGCCTTGGCTCTTGTCGTTATTATCCTTTCAGCGAGACAGCCTGCTCAATCTAGCTGGCAAAGGGCCTCGCTTTCAATAGGTATCCCCGTTTCGCGCTGTTTGTAGATGGATTGGAGTTGAGGCACTGCATAATGGCTTCTTCTTCCAAGCGCATGCAGCGACGATTTAAGAAACTTCAGCTTCCTTTACATTTCCCCTTAATCATGTCAAGAGCATTCCAATAACACTGAGGGCCTAATGTCACCTCTTTGGCCGCTGACATCTTTGACATCGCGGCGTACTATATTCTCCTTCACCAAAAAGCCGCTTTGGCAGTTACCGCATAACTCGGAGCCTCCAATTTCTCAGCAGGAACTTGTTGACGAGGAGGTTTGCCCTAGCTACAGTTTAGCGACTTTCTACCCAGCAAGGCCCGGGGAAGTGCTGGCAAAGAAATTCCAACTGCTTGTCAAAATTGGCTGGGGATCACAATTAACCGTGTGGCTCCGAGACATTTCAAGGTACCAACCCATATCCATAACCATGCTTGCTTACTTCATATTGAATACTAAGAAATCGACCCTAGTCCTCATAATTAAGGCATAAATGGCAATCTGAACAAACAGTGGGCCTGAAAATAATCAACAGTAATAATGCCGACGATGCTCGGCATGAAAGGGAGATTGAAAGCCATATCACACAGCAAAATACAGGGCATCGTGGCCGCGTGATCCTACGGACATGTCTGGATGGCTTTGAAGTAAGTGGTCCGGAAGGAAAGCACATGTGCCTTATGTACGAACCGATGAGAGAGCCTCTCTGGATGTTACAAAGGCACTTCGTTGATCGCAAGCTTCCTTTGCCTATTGCGAAGGCCTATATATACTTCATCCTTGCTGGTCTTGATTATCTCTACTCCCAGTGCAAAGTTGTCTACATGGGTGAGTACTTGTCGCCACTCTCATGAGACTATTTTTGGAATATGAATATATAACCTACCTTTCGGATCTGAAGCTGGGGAATATCCTCACGAGCTTTGAAAACGAAAATAGTCTTACGAACTTTATTAAACGATAACAACCGATGTAATACAAGGCTGATGGCAAGAGTGGTCAGACGATCTACCGCTGCCATAATGATGTCGGTGCTCTTGATGGGAGAGAAATTAAGAATATGATTCCCGAGATAGCAGATTTCGCGCAGGCATCAAGACTCGATGAGCCGTCTACTCTAAACGGAATAGTGGGAGAGCACCTTGGCATTTACCCTATCCAACTAGACTATTACCATGCTCCAGAGGTAATCCTTGGCTGCGGTTGGGACTTTAAGGCTGATATTTGGAATTTTGGTGTGCTGGTAAGACCCCTGTAGCCATTTTCTGACAAATGTACAATACAACAGGCCAACAATCCTATTCAGCAAGCTGTGGAATATCCTTGGGAGCAGGGAGTTGTTCCGGTAGTTACATGATACTCACGGCAGATACGACGTTAAGTCACATCTCGCGGAAATGATTGCCCTACTCGGTTCGCCTCCCAGGGTATTGTTCGCGAAATCAAAGACCACGTCAGAGCACAACTGGCCCCATCCTGTCACGATCATGTTCAAGAATTCTTCGATGGCCCTTTCTTTAGCACTGACGGTGGGTTAACAACGATGTTATACGTCAATACCTGTCATGCTGACAGTGTTGAAGATGGATTCCACCATAAGGATTTGATTCCATTCTGAAGCTTAGAAGACACAACTTCATCCCTTAAAGAGAAAGATCGAGAGCCATTTTTATCTTTTGCTGGACAAATGATCACATGGCTCCCAGAGGAGAGAAAGACAGCTCACAAACTAATGGATCATCTGTTTATCAAACTTGGGGGCTAATCAACAGTCCAGTCACTATAGGAAAAACAAACCTTATGGGGTGCCTGGTCTGAGACTACAGTGTCTACGTTGCAAATCCTTCCGCAAGGGAGACTGCCATGCACAGCCCGGGGAACAGCCTCCAGACGATCGAATATGGGCTGAAAGCTCTAAGGCACGAGGCCCATGGAACCTAGGGCAGTATCTAGCCGCTAAGATAGCAGAGATATTGAAGATAGATCCATCAGCAGGTTTTGAGGAAACAATAGAGGCTTTTCCAAAAGCCTTTCCAGGCACTATATTAGTGCCCACAGAGTCAGAAGCTATTCAGCACGCAAACACTCCATATAAAGGTCTGACTATATGGTCAGATGGATCTCGCCTGGATAATGGACGAACAGGTGCAGGTATCGCATGGCAAGAGCCTTCAGGCACCTGGATAACCAAGCAAGTGCCCCTAGGACAAGGAAAGGAGGTCTTTGACACAGAGCTAGCAGGGGCCTATAAAGCACTTGAGATAGCTAAGCAACTGGACTATAAAGGCCCTATCCGGGTTCTATTAGATTCTCAGGCAGCGATAGCTAGAATGCAAGACAACAGAACTGGCGCAGGACAGGGATGGGCAATTCAGGCCCAAGATATAGCCCAAAGACTGGTAAATCAGGGGTGTCCAACTACTATCCAATGGGTCCCAGGCCATCAGGGGATACTAGTAATTGAGAAGGCTGACCAAGCAGCTAAACTGGCTGTTAAAAAGCCCCCTCCAAGAGATACAGAGAGAGGCCTGAGTCTAGCCTACCTACGCAGAGCGTGTACTGAGGCAAACCAGGCCCAAAGACAACGATGGCTTACGCAGGCCCTAGGGAAACGATCTAGCCGAGCTCAACGATGCTACCAGCCTCAAAAAGGATGGAAACTAGATCCAGTGGCGGGAGCAGCACCTAAACAGCTCGCGCGTCGATATTACCAGCTGAAGGTTGGATATGCAGCGGTACCAACCTATCTCAGTCAGATAGGGGCTCAAGACTCCCCTAGGTGCCAGAACTGCCAAACACCTAAGGGAACCGCAGGCCATTTGGTAATCGAATGTAGACAATGGCGTCGCCAGCGGCAGACCCTGTATAGGGCCCTAGCTAAGGCAGGAGTGCCATTACCGGGGCAGGGAGAGGTAGCCCCAGAGGGCCGCTTCTTTAAGGATCAGAGGGCTACAAAGGCCTTAATAGCCTTTCTAGCAGCAACAAAGATTGGATGCTTACCAGGAGAGTGACTAACGAGACAGATAGAATCTCTAGGGATAATCTAAGAGATCTAGGACTAGTGGAAGCAGAAAGTAGGGGGGAAGCGTAGTAGAAAGGGTAGCCTAGACACGCCTAGGTGATACCCAACAGACAATGAATACCGAGGAGGGCATACCCCAAAGGCCCTGGCGCAGACAGGCGGTTCGGGCGAGGAAAAGGACCAGAACGAACATAAAAAGGATAGAGGAGGCTAGTAAAGCCTCCACGGACAACCTAGGGGCAGTGGCCTGGGCCACTGCCTAGACGCATGTGTCTGTCATAGCCAAATGGCTCTATATGGACGTTAAACTTGATTAAATAAATAAATAAATACGTTGCAAATCAAAACGCTCGTGCGTGTGCTGACTACAGTATGTGCCGGATGGATAAAAGTGTATATACGGCCTTTTCTTTTATAGATTTATATACTTTGATCATAAATACACAGAAGGCAAGGTGGCCGAGTGGTCTAAGGCGCCTGGTTCAGGTTCCAATCTGATCAGGAAAAGTATTACAACTTTCCATGTCATTAATTTGGCGTGGGTTCGAATCCCACCCTTGTCACAAACTTTTTGTCAAATCTTCTCCCATTCCTTCTGTCCATGATGATCGTACTCCGTGTACATATCTGTGGTTGTCTTAAGGTTCAACGGAACTTGAAAGTAGTTGAGTGCTTACCCGAACCAATGGTCAATCAGAGGAACCAGTTAGAGAATTATAATCTATTCAAGATCTGCTACTTCCTCTCGAAGAATTAGAGGACCGGCTGCGCATGCTCCCTCAGCTAGAGGCATATCGCTACGAGGCTGAGTTCTGTACTATCCATTTTGCTGCCTGGTTTTAGCTAATTCCATATGCTAGGCTACAAATCCACGATAGCCAAAAGAACTTATCGCTCTCGCAGTTATCTCTCTCCGGAAATACTAACGCATGCTCATATGAGATGATGTTATTCAGCCAAGCTGACTGTAGACGAAGTCATGAATATTAGTCAGTAATACACCAAAACTTCCAAGCCTGCTACAAAATCAGATGATCCAAGCGTTTGCCGAGGCGAACTATAGTTCAATACTCGTGAATATGCTCAGGGACGCTAATACTGATCACTGATTCTCTCCACTACTAAGGCGCAATCGAGGAAGTGGCTGAATGAGGAAACAGTGCCACTTTGCAGGCCTCACAATGGGGGGCAATGATGCATTAATTTCATAGCATTGCTTACATGCCAATGTCAACCATCAGTACTTGCCCCAACGATGTAACTTAACAGGCATCAGGCGCCCAGTATGATGTCGGCCTAGCCCTAGGTGCTGCTGATCGATACCTGTTCAGACATCTCACCCTTCGGCTATGTCCGATTTAAATGACTGCGCCATTCTTCCCTGGCCCATGCCAAGAATTTCCTCTTATTGCCAACAAGAAGAGAGCAATTATGATTGATGACATTCTATGCATGAACATGAGCCTCATAGCGTGCATAGTTGTGAAGTGTAGCGGAGCATTGTATATAAATACGGACGTATACCAGGTCTGAAAAGTGCAGGATGCCCTCAATGCCAGACTCCTTCCTCTCAAAACTCCATTTAAAATTAGAATCAATCCAATAGTAACGCAACAACGCCATGGTCCGCATTACACCGGCCAGTCTTGCCTTTCTCCTTTCATTACTCCCTGCCTATGGTCTTTCCGAGGACATCAAGCCCTCCGAAAGCCTCGTGGGCTGCAATGAAGTCTCATGTCCCAAGGAAAACACCTATGATCGCTGCACAGTCGACGACAAAACATTTCTAGGTATCGGCCTAGCTCGTATCCCCAACGTCCCATCGGCACTCGACGGTCTGTCTCTGATCAAGGGCGTCAATGTCTCACAGAGAGACAGAGGGGCACGACAATTCAATTCAGCGTATTACCTTGGGACACCACCCGAGATTGATGTCAAAGACTTAAGCGGCTGTGTCGTGATATTCAACGACCCTCCTGAAAAGCAATTCGACGGTCCTGTAAAAACAGGCAAGGATAAAAACGTCACAGATGTTCAAGCGGCACGCGGTACCTGTCCAGATGTCGTTGAGCAGAAGTGTATCGATACACTCACGGCACGGGCACGTAGCCTTATCAATGCCACTTCGAATGGGAGCGTGTGTGCAGCGTTAGAGCGCGAGCTGAAGCAGAATACATTCGAAGGGTGTGGAGATCTCGGTGGTAAGGGTAAAGGTCTGGGGAACTTCACTGTTACCTCCTTTGGGGATATTTCAACAGTGAAAAACTCGACAGATTGCTGGCCTATTAAGCCAAAGTCTGATGATTTAGCCCTGGTTACGGAAAATATTGCCATGGTACGTGATATATATTATGTTGCCTCGAGCTCGTCTTCACTAGCATCAAATATATCTCCTGGAAGTATAGACTAATATGCGATACTATGATGCAGGGAAATTCTACTGCAACTTCCATGTACCAAGAAGCTTGGAAAATTACCCCAGTGCTGACGGTATTTGTTGGTGATAACAACAACAGCCTGGTGGATAAAACCTCTGCCCAGATGACATGTTTGAAGGTTGTGACCGAAGATAACCCCGACGAGGAGGAGAACGGCTCTAAGAATTCGGCATCCATGCTCAGCACCAGTCCATACGTCGCAGGCATGGCCATACTGATTACTGCCGTGTGGGCAGCCCGAGCATTGTAGAGTAACATAGATGAAGTATATACACCGGGATGACCTGCGAATCATTTTCGCAGCTCAGCAGTTTCAAGATAAAGCAGCATATCCAAACAAATCATTGTAGAATATCTAAACAGCCTTGATAGATTTTTTGGCAGTCATAATGCAATTATTATTATTATTATTATTATTATTATTATTATTGTTATTATTATTGTTATTATTCCCGCTCGAATGCAAGACGGACGACTGAAAACTTGCCGGTTTGACTGTAGTGGCTTTCCAAGCTAATTTATTTTTACTTTCTTACTAGATACAAGATAAGAAAAAAATCATCAATCAAGTCAGTGTGGCCGAGTGGTTAAGGCGATAGACTAGAAATCTATTGGGTTCGCCCGCACAGGTTCAAATCCTGTCGCTGACGTTTCTTTTTGTTTTTTATTTCATTTGCCCTAAGAACGGGCAAACCCGTAGTCCCTCTTCAGCAATCTCTTCTTTCTTTTTCTCCCTAGTGTCGTGCTTCGACATGGTAGCAGTCCTTGACTGGAGTCTTTCCTGCCGGTGGTAACAGGTTGAATCTCCATCTACCAGTGAGTATGATACGGTACGGAGTATAGTAATATTATATAACCACAGCAGCAGCAGCATTCGTATCGGCAACACTACAGCAAACTCCCACGATCAAAGACCCAATATTTAGTGTCCAACTGAAGATAGTATCTTTGCCTTTGATATGTATCAAACAGCATTTTGTCTACCCGTCCCGCGAGATAGATCAAAAACTCATCACAATATATATTTTCTATTTATTATAAGAGCTTCATCTGCGCTCCTATTGTTGTTGCTACCGTTACTCTCTTTATTCTCCTATGAACTGGATTTTATACTCCCCTCCCATAGTCTCTTCTATGGCGAATGAGACCATAAGATTTAGTATGATGTAACAAGGAGTCCGGGTCAGAGGAACAACGCTTGAAGTTGGCTGACTGGAGATAATGTTTCCTGGGATTAACTAACATACCTACACTACCGCCAAGAGCCCCCCCTCTGTATCCCAGAGGTCAGGGTATGCAAGAAAAGATAAATATTCAAGAATACATGAGAGCCTGAGGGTGAGAATGGAAGAGGGAGCGCGCCAGCGGCACGAGTTAATTTCATGTAGTTGGCCTTGCCGAAGATATTGTTTAAAAAATAAAAAGCTAAGAAGAAAGGAACCCTATATTTAAAATATGAGCTGCGCAGCCACCATTCCGGTCCCGAAGGCAGTGCTCAGCGACAACTCCCATAATCCAATCGTGCCCATTCTATGATCAACGGATAGAGAAAAACAAAAAAAAACGTCAGCGACAGGATTTGAACCTGTGCGGGCGAACCCAATAGATTTCTAGTCTATCGCCTTAACCACTCGGCCACACTGACTTGATTATTAATAATTGTTTCTTATACAGCTACTCAAGCTAAGACTTAATATTACTAAGATCTATCGCTCCGTCCACGGTTGGTGGCCTGATATCGATATGCCAATGGTCCTACAGTAGATGAGGAGCGAAACAAGGTTAGGTGCAGCCCATCAGAAGCTAACTGTGCGATGAACCATGGTTTGTCCTAACTTGACCTCGTCCCCGCCCTCGAAAGGTGTACGTCATACCACTATGATCCAGGAATGAAGCAATTCTGATCGAGGTCCGTTCCATTTGGTATGTTCTCTTTTCTAAAGGTGGTACAGGATGGAAATTGACTTGGAAATGTTGTTGTGGTCTCATGATCGGCAACTTAGTCCACAGGAGAAATGCTAGTATAATAAAGCATGCGTCCCCCTCATGAAGCCTCGGGTATTTTATTTTCCAATGTATCATGCCAGCAATAACTCAGGTACCCATGATGCCCTATAGATATTCACACGAAGACAACGAAATCGCTTCCTCGATTGAACAGAGGATGCATGTCTTGCGTAGGAACTATAGGGAGTAAGTTTGTGTGAGCCCCTGTGAGAACAGGCAATATGCAAAATTAACCATATCGACTCCCAATAGTGCGCAGAGAAATCGCCGTGCATCTGAAGGCTCTCTAAACACTGAGGAAATACGTGATGATGAACCACAGACTCCAGAAGAGTCGCACACGGTCGATCAGCAGACTAGCCAAGGGGCGACTCAGACAGGGGATGGGGTCGAGGCGTGAGCAGTTTCCACTATTGACGTTCCTGACCATTGTATGCTGATCGTCTAAGTCTCCATTTCAATCCCCGACCATTTGATACGATCAGAAACACGGCAGAAGAATGCTCTGATATCATGCATCAAGTGGAGAAGTGAGAGCTATGATTACTGCTACAACGAGACAGAGGGAATGAAGACCCACGTGATATGATGACATGACTCGCGTCTGTATGACATTTTAAGGCCCAGGGAAGAGGGATCTATGAATTATCTCACAGTGATGAAAGTTTGATAGGAATCAGGACACATTTATCCATACGGCGCATGCGGGGAAAGGCCGAAGGAGTTGCCGGATTCCGTGTCACATAAACTCTAATCAATTAGTTAAATCCTAACACCAAGTGCAAAAAAGACCTGTACCACGCCATGAATGGGGTTTTTTCTTTTTCTTTTTTATTCTGATTTTTCGGTGTCACAATTCTGTTAGTCTGTTACACGGTGCCGGTCAGAGTCAGACAAGCAGTTCCGAGTCCCGAGAGGATTCTTGTTGTCTCGGGATTTGGGGTCCACAAAGTTGCTCCCTGCTCGAATGGAGTACATGAATCACATTGGATCTTACCTAGGAGCTGGGGTCGGGTACAACCGCGTTTTGGAGCGGTATCCTGCCCTTTCGCGATATTACGTACAGCTGGAGGACACGTCCCAGTTTGTGTAATCCGCATGAAACGGTCCAGGTTGGTGGATTGTAACACCTCCAGATGTCTCGGCTCAGACATACGGAGTAACATGGCCACGCTGCTTGAAGATGGGCAATTCTAGAGATTGATGTCTACTGATCGAGATTCGAATACGGGGAAAGCTTATCCCCAGAGAAAGAAAAACCCTCTGGTGTTAGTCAAGATGGCAGCTGATTACCGTCCAATATTTTTGAACGGATTTAATAATCCATATGACTACTTGAGAGCAACGTGGGGGTCAAAAGCGATAGCCCAAGTCAATCATTACTGGTGTAGTTTGGTTGTGAAGATTAAGAAGCCTTCTTATAGGGTGGTCAGAACAAAGCCCTGTCAATGTGGCGTGGCCGCTTGGACCTGCAGCAACGTCCAAACTGCGGGAATAACGCACAAATCAAGGAGGCTCGGATACCGATCCATACATATCCAGTGAGCATCGGTGAACGAAATCCACAACGGAAAATCAAAGGAAAGCGAAGAAGAAAGAGACAGAAACAGAAAGCAATCAATAAAGAAAAAAAAACCACACACAGGCAAACGGAAAAAAAAATTCCCTAGTATTGTGTACTACTGAGCACCTCCAAACCGATGGAACAACCAAAGAACATACCATTGAACTAGTCAACAGAGTAGTGAGCGAGATACCGAATTATTATGTCACAGCTCCCCTTGGGTTTACCGGATTTTACTTAGTCTCCGCCGATACTATATCAGCCCCATCAGTTGGAGAAGTAAGGGAAACCAAATAAAAATCTATTCTTGATTCCACCGCATAAACCTGAAATGGTAATGGGTAGTCTGACCCGCTAGTCCCCGCCAGGGATCGATTGGAGAGGGTGAGTCTCACTCATTCCTCTTCCTCTCGGAACTTTTACCCGGCCATTTCACGAAGTTGTTCCTTTCATACCACAGCCCTACTGGTATCTTACGGAGTATCTGCGGGCGTCTCTCCACCCAGGGACAGACCTAGACTTACTCTCAGATATAAATTACACACCACAGCGATATACGGTATTGATACCTACTCGTACACGGTCAGGTGGTTGACGTAATGTTGATCCTTGCCTGTCTGGAATGGAAATCTATTGATTTGACTATTGCTTGATCAATGCGCTGGCAACAACCACACGATGGATGATCACAGGTCCAGACTGTGGCTTGCACCGTGACTTGTCATTCCTGCCAAGGGACATGGATATCCGTTCCAGATTCCCTTAAACCCCTCCTCGGGCATTCCTCTAGCTCCTTTGTTTTCTCCTCAAATCCCTCTGTCCTTGGTCCTCGTCTTTCTGCGCCGTCAGCATTCTTCACCCTCTCCTGGTGTATATAATACTGGGTCCTCCCGCATATACACAGTTGAGTATATCCGGTCATCCAGACTTGAACGGAAGAGAGAGAGAAGAGAACACAATATCTTCTGACCGGTGGGTAATCTTCCAAGGGGTACACTCCCTTGAAGTTACAATCGCGCCTAATAGTGAACAACACAGACGGTTCCTATTTCACATTCCCTTCTTCCGAAATCAGTCCCATGAAAACAGCCATCATGGCCAACAGGGTGGATAGCCCCGCGTCGTGCACCTTCCTCCGAAGCAATGACTGCAGTAAACATTGTTTCATCCGACGCTTTTCGCAATGGTTATGGTCATCCTGGTTCATCAGTCCCGCAGAAGCCCGTCCCACACTTACGGAGCCGTCGAGCTGTCAAAAAGACCGACATTCTTGGTCGCCGGCGCCATGTCTGGACGTTGAACGGCGCGAAGAAGCAAACGAGGACACAGAACGTTCAAAATTTCCATGTAAAGCGTGTCAATCGCGGGGTGTTGCCTGCGATCTTCAGCGACCACGGTGTGCGCATTGCTTAGACGAGCAGCTATTATGTTTCTATGTAGCGCCCTTGCCTCCCTTGCGGGCGACCAGGCGTTCGAAAAGGCCGCACTCCACACCTTCAGCAGCAGTATTGCGCGCACGGGAGATTGACATTAGCGGGTGATCGTGGGTCGAATTTCGACATTAAATTAATATTTATTTCTTTAACGGCCATGATAGGATAGGCACCATTCTTCTTTTGACACAGATTAGATAAAAGATCCCATTCCCCACCGGTGATGCACTCCACGGCTGGGGGTTGTGGATAGTATACCCCAGCAAGAGATCCTTGCCAAAAATATATTCTTCACATGCTCTCGCAGTTGTCATCACTATAAGCATTTGAACTTATATGGATAATTGACGAGCCCGGATAATGCTGTCGGCCGTCTACGTTACAAATTACTCAAGAGATAAAATGGTCTACTAGCTGCCAGCACCTGCATATGATCTGAATACGAGACCCTTGATACTTGAGATTTTAAGACCGCAAAAAGGGTCTCGTTGAGAAGCCTCGGGTGACGGTGGACAGCGCTCCGTAAAACAAGAGGTCGGACCACTGTGAGCCGACCTCCACACCCCCAGACATACTTCAAGGATGGGGTATTTCTATATGAGCCCGTGTGCGCCAGTTACCAAATTGACAAACAATCCCATTGTCGGTCCGTTGGGGTTATTACGTCTATTACGACCGCTGAGGAGGTCATCCTATTATCGTGAGTCGCCACGCAGCTACGCGCCGACGCAACATACATTCGTTTAGAACCTTATTTGGAAGTAAATCACTCATCTAATGTTACACACAGATGGAGGTGGAGTACAACCGTATTGCAGACATCATTCGCCGCCGGGCTGAAGCCCATGATAAGAAGCGATATCTCGTCGCCATCGCCGGTGTGCCCGGCTCTGGCAAAACTACCACGGCAGCGGCTATTGCACAGCGTTTGAATTCCGGGAAGCCCCCTATCCAGACTGAGCTGGTCTCCATGGATGGCTTCCACCTGTCACGGGCGACACTGGATCAGCTCCCGAATCGAGAGGAGGCATATATCCGGCGTGGAGCGCCGTGGACCTTTGATGCTGCCCGATTCATTGCCTTCGTTCACCAATTACGAGATTGGACAGATACATTCTCTGATGAGACCATATATGCGCCCGTTTTCCATCACGAAACCAAAGATCCAGTGGAGGATGGTGTCATGATATCCAGCGACGCCTCGATCCTCATTATTGAAGGCAACTATCTCCTCCTAGATGAGCCGGAATGGCGTGACGTCGCACAGCTGGTTGATTACCGTGTATTCATCGAGACGGATCTGCAAGAAGCACGGGACCGTGTGGCGAAACGCCATGTCAGCGCGGGAATAGAAAAAACGATAGAAGGCGGGTACCGTCGGGTGGACAGCAACGACTATCTCAATGCCCTTACAATCCGGGACAAGTTGATACCCCCTGATATGGTGGTTCGCAGCATCACCGAAGTATCATCATAGCTCGCTTCTATCGACCTTCCTATTTCCACTATAAATAGCACTGGATGTGTATATAACGACTGATGTTTATTCTATAACCTACTTATTCCTTGATTTTCTGTTTATGAAACACGTCTGAGCCTATCAACAACCGTACCCGTCATTGAGAGAGAACGACATGGAGGAATTACCGGGAATCTCTGGCATCCAATTGACCCTGGAGCTGCAGAAGAATTCGCCCTTTGGTGGTAGCGCTTCGGGATCATCCAAAGATCCTACGCACAGGTAGCGAAACTGATCTTTGACGGCATCCTACAAATGTGAGCATTGACTCCCGCTCATATAGTGTTTGTATACCCCTACCCCATATTCACAGATAAAACTGCCACAATTAGAGCAAAACTCGCGATGGATCAGTGATCCAGACCCATTATCAGCTACATGTTCCTTGGGGGTGCCTTTAGTGATTCGGAGAGCGTCCTTGGGGATTTTTGCGGTCAAGCCATAGTTTGTTCCGAAGGCTTTCTAGTTCCTGCGTAAGTAGCAGCCATAATTAGGCATATAACGACGGGGGCAATGTTGGCGTACTTTGCAGCCTTTACAGTGACAGAGGGAGGTTCGTGCGTCATCCGGTGAGGAGAGGGACAGTTCGTACTCGATATCCTGGCAGTAACACGACCCAGGGTAGGTCGGCATGGTTCTTGGGTGATTGGAAGAAATGTATGCAGTAACACTGATTGAATTGACCGAGAGATGAGCTCGGTCGAGGGCGACATGTCCACTTGTATTATCGTGTTCACCGGAGGGTTGACGTCATGGTTTGCTGGGTGGCTAATTTCTTCCAGTTATAGAAGAAGAAACAATGGTGTTGTCATCGTATATCCTAGTGATTTGGATCACTGGTATTGCCAGGGGTTCTTGCAGGATCCCTGTCTCGAGAACGTGTTCGACTTAGGGTTAGGAAGAAGACGCGATGTGACCATGACTACATTTCATTTATTCGTCTTTTATTTATAGGTGTTTATCGTATCGCACTCTCATCCCACACTCTGGTCCCTCCCTTATCAATATTTGTATTCCATATCTATAGACTGCGTCAGGTTGACTTCGCCGATACAATGCAATCCACCGGCATGCTCAAGTAAAGTCAAATCAATGCACCCCTCATGACCTTTAGGTTCACGATTGGTTAGGTAATTGTTTACTGCGGGGTAGATTTAAATTCCACCCCCCGATCATCACACTCAACGAAATGGCAACGCAAGGGCAGTCCCCCCAGGGAGCCCAACAATCTCATGGCATGATCAAAAGGGCCGTCGTCTCTTCCTTCCTCTTTCGCTTACCTCCGGGGCAGCCTACCAAGCCGTCCGTAGCATTGTTCAAGCGGAGCGAGAAAGTGAGAACGTACCGGTATAATTAGACCAGTCATTCTTTAACACCACTACAGTAATAGCCAAGTTAATAGCGATTAATAACTAACTAACTATACCGATCTTCTTAGTCACCACCTTGCACCTATTTCTGGTAGTATCGATCCTACCGATCCTGACCCTCTCGCGGCAGCATGGCGCGAATTGTGTGAAGAAACTGGCCTCACTCCATCGGATCTCAGCTTCTGGCGCACCGGCAAGCCATTCACGTTCAGCGACCCATCTATCGGCCGAGAATGGACCGTGCATCCATTTGCGTTCCGCCTCAAAGATCCTGCAGAAGGGGGGCAGGGCGAGGCGGCTATTCGGATTGACTGGGAACATGAAGGATGGCAGTGGTACGACCCTCGCACAGTGCTCGAAGACGAAAGCTTGAACACTGTACCGCGCCTGCAGGACAGTTTAAGAAGAGTTTGGTTCGAGGGCACAACCAATGAGCGAGCGGCAAAGGCTCTTGCGACTGGTCTGGAACGGTTGCGAGCAGACCATGAAAGCGGCGCCCATGAATTGACGGCGATTGCGCTGACAGTGTTTCGTGACTTTATCGCGTACACCCAAAATCGTCTCGATGCGGAATGGTGGAACATGGTTCGAATGGCAGCATGGCATCTCATCAAGAATGGACGGGAAAGCATGGGTGCAGCTACGCAGAACGCCGTGCTATCCGTTCTGGCAGAAATAGAAGGGATCATGGAGCAGAAGACCGGGCCCGAGCAGAAATGGGATCGGATCCTTGTTTTAATCGATTTTCACCTGAGGAATCGCGCCAATATTGCACAGCAGGTTAAACATTCTTTCATCTCCTACCTTCAGTCCCACTTTTCGTCCGGTGGCACACAAAAGGACCGACTTACTATACTCACTATGTCGTCTAGCTCGACTATCCGGGATAGTATTTTGGAAGTATATGACGCGCTTGGGATCCATACTCTTGAACTCCGAGTTCTCGAGTCAAGGCCGCTTTTCGAGGGCGCTAGCTTCGCCTCGTCTCTTCTGTCAACATTTAAATCCCAGTCGAACCCCCCCAACAAAAAATTGCACGTCAGGATATACACCGATGCATCAGCTGCACTGGCCGCCAAAGACGTCGATATCATCATGCTTGGTGCGGACCGCATTTCTGCCGCCAAGGGTGTCTGCAACAAAACCGGATCCCTGCCTTTAGTGCTCAGCGCGAAGCATGTCACCCCGGGCGTGCAAATTGTCGTACTCAGCGACTTGGAGAAGGTCAACGGAATGGCTGGGGTAATTGATGACAAACTCGCTGAGGGCAATGACCCATTCGAGGTGTCGAGTGCATGGCGCAACGACGGTGTCAAGGGTGTGCAGGCGCTAGAGAGTGAAGTGAGAGCGAGCAAGTCGGATCAGGAGAATTTGTCTGTCACAGTGGAAAACATCTACTTCGAATGGGTTCCTCTGGACATGGTAGATGCCTTCATCTGTGAAGAGGGAGTCCTTGAGAAGGATAGTATCCAGGAGAAGTCCCAGAAGCTTGGGGAGAGAGTTAATCGGTACTTCGGGGACTTGTGATGATGGCGGTCGTTCATCTAGTTTGGTGAGCTGGGCCATTAACTGAAATAACCTATAAGCTGCTGATAGATAGCATTCCACATACAAGTACCATGATTTCCCTACATAGAGTCCGACATGCATGATATTCTCAAATGACACAACCGGTCTTAAGCAAGCTCTCAGAAATTACCACCATCACCAACCTCAATCATCACACAATCCATCCTATCCATACCATACACAATATCTACACTCATTCATCAACAGCTCAAGTATACTCCTTCTAATCCACCCTCATCCCTTAGCTCCATAACAACTCAATAACCCCTGTATTCCAGCCCAGTGAAAATAATCTGACCCAACATCATCCTTAGAACAAGACCAATAAGAATAGAATAGATATAGGGCAAATAGCGACTCTCCTAGCCTCACAGAAACCCTATTTATTAATGGATCTGGAACCCCTCCGCTACCTCTTCCGAATCGTCCATTCACTAGGATTCCTTCGCCATAGTAATGGCACAGGCAAGAATCTTCCGTCATGCGAATGAATACTTGGGTGATGAAGGACTTGAATTATTAGTAATTGCTCAGCTTTACGGTCCGGGTTGATTTAGCACTTTTTTTTGATCCGAGGGATATGGGGGACCGGATTGGGTCTAAAGGGGATACTGATCTAGGGTTTATGGAATTTGTGCGGTTTTATTGCTTGCTTGGATCCTGCTCCTCTGATTCAAGTTTTGAAGGGGGCCCACGAGGTGAAAGAGGAGGAGGCGGTGGTTGAGAGCTTGAGAGGCCGATATCTACTCTACTTCATTTTGTCTATCAGGTTTCGAGGTGTGTCTAAAGAGATAAAGTTACGGTAAAAACAAGTTTGAGATTAAGGGAGCTAAACACGTCCATACATGAAATAGTATTCCTAAAAGAAGTAGCAAAGTGGTGTATCTTCAACGATGAACTCCAAACACCGGCTTAAAGACAGGTATATTTAACGCCAATCGCCATCCAAAGGTATCATTAACAATCACGAACGCGCGCCTGTCGCTTGGCTGTGCCAATGTGGGTATTGTGCACCTTCGTGGCGAACTTGAGACTAGTCAATGTCTCGGCCAGGTGTGCCTGCAGCGGACTGACCATGACAAACATGAGCGTCTTCGAATTTCCTCCTAGGGAGAATTGAAGGAGGTAGGTAAGCTGCAGATCGTTAGCACTGTCATTCCGAATGGAGCAGTCCAGGGGTACGTACCTTGCTATTACGGTAGGGAATGTGCCCGCCGTCCTTGCCCTGTCCCAATGCGGCAATCACATCGCCTAAGCAGCTCAGACTGCGGTTGATATTCTGCGTTTCGCGCAGTCGTTCGCCGGTTGCACCACTGTGACTCAATCGTTCACTGCCGGCCAAGTCCACCAGGTTGAGCGTTCCCTCACTGCGCTCGCCGGTAATGTCATTTTCACCGATGAGCTTCAGGATGAAGACGGAGTGAGACCGCGATGATCTCTCGTTGGCCTTTGTGGCAGCAACCGAACGATTGGCCGCAGCACGTTTGAGGATGTTTTCGACCATCTCGGGAGAATCCAAGCGTACAGTGGTAATATCGGTAATGATCGTCTTGCCTCGCTGCATGTCGTGCCGGATTTCGTGCTTCTTCTTATCCAACTCTTCCGCCTTACCCAAAAGATCATTCAGGTTCTCATTATACACCTCCACAAAGTTTCCTTCCATGGTATACCTCCAACCCTTTTCTTTGAGACTAGTAGCGGTCTCATAAATTTGGTGTACAGCTCGTGGAATCATGCCATCCAGAGAGGACATTGTGTGAGTCTTACCGCTACCGGTCTGTCCATAGCAGAAAATGCACACGTTGTACCCATCGAGCGCACTTTGGACAAGCTGGCTGATCTCATCGAATACCTCCGCATTCTGGGTTGACGGCCCGAATACACGATCAAAAGCGAAGTTGTTGTTTTTCTTAGTAATGGCGCCCAGGCTGCTCTTCTCTTCCAGTCCCAAAACGTTAATCTCTTTGCACTCTTCCGAGGCATCGGGGTATTGAATCTGAGCCACGCCCGTCTGCGGCTCCGTCTTTAAAGAGGGTCGGACACGGCAAAAGACCCGGATGTTGCCCTTAAGCTCCTGAACTTGGTTGTGCAGCTTCCTACGGAGAGTCTCTTCCTTCCGCAACTTTTCCTTGGTGGCATTGGTCTCAGCCAGGGCATCCATCATTTGTTGATTCAAGCGCTCAAACGCTTGAGATTGCTCCTCACGACCGGACTCCAGGAATTCAATTCGGGCCTTGAGCGCGCGAATCGATGACTCTAGAGTAACGCTGTTGCTGCTGGCTGTGTCCAGGTTCTGCCGGAGACCCTGGGTGCTCTTGCGCTCCCGCTCAATCTCTTGTCGCAAAGTTTGTACATCGTTCTGGAGCGAGGCGATTTCCCGCTCTTTCCTCTCTAGCTCAATCTGAGAACGTTGTGTATCCAAGGTGGCCTGCGACGTAACCTGGTTGATTTCGCGGAGTCGCGAGGCCTTTTCGTCACCTAGCTCACGCTCGAATCGCCGTTTCAAATCGCAAATGTCGTCCTCATGCTGCGCAATTAAAATATCTAATTCTTTCTTACTATGATTTCTCGCAGTCTCCACTTCGAGCCGTTGGCGAGCACTAAGTTCATCCATTGCAAGGTCATGTTCTTTCTGGGCATCTTGTAAAGCGCCCTCCGCTGTTCCTATGCGAACTTTCATCGATTCGAGTTCGACACGTAAGGCCAGGTTCGCCTCGATGAGGTCCTTCCGCGACTGTTCGAGATCGTTCACTAGAAGTTAAGCTATGTTAGCACTTTCTACCTTATCGGTAGAGCCTTGGCGATTACCTCTTGATTTGTAGAGCTCCACTGTTTCTTTGAGCCCAAAACTCTCCTGCCCGGCCTGACTTACTCGGGAAACAAAGGCATTAAAGAACTCCTCCATTGTTTTCTCACGTGTTTCCTGGTCCCACTCGGCACCTGTAGAGCAGTTAAAAGAGGTGATCGTGGAATTTTTTGTAAGAAACTGAGGCACAGGGGGAGGCTTCCTCTTCGAGGAATGTTTAGATGATGGTGGGGGCCTGCATGACGGGGTGGGCGTAGTAGGGGTATTTAAGCCAAGAGGGATGAACGTCCTATACACTGGAAAATCCTTTGGGTCCAGAATCCCGGCGCGAAGCGGACCCATAGTTGATTGATCCAAAGTATTGTTTAGGGATTCCTCACGGTGATCAGGACTGGGGAATCCTTCATACCCTTGAAAAGAATATGGTTGAAATCCAGACCGATCCTGTGGGACACGTTCTTCATGTATGCTTGCTGATAACGATGGGCCCGTGAAAGTTGCAAAATCAAGAGAATCAAAGCGAAATTGTTGCCTACCCTTTCTCTTCCCCAGAATGCTCTTGTCTTCCTCATGATGGGTATCCAACGACGTTGCTGGGCGTGCGATTGTATGACCATTGGGTCTTCGGGCGCCGGCAAGCGAAGTCTGGGGGCGTGATAATGCCGACTGCGGTCGCGTACTAGATCCGGAAGGGTGGGACGATTTGGTAGTTCGTGTGGTAGTAGAAGCAGATCTAGTTATGGTGGTCGCTGCATGGGGATTCGTACGACTATGAGGTTTTCCTGTCAAAGTCGTGGATGTTGCTCTAGTCCGGGTGGTCTCGGCGCCTTGTGTGATACTTCTCGGACGAGTCGGTTCTGTCCCTGTAAGCGCTATAGTCCGGCTGACCCTGCTCGCTATCACACTTACGCGACGACGCTTTAGCAATTGAGCCCGGCGGCAGGATGCCTGACATGCCTGACCGTGAATTAGTAGTAGCCGAGCTCATTTCTCTGAGCCCAGCAGGTACACGTGGGCGGGCTGGAGCTCGTGGTTGCGCCTGGGAGTACGTTAGTCAGGCGGGAGATTGGAGCGTGCCAGGCCAGGCATTGTTACCAGGTTCTCATTATCCATCATGAAATAAAAACAAACAATTGCTGATAGCGGTAAGAGGATACTCAGATAGAGCGGAGAGATGAAAGCAGGAGCTTTCGGAGCCACCGTCTAGGATGGAAAAGGAAAACACACTGCACACTATACAAACAGACGAAGAGTTAAAGCGGGGAAGACCGAATCACCATCAATTATCGACAAATTGCAGCGAGGAGGAGGGGTCCCGCATGGCAAGTAGCGCGAGTGTCGTCAATCGCCAGGGACTTTTCACAGTGATCGATGTTGACTTTGGCTTGAATGTTTGGCTTGTCGTTGATGATCCAAGCGTTGGTTTCTGGAGTAACGGAAGGCGGTAAACAAACTGAGCAAATTGGGCCTAACGGTTGTGCTGACTCATCCATTTTTCAGCGGGGAGGCGCTAGTCCAAGAGAGGGCTAGGCGTATCGTATTGGATCCATTTGATACCTTACGCAGGACCTCTTCTGGGTCTAAATGTGCGTCGGACCGGGAGCCCTCCGTATATGGCAGTGAAATCAGCGTTACCACGGTATCATACCAACAGTATACCATTGTCACGAGATGCCCGGGTTGGGATCAATTTTTTTCACCTCCATGCCCAGTGATTGCAATCGGACTTTCTGTTCTCAACAATTGAACGATTACTGACTCTGATGTTGATCATTGCGTGGACCCCATTGCCTGCAACCGTCACCCAGTAAATCCATCTCCCGCGTGCGGGTCGTCCCACCGAAGGCCTACTTTCAGACTAAAAGTGGACGGCGTCGACTTTCCCAGACCGACAAGCTTCCCTGTTTCATAGTTGTTGCCCGTCAATTGTTTCTCTCCTCCTGTTCGGTTTTGCTTCTTTCCTTTGTTGTGATCTGGTCTCAATCTGTCACATCGTGATGTCTGGTCGTTTCGTCCGTTCCTCTAAATACCGTGAGTTGCTATTAGATCCCCTCATCCATTCCAAATTGCCCGCAATCTGACAGGTATCATTTTAGGACACGTCTTCGGGCGGAACACAAGAAAGGTACCCAGCAAATTTCTCGGCATCGCAAGGCTAATATCCTACTGACAACGCTTGTAGGAGCAATGTTATGATAACCTTCGTGTGTCCGCAAATGCCTGGGATAGCAATCTCGTCAAGGTTCGCCTGCCTTCATTCCACGCCCACATCCCCCCCCCCTGAGCCGACCGTCCGAGATGAACTAACGACTAGTCAAGGTCAACCCCAAATACCTGTCGGTAAATTGGGCAGCCGGTGGAGGTGGTGCTTTTGCCGTCATTCCCCTGGAAGAGCGGGGCAAATTGCCTGACAGAATCCCTCTATTCCGTGGTCATACTGCAGCAGTTTTGGACACCGACTGGTGAGCAGCCGTCACTGCATATTCAACCCGTCACAAGCCAACATACCCTAGGAACCCTTTTAACGATGACCTGATTGCATCCGGTTCCGATGACGGCAAGGTACGACCCGTGACTAACCAGAGGGTTTTAATCTCGATACTAAATGATTCTATCTAGGCCCTTCTGTGGCGCGTACCCGAAAACTTCACCCTCCGCCCCGATGTTGACATCGACGATGTTCAGGATATTGCACCAGTCGGAAAGCTGAGTGGCCACCCAAAGTCAGTCCCTCACCGTTGCGCCTACCCCGTCACAGCCATACCTTAGGCGCAACAAACGGTTAACAACGTTACAGGAAAATCGGACATGTGCTCTTCAACCCTGCGGCGGAAAATGTCTTGGCTACGTCTTCTGGAGATTTCACAGTTAAGATTTGGGATATTGAGGCCGGAGCTGCCAAGCTCACCTTGAACGTGGGGGATATGGTTTACTCACAGTCCTGGAGCGCCAACGGCTCCCTACTGGTCACCACCTCCCGTGACAAGAAACTCCGGATCTGGGACGCACGTCAAGAACGTCCCGCGCATGAGGTCCAGGGGCACTCAGGTGCGAAGAACAGCCGTGTCGTCTGGCTGGGAGAACGCGACCGGATTGCGACCACTGGTTTCTCCAGGATGAGCGATCGCCAGCTTGCATTGTGGGACATGCGCGCTCCTGCGGAGCCCATCAATGGATTCAAGGTCCTTGATTCCATCTCTGGAGTCTGCATGCCCTTCTGGGATGACGGCACCCAATGCCTGTACCTGGCTGGCAGAGGGTGAGTGAGACTTATGATATGCATTTCAAAGGTGGTCTAACGCCATTTAGTGACGGTAACATTCGTTACTTCGAGTTGGAGAATGATAAGTTCGAATATCTTGCCGAATACAAGTCATCTGATCCCCAGCGTGGCATTGCTTTCATGCCGAAGCGCGGTGTCAATATGCACGAGAACGAGGTAACCCGCGCCTTCAAGACCGTCAGCGATACCTACATCGAGCCGATCTCCTTCATCGTTCCTCGCCGTGCGGAGACTTTCCAGGATGATATTTATCCACCCACAATCGGCCTCACCCCCGCAATGAGCCCATCCGAGTGGTTCGCCGGTAAAGAAGCCATCCCACCGAAGATTTCCATGGCTAGTTTGTATGAAGGTGAAGGCCTAAAGGAGGTTACTGGTATACAAGACAAGCCTACGACAACCTTGGGTTCTCCTGCAGCTCAGGTGGAGCCTGCACCAAAGCCCGCAGAGGCGACGCCGGCGAAGACACCTGAGCCCGAGCCAACTCCTGTACATAAGCCTGCTCCGTCCATGAAGGAACAGGGAGCTTCCATGGCTGCTATGGTGAACAAGTTTGCCGACGAGGAAGAGGCGGAGCCTGTGACCGAGGAGTCTAGCTTTGACGAGGCGCCTAGCCCCGTTGAGCGGGCAGCTCGTACCGTAGAACCTGTTTCACCAGTCAAGACTAGCCCATGGCACCAGAGGGAGGAGAGCAAGTCCCAGACGCCCTCCAAGCCATCGACCCCTGTTCCTGTAAGCATCATCAAAGGTTAAACCAATAGAAGTATCGCGAACTAACCACATCAACAGGCCCAGAATAATGATCGCTCTCCTACTGTCAGCACCCCTGCTGATACTTCTTCCGGATTCAACATTCCCGACTTCTCCAATACGGCCGCTAGTGCCCTCCACGGCGAAATCCAAAAGCTCACCCACATGGTCGGGCCTCTACTAAACGAAGTCCACGAGCAGAAGCAGCAGATCGAGAGTTTGACCAAGACGATCGAATCCCTCGAGACCAACCAAGAGAAGCAGATACAAAGTCTCAACGAGAAGATCGTTGCTCTTGAAGCTAGGCTGAGTTGATGAGCTCCGTCTCTGGCTCTGTATCTATAATATTTGTACTCTTCTTGGATGATTCCTCCGCAAAAGACCGCGTCTCTCGTTTTGTCAATAGCCGTCGATATCGTGTTATATGCCTTTCATTATGACTGACAACATGATTGCAATGTCAATGCAAATACCATTTTTGCTTCTTTGTTTCTTGTTCTACCTAGTTTTCTTGAGCGGAAATGATAGAAGTTGACGATATGTGTGGTTAATCGGTTACGATAAATATATATGTTCCTGGACTGCGTTCATTTACTCAATCTTATATAGACACTAGAGATATTGCTTTTAGTGCTAGATAACCTACAGGTGAAAATGTGGTGCGTAGAGAGCTGACGGTGGACTTTCGAACCATGTGCAGTATTCCGCACTTATCACGTTGACAGGGTACTAGTTACCATGTACTGGGAGAAATATATATCATGGTCGACACCGCAACAATCTCAATTACTATAACTTTTTTGGTGACGTCTCAATAATCATTCACAATATGTCTCGTAATTTTATAAATTGCCAAATATGGCACTATTTCATCCTATCTGGGACCTTCAGGAGGTATATCTACAAAGAACGAAAGCGTAGATACTCAACAACTCCACCACAAAGTTAATAAAACGACAACAACATCCATGAACTAAAGTATGCCCGCTCTCCTTCATGCAAGAACAACACCCCCAACCCACGAAAGATACCTGAAACGCTCTATATGCTCTTTTGATGTAAGATAGGGGAAGATATAGTGAGGGAAACGTGAAAGTCATATGGCTCGAAAGGTAGGTGGGGAGAAGATGAAGAGTTTTTATGCCCATCGACTGGCTTCTCGTTCTTTTTCTACTCGTGCCGCGCGAGCGGCATCACTCTCGTCGTCTTCATACTTGTAAGTGAGGCGCCGGCTGCCGGCTGCCGTTCGCTCCTGACGGCTGTCGCGCCGACGGCCGGGTTTACCAGCATCGCGGTCTGCATGCATCGCTTCGCGCCGTTGCTGCTCTTTCAGCAAACGTTCGCGGTTGCGGGCCTCACGCTCTAATGTATGAGGGTCTTTCTCCGGCTCGGAGTTCTTAGTTGATGATGAAGAAGGTTTTTCTCTTGTTCGATCTTTATCACGGATTTCATCTTCGCGGCCTCGTTTGATCCGCCGAGAATGGTGTCGCGATGAGTAGTCACTGCCAATGGGAGATTCAGTTCGGTCGCGACGAGATCGTTTCCTATCACGGTCACGGTCACGATCCCGACGCCGAGAGTCTCGATC
Organism: Aspergillus bertholletiae; assembly: GCA_009193595.1. Classification (NCBI taxonomy): domain Eukaryota; kingdom Fungi; phylum Ascomycota; class Eurotiomycetes; order Eurotiales; family Aspergillaceae; genus Aspergillus; species Aspergillus bertholletiae. The sequence continues at coordinate 77,737 of ML736173.1, forward strand.
TCTTTCCCTGTCACGATCCCGCTCGCGGTCTCTATCTCTTTCCCGTTCCCTTTCCCTTTCCCGTTCCCGGTAACGATCGCGATCTCTGTCACGGTCCCGACGTCGAGGGTCTCGATCTCTATCCCGTTCCTCATCACGGCGATTAGGGCGGTCTTTGCCGGATCGATAAGTCCGGCTGGAGCTCTCCTGGGCCTCACTAAGGATGGGTGTCCTGCTTCGAGAGCCTGGGCCTTTTTCTTCGGGAATCAACGAGAGACGATCGGTATCGCGAGAGCCCCCATTGCGATTGGGACTCTGGCTGCGGTGGCGGTGCGAGCGATGTGATCGACGGCCGCTTCTCCTGTCTCGCTCCCTGTCCCGTCGATGCGATGACCGGCGGGAATCAACAGAAGGTGAGCGAGTACGGTGGTCATCTTCCGCTTGAGACGGTTCTTCATATTTTTCTTCGCGACGGGGCCTTCTTGGCCGCTCGCGTCTGCGCTCGGAGTCCTCGGCACCGTTTTCAATACTTGCGGAGCGTGGGCGATTGTGACGACGACTGGTGGACTGGGAACGCGCACGGGATCGAGATCGGCTTTTTGATCTCGATGCCGACCGAGCTTGCGATTTCGACCTGGAAGTCGACCGTGGGCGATGGTCTTCTTGAGGCGCTGGGGTTGTGCTGGACAAAATGTTAGACTAGGCCTATAGACCGTCAGTGATGGGTCATGCGACTTACCTTTGGGAAGCTTCCGAAGGTCTCACTGATGAGATAGGTCCTCGTCCCGTTCCCTGGAAATTGCGCTGTCGGAGGACGCTAGTATTTGGAAGACCTTCCCTCATCGCCCGGGGAGCAGCTGGTGCGCCTTCAACACCAGGTCCTCTAGGTGCAGACATGCCCGATCCAGGTATGAAGGGTGGCCCAGCGAAAGGCCCTCCACGGCCTCCTGGAAATGGTCCACGCATAAAACTGCCTCGGCCAAAACCTGGCCCCATCTGCCCCGGTATCATGGGCCCGTTATGCATCCCTTGGGCGGCGTTGGCCTGGTCAAGACTGTCAATAGTAGGTATACCACGTAGCTCTGAGTCCTCGGGACCAGTTGTCTCTTCCATGGTGGGGCCATTTGAAGAACTGGCTTCGAGATTCTCACCCACGGCGTCAGCAGTATTCTCATTCAACGACGGGTCCTTAGCGCCATCCACATCACCGCTTGGGGCATTCTCATCGCTAGCATTTATTGCTTCAGTGCTGTTGGGGTCTCCAGATGCCGTCTCTGCGGATACGCCTTCCTGCAATTGGGATGACATGTCTTGATTGAAGTTGGGGGAATTAAACGCTGGGTAGTTAGCATTAGGAGGGTAATTAGCTTGCGTAGGCCCCGTGAAGCCGCCACGGCCACGACCACCGGGGTAAAATCCGCGGCCACGGCCCCGGAAATTGCCCCGGCCATACCCGGTACCATAATAGCCGGTTTGGAAATCTTGGTTAGGGAATTGTTGTTGCTGCATTTGAGGATGAACTCCGTTGGGTTGAGACATATTATATCCGCCAAATCCAGAGGAGGCCCCATACTGTTGGCCCATACCATTTGCGAAAGCATTTGGATTGAATTTATCTTGGCCTCCATTCCACATATTGTTTTGTGAGCCATCCCATCCCCCATACATCCCTTGACCCGCGTCGAAATTCATCCCCGTATTCATGCCATTCATGTTCATCCCATAACCTCCAAACATACCCTGACTAACGACCATCGGGTCCATCATGCCGGCCATCCCTATAGCCAAACTGTTAGCAACCCCTTGTTGTACAAGTTACGAACGAGGCGAGACACGCACCCATAGGATTGAACATTCCATTGCCCATGAACTGAGACATCGGATTGAAGTCCCCGTTATTGCTGTTCCAACCCATGGGGAACATCCCTGGATTCATGCCGAATGGCATCCCATTGGGGAGCATTTGACCTGATTCCGAGCCCTGGACCAAGTCCTGTTCGGATTCCTGAGCCAATTTGGTATCATCTGCATCTTCCCCTTCTCCAGACCCGTTTGGTAGCGTCGCATCTGGGTTTTCAGATCCATTCGTTGGAACAATTTCAGCCTGTTCGTCCTGTCGAGAAGATAAAGTTACTAACTGTGCTCCTTTCTTGTAACTGTGAGGGGTGCGAATTACCTCGGCAGGTGGTTGAGACTCCAGGGGAGCTTCATGATCTCCATCAATTTGCTCGGGGACGGCCTCCGACGGGTTTCCACCGGCTAGCTGTTCCTCTGATGAAGCTTCGGCAGTGGGTACCACATCCAGTATGACTTCTTCCTGATGGGTGTCCGGAATGTCAGAAACCGCGGGGGTTTCTTGCTGAGCCGGAGTTCCCTGGATAGGGGTCGCATCATTGGTGGCCACAGGGGTTGCCGACTGGCGCTCTTTCTCACGCTTTTTTTCTTCGGTACGAAGGAAAGCCTTCAGAGTCGTCCTGAGAGCTTTATTCGGCTTGCATAAATCGGAGGAGATAGGTGTATGTGCGCAGACAGGACAAGTCTCTGGCAGTGACGTTTGGCCTAAGAAAATATTGTCAGATCGAGTCATGCCGATGGGATGACAACAAATAACAAAAGAGAATGAAGCGCATACAGCTTTCGCAAATAGCCTGGTCGCAGCAAGGCAACCGGAACGCGTTCACGGCCAGTTTGTTGCAGATGGCGCATCGGAGCTTGAATGGAATTTCATCCTGTGTGAGAGAGCTAATTCACCAGAATATACAATGAGCATTGTAATTGTAAAAGGGAAACCCCCAATGGTCTTGCCTACCTCGCAATATCCATCAAGCCCGAAGGCTGATCTGTTGTAGCCATGGGGAAAATCGAGTTGAGACAGAGGTCGGGGGAGCACGGGCTGTCCGACCGCTAGATAGATGGCGCGTGTAATGGGTAAAAGCTAGCCCAGATGGCAAAAGCAGATGGCATGGTTCAATTCGCCATCAGTAGGTAATGAAGCGCATCCCCAACGACGTCGCAGGTTAATAGCAAGTGAGTAACAATCGTAGTAGGTCGCAATCTGACTGATTGACCAAATTTGGACTGGACGGGCCGGAGGCTGGTCGGAACGGAACAATGTGCGGGCCGGGCGTCCCTCCTGTTTGCTTGTTTGCTCCCCGCCTTGAGGAATGTGGCAGTTACGACGGTCATTTCTAGTGCTCTTCAACTTCTTGTAAGGGAGACGTATGCATGGACTCAGTGCTACCACTACTACCACCACTACTAGCACTAGTACTAGTACTAGTATAGGCACACGTTATGGATACCTATGACCAGTGGAGTCTCAAATTAGCATTATGCGTTTGAGTACTGCATAATGTTGACCGGACTCGTCAACTACCGAGACCACCCCTCGGTTGACCTGTTATAAACAACCTTAAAAAAATACCTCGCATGGGTTTCTGAAACGTGCTGCTCTGGCGCAGGTTGTCGATCATTTCATTTGAATGACTCGTCCTGCCTCACACCGCCCAAGGCTGACATTTGCCCGTGACCCAGTTGTCATCAGGGGTTTGCCAACACGACTACCAACTAGATCTTAATTCTATATGGACTGTATGCGATAAGTTTCGATATATTGGTCATATCTGAAATAAATCTATATTAACGTGCAAGACTCTCCCCGATCAAAGAATCATACGAAAGCAGCACCACCAATTGGGCCATCAGATTAGATCAAGTCATTTTCACCGTCACAGATGCGGTATTGCTGTACATAGCAAGAGAGGATGACACTAGCGGCGATACCATTGCTAGGTTTCTGCCTGCCGTGTTCACCTTCTCCCCAACATCTCTGGGCTCATTCTGTCATCATCAGCCATAGTAGTTTGCGAAGGATGGGTTTCATAAGTCATTTACATCCCAAAGAGCAATATAAACCATAATTAGAACCATAATAGCAATGTAGAACGGGGAGATAAAGGCAAAAAAAAAATACGATCAGCCATATCCCGAGACAACATCATTAGAAGGCCTGGTTTGGGATATAGTGACGGGGAAGAAAGATACATGGCCAAAACAGAAAATAAACAAATGTTGTCTCCAGTTAGTCCACAGAATCCCGAGCCGACAGACGGGATCACGCGCGGCAAGGCTAAACCAGGATTGGGACCCAATCACGGCCTTGTCCACAGTGAATCGCTCTACGGTCATGGTGGCGAGTGGTCAGATGAGAGCCACTAGTTGGGTCATGATGATGACTGTGGTGAAGAAAGAGAGCTGTAATTACTATCATATACCCGTATGATATATCAGTCAGAACAAAAGGGGGAAGGATAAGAAAGGCAATGTGAGTGATATCCTTAAATGAATAAACAAACAAATAGAAAGGTGTAACTTGTAACGCTACTAATGCCATATGGAGTGGCAGTAATAAGAGTCCTGGTTCATGTCGTCATGAGTCCTTGAGAACATCATAAGAAAGTGTATCAGTAATAAAAGGGGAGAGAGAAGGAACCGCAGAAAAAGAGAGGGCAAAAAAAAGCAAAAGAAAAACCATTTGGTGGTGGAAGAAAAAGAAAAAGCTAAATTCATTCAAGGCTAACCAAATGACGGCCTAGTACATATTTTTAGCGTACAAGTGGACCAGGAGCGCAGGGTTAAAAAGGGCGACCGCTGCTCTGCGGATGAAAAGAGGATGCCGGGACCCTTCAGATTTTCTGGCTGCTGTGCCCACAGCCTACAGTCTCTTGTGCCCACGCACTTAGCTTTCTTTTTCTCTTCTCGAAGCAAGACAAAAGCTCGGGCCATCCGTGGCGCGATCGATCAAAACAGCCCAATAAAAATTACATACCCATCTATTACCTTATTACCGTTATTATTGATTGTTTACTCTGCAAATAATCTGATCTCAGATCTGAAATACCACAAACAAGCAGCCGTCTAGGAGGAGTCCTAATTTCATACACCTGTATTTTAGTACTCCTTCTATACATACAACCTCCCTCAGGCGTGACATTTATTATCATATTTCTCATGTTCACTTGGAATCCTTTCGACTACCAGAATTGTTAAATTTCAAGGTACGTGCCCACTTAAAACCGAGGAACTAAACTCACCCAACCCCATATTTATCACACTAGCGGCTTCCTTTTTCGCGTTCGCGCATCCCCATCAACCACTTTTTTATTTTACTTTTATTATTTTTTATTATTTTTTATTATTTTTTCTGCAAGAATATTAATCGCTAATAACCCACACCAGCTATGACAGATCAGGATAATTCCTACCGTCCTCGATCCCCCGATTTTTCCACACTCCAATCCCCCATTCCCCCCTCTATCCCCCAGCCTATCTACTCTTTTGCAAACCCATTGGCTCATCATCGCGCATCCTACGACGCCTCTCCCTATTTCACCCCGCAGTACCACCACCCTGTTCCTCCACCCCCACCCCGTCGGGCCTCTCAACAGTACATCCCTCCCTTCGCAGACCCGATTGTAGATCCCGATATGGCTCGTCGGTCGTCTCGGATCGCGCGCGCTGCCGAGGTTGTGCCCGTGCCGGAAAATAAATATGTCGAACCAACTTATGTCGAACCAACATATGTTGAGCCGTCATATATCGAGCCACCATATGTCGAACCACCATATGTTGAACCAGCCCCGACCCTTCCAGAAGAGACTCCCCAGCCAACCCCCGCGGCTAGTGTGGAAGTGAAAACAAAATTCCCTGTCGCGCGTATCAAGCGCATTATGCAAGCCGACGAAGATGTCGGTAAGGTAGCGCAGGTGACTCCAATCGCTGTCTGTATGTGATACCTCGGTTTTTACCATACCTCGGGATTATTTAGGACGCGATGCTGACGCGTTTTGTTTGTTTACAGCCAAAGCTCTGGAACTCTTCATGATCTCTCTTGTCACCAAGGCCGCGAAGGAAGCAAAAGACCGGAACTCGAAACGCGTCACGGCATCGCATCTGAAGCAAGCGGTTGCGAAAGATGAAGTACTAGATTTCCTGGCTGACATCATTGCCAAGGTGCCGGATCAACCGACAGGAAGGAAGCATGATGATGATGGAAGTGATCAAAATGATCAACCGAAACGAAAGCGCGGAGGACGACGACCGAAAGACGACAGCGATTAGCTATAGACAATAAGGGTCGGCGTTACCTTTTCTTTTCTTCTTTTTTCTCTCTTTTGTTCGCGCTTCATGCTTCCTAACCTCATTACCTCTTTTCTTGTTTAAACGACTTTGATGGGCGATATCTTAGACTGGGATGGAGAGCGGGCGCATACTCTCTCGGCGTTGTGATGGCGGGCATGGTTTGATTTGCATCTCGCGATGTGAATAGGTACCTTTGAGTATTCTTTCTTTTGATTCAGCACATTTTCGAACAATTCACTCAGTTGTGAGTCGATCCCTAGCCTATGGGCTTGAATGGTGATCGATACCGTATGGCATATTGTCTATCATAGACCTTCAGTAGTGGACGTAGATGTCTGGAAACGGCCACGGTCGGCTTCCATACACAGTAGCCTCTTTATCAAAACCAATTTCGAACTAGCACTTGCTCTATTACCCTTCTAATGAAGACTGATTCAGATTCGATTATATCGGGTTTTCTGTATGATGCTCTATTGCTGTACGCAGATAAAAAACCATGGCACTCTTTGATTCATGGACCAGTAATCGTAGCTGAATGAAGGGCGGTTACTGTAGTTGGTAATGAATAATTTTCATGTCATCCTAAGGTAATATATGAAGCATTCACCACTTTGTATAATCACTGTCATGTGATCACAGCATGAGCAAAAAGAGATGCGTACATCGGGATTCGAACCCTCGTATCTGAGGAGCAGATAGCTTGCTTAGCTTAGTTTAGTACTAAGTAATACTGACCCTGCCCGACCAATTGGAAGGCATATAAGCTATTGCCTTAACTGACTCGGCCATCTGGCCATCAGGCAAACAAAAACTACTTAGTAGATTGCACTGTTTCATTGAAATCACACCTGTGCCTGCCTTGTCTCACTGCTGGTCATCCCTGTGGATGCTGTCTCCTGCGCGACCAGAACACCACAGTTTGATCATGTATGCGGATGAATAGTATCATGCTGTTCTCAAGCAATCATGGATTTTGTAAGTAGATTCTTATGTCTGCACTCTTCCTTAACAATAGCCCTCAATAACCATTGGAACCAATTTGGCTAATCTGCGGCAGTGGTCTCGTTTAATCGGCGGATCTCGTTCGCTGTCTACCAAGACGTACCGCGCGAGCTCTCCTACCGAGCGATTGGCGGCATTCAAGCGGACATGTAATACTTTGCAAGTGCGCTCTCCTTTTACTACGCAGTTTATCGCGTCTGAACTAAATTTTTCTTTTGTAGCAAATTTGGCGTACTACCAACTCTCCATCCGGAGATCAGTCTGGGACTGCCCATGCGCGCAACTCCATTGACCGACTAAATTCCGTTCTCAGCGATGAATCTCGAGGCCCTGCTCCTCACCCATGTTTAGCGTACGCTGCATCTTCTCAGATATTTGTGACCGTCACCAAACTCGCGTTGTCTTCTTACGACGATGGAATGCTCCGCTCCGCTGCTGTCTTCTTCAATACCCTGATCGATTCGGAGGTGGATGGAGTAGTGGATAACCGACTATTTGCGCGGGCGCTGGTGGATCTCGTCCGACGTGCAGACAAACACTCTGAAGATGTTGAAGGAAGACTTGTCGAGCTGTTGTTTGGCGTCGCTAATAATATCCGCCTACAACCTGATATTCTCCCTGCGTGGTTTGCTCCGAGGTCCGAAGATCAAGACCGCGAGCAACAAACCAACACTGGGGCCGAGTTCGCAGGTGCAACTCGGAAGGATGACTTCCCACTGTTCTACCTGTTAGTGGAATATGTTCACCATGGGGGCCGTGCAGGAGATTTTGCTCGCACTGGTCTTCTTTATCTTATTGAGACAGCATCTCGCTCAAAGAACCTAGAGAGATGGCTAATTGAGAGTGATCTTGCCACACTAATGGCAACGGGACTGGGTGCGCTGTATAGTCAGCTCGGCAGGTAAGCATTTTGTAAATCTTATTCACCTCGAGCTATATTGATTGATGTTGCAAGCCTGTCTTTCGATGAAACCTCCGACGACAGGATGCCACACATTGTCGCGTTATCAGACCATGCGAAACAAGAGACTGCTCTTCCTCCTGCAATGGGGCAAAGTGTCGACTCTTTTATGTCGTACCTATTATTTTGGCAGGACACTATTGATCATTGCAAATCGGCAGAAGTCAATGGCACGTTACTGGATCACTTTCAAGTCTTGTTTCTTGAGCAACTTCTGTAAGCGAATCCCAAGGTGGACCAGTTAAATAGTTGCTGATATGACCTTTACATAAACAGATACCCATCGCTGCTCGAGTCCTCGGACGTTGAAGGTGGTTCTACCGCGGCCGTGCTTACCTACTTGTATCGCATTCTAGAGTCGATTAACCAGGATGATCTGGTGCATCGTATCCTCCACTTCTTACTAGCCTCACCTTCTGATATGGAAACATCGCCCACTTTGAAAGTAAACATGTCAGTAAGCCGGCGGAAATCCCTGGACGTTTTAGCTGCTTTCTCCGAGGAAGCTGCGAAACCGTCGCCTTCACTATTTAACCTGAGAGACCTTGCTCTCCTAGGACTGCAATCTGCGAATCGACAGACTGTTTTGGCAACGCTGCGGCTGATGGCGGTCATCCTCCAACGGCATCATACTTTTGCCCGATCACTGATCCGGACAGTTCCTGGTCAGTATGCCGGCCAACGAACCGTTGGGCAATTGAATGCAGAACTGGAGCAGCTTATGGGAATGGCCACGTCGATTGTGGATGACCCCACGCTGGATGACTCCTTTGAGGACTACCTCAAGGATGCCTCATATATCTTGGAATCCCACTTGTATATCCCACCCGCTGAAACCGGCCTAGAAGATGACCTACCTCTAGAAATTCGCCAGGAGGACCCTATTGTTCAGGAATTATTGAACTGTGTGGAGACGTTCTTTACGAATAGTGTCATCGTTAACTTAGCATTAACGGAGGTTCTCATGAGTATCGCATCGTCACACCTTATATCCCTTGATAGCTGGCTCCTTGTGGAACCATCTAAGTACGTACGCGATGATCAGGCTACACCCCAGAATGGCCCTATGGAAATCCTAGATCAAATACAGCTAGCCTACCAAGAACCCTCGCTACTGAACTCTGAGACACCAACGCTCACATCTGCACTGCAGAAACTTGTGCAACAAATCCAGCAATGGCGGAAGGATGTGCCAGATTTCGACATTTTGGTTGCGGCTCGGCGGGACCTACTCCACCAGGATGATCCTGCTAAAGACATTGGTCGCCTTCAGCTGCCATTAGAAGCATCAACATGTCTTTCTTCTGAGCGACGGCCACTGAAGATGCCTTTAGACTCTGACATTGGGTCGCCTCGGGGGAGGTCCTCACTTATGCAGGACTCCCCAGGCACACCATCTTCTCGACAGGCCGCCATGGGCTCGCCGTTTCGCGAATCCTCCGTTCGCTCGCCTGATTCGCGGGAGTCTTCCTCTCCTCGAACGACCGCGGCAGAGGAGCTTCGAAAGCGATTGGCAAAGTCATTCCAAGTGGACCACCCACACAAAGCCGCAGCGGCTGGCGAAGAATCGGAACTGACGGCAGATGCAGTGGTAGAAGAAGAGGCAGAGAGTGCGATTGCTGATGAGGAGCCGCGGTCAGCAACCCTCGGCCATGTTTTAACTAACGTAGTCATATTGTACGAATTCCTCCTGGAGGTTTCTGCCACGGTACAAGCGCGGAGTACTCTATTTGGAGAAGCAGGATACCCTGGGGTAGGCTGGGGCGGCCCGCTGGATGAATAGTGGATATGATATGTTGAATTGTTTTTTATACTATTAACTGTCTAACTACCCCATGGCATAGGCAGGTCCCTACAACCGGATGCATGTATGAGCCTAGACATTGTACATTTACATTTCTTTTTCAAGGCTGTTCGTGCCTGAAATACTTTCATATATCGTTCCAAACCGTGTCTTTAAGCTGTCTCCTTGCACGGTAGTCGTTTAATTTACACAGTGCCACAGCTTGACCCCATTCTCCTTGAACAGCTGCATAACGAACATGAATTTCCTCTTCAGGGATTCTTTAGAAGATCAGAAATGGTTAACTGCCCTAGAAGAACACGCAGCCAATCAAGTGAAAATAATTTCTACACTATAAGGTTACATAGACATGTAGTATCCCAGGCAGCTTTATGTATATTCAATTCACCTCAGCAATTCTCTTAACCAGACGGGGGATCTTCCACCTCTACCTTCACCATCCATTGTGGAATTTTTGTGGCTCTAAACAAAGAACCATCACTGCCATTCACTACTTTTGTACATCATTAGATCACCTACTCAGGTTATATGCCAGGAATATTTGAGCCCTGCCATTTCGTCTGGCATATAAATACTACTAACTTCTCCCTCAGCCGACCCAACTTCGTCCCACACCTTATTTTGCATGTCGCACTACTATTTCCAATCCTCGCTCGAATGTTGATATTTGATATCGTGGCTCTTTTATTTTTCCTTTGCTCCAACCTATCCCCTCCCATCTTGCCTTACTACTCATCCTCGCTCACTCTTATTACTTGTGCCAGTATCCTTCTTGTTGCTCTGACTTATCTCGTGATCATCTCCCATAATATCGATGTGCTCCATTACCTTCGTTCACTTTGTCTAATATCCCATATCCTTTTCACTGCAGATTACCTATCATCGGACATGCAGTTTCTTCGTTGGTCAACGACAGCTATGGGCTTCTCCTGGGAAGTCCAGGCCCTCTAGGTACCCGGTAGGGTGAACTTGGAAGGGCGTATAACATATGTACACATATATATTCGTGCAAGACTCGTGGCTGCCACTGGGAACGATTGTTTTAAGGCCAGTTCTGTGACCTGAAGGTATGTTATGTAATGGTCGCGGGACTACACTAAACTTATCTTAGTATTAACATCAGCAAGGTCAGGAACACGCAAGATGGATGTGAATGGTTATAAATAACTATTCATGCTCACTCCTTTGCTTGGCACATTGCACACCTGATACCTTTGGCTGCAACATAGAGCATAAGTGCAACAGACCTCCATCGAGTATACACATGCTCTTCTAGCCAGCTTAGGTAGAAGAGGAAACAGGAACAGTCACAATACTTGAGAACCCTCAATCCCAATTTTTGAAGATTGCCTGTATTATCCAACGAGAGACCTAAATATGAAAGCGGAATCTTCGGAGATTTTCAAGAACTTGTTGGCTATGTTTCAGCAAGTTCATCATCCTTCACAGTTTCTGCTGAGATTCGAGCATGACTGGACAATTCGCTGCATCTCCGATATATCGTCGCGTTGGTATTATCAGCGCTTTACCAACCCTTCTGCTTTTGCATGAGCTGGGGCAAATATAACGTCGGAACAGACTAATATTTATCCTACAGTACATAGCACAGAGAGAGGCAACGTCTAACATGAACATGAATTCTGGGAAAGTAAGGAATCCGAGGCAAAGTCTACCCCTAATAAAGAGGTCAAGGCCGTCGCCCAGAGCCTCTACCAGGGTCTAGAGGCTATAGCATTTATTGCTTACTGGGCTTCCTTGCGCTGGTGGCATGGTGAAGCGATGGCTGCTTTAAGCTGTAGCTTGAAACGTGAACACTGTTTAACCTATCTATAAAAAAACCAAACCACTGAGGACGAAGCTAATTCAGCCTACTTGCTCTACAAGGCCGAGTCTGCGGCATGGCCGACTATGGAAGCAAAAGCATACCGAGATCAATTTAGGGCTATGAAAGAGGTTTATCGAGGAGGTGCATCACGGCATAGGCTTTGATCTAGAGAGAGAGAGAGAAAATATATTGGCCTAGGCTACGAACTGACTCGGGTCCTCATGGAGGTAAAAGGTATGTCATTATATCTTCTTGGACGCCAGAAATAAGCTGTATGAGCAATTTCGATACTGCCCGATCTCCAAACCTCTCATGCTCTTTCTTTCAAAGAAGAAGGGTGTATCCTGGACTAAAGCCAGATTTTTCCTAATATTCGTCTAGATGACGAGTGGCTAGGCTCCGAGTCAGAAGCAAGACCTCTACACGGAGGAAGAAATTGAAGAGTCATAAGGCTCACCGGATGAGGATGAGGCTATTGTTGCGGATAAATCTTATCGAAATTAGGAGCGCTCCCTTGAAAGATGGGAGAGCTACAACCCTGGCATCGGCAAACTTAGTACGTGCTGACCGTATTGTCATACGAACGCCATTTCGAAGTATATATTGCTTGAGCTGCTAGGGGCAGCAACGGATCAATGTCTTAGTCGTAAACCATGTTCAATCGAGATTTTCTGCCTTTTAAGTACCTGCAAATCGCTCTGAATTGGAGCGATTTGATCCACAACGTTGGAGAGCTCCTCGTGGAATTTGGTACAATCGATGTTTTGGTTGTCCATGGCTTCGAAAAGTCCATCCCGGTACGTAATCAACATGTCTCTTTCAGGTGCCAGATGGCTTATCTTCTCGGCAAGAAAATCTGACACGATTGATGAAGCAATCGAGAAGTTCGACAGTTGGGTTGTCATGCTTGTATTCCGTTGTTTTTGGCCGTCGATGTTAGCTTGGTAGCTGAGGACAAGAGGTCTTTGTATTTGAAAATTGAGAGTCCTCCATAAGGGCTGGTGGGAACAAAGCGTCGTGTGTTAAAAGTGAAACTAGATACGACGATGATGAGTAACCCACGAGAATAGACGTATGTGGCTTACTTGTTTGAGATTTTGAGATAGGAGAACCGCCACGAGTTTGAAGTACTATGTTGTGTTAAATGGTTGAAAGAAACACGGAGGTCAAAGAGGGTGGACGACTTTTATAGACGGAGGTAGTCGCCTAGGTGACTCACCTTCAGTATGCGTCTCTCCAACGTCACGCGAGGAAGTGTTGCCTGTCAGACGCCATAATTCTTTGATTTCCCTACAAGGATCTCGTATCTAGATATCCAGATATATAAGAACAAGCATTGAGATAGAGTCGACGAGCTCGATACAGAGGGCAAAATGATACATATTTCTAAGCATTATGTCACAGTAGTGTGATACGGGCATTGGATGCTGTTGTTGTATCTCATACTTACTTAGCAAATGTATGGATTTCTTACAGGCTGCCGAACAAATTTTATATCTAAAGCATCATACTAGGTACACAAACAGACCATGTATTCTCTTGGCCAAGAGTCAAGTATGAAGAAACCGTGTGAGATTTTAGCCAATGGGCAATATCCACATTTACGTCTTTCCTTTTCCATGAGAGATGCAGCGTGGTCATAAATGGGTTGGAAGGGTTCTCAGCTTTCGTAAGCGTTAAGTAGCAGCTGCAGGATAAAGGACAAGTTCTTTGCCAATTGACTCCCGGCCAGCTGACTGTTATCCGCCTTTCAAATGATACTAGATAGAGCTCACTTAAAAATGTACTATATAATATTCTGCTAGTGAGAAACTAGTACATACGACCATAGGGTGTGGAGAACAGGGCTTCCCGTCCGCTCAGCCGTACTTAAGCCACACGCCGGGAGGTTAGTAGTTGGGTGGGTGACCACCAGCGAATCCCTCCTGTTGTATGTTTTTGTTCACTACTTCTGTTTTCTTTTTTGTTCGGTTCAGTGCTCTTGTTATATACCTTGAGCCCCTTCAGCCCGCCGCCTGAATGTAACCTGAAGCCCGTCTAAAACTCACCCACTGCCCCGCCTGCTAACGTGTCCCAAAGGATCGGATTTACAATAAGCCACTGCCGCTACCAGGTATTTTAATTCTTTGAAAAGGGGATCTCCTTCGCATACCTTGACCTCCGTGCTATGTCTCACTACAATTCAAAGAAGAGATAATATTTTATTAGGTGGCTTAACTTAGTCCATTTTTCGTCATCGCCGCCTTGGGTCAATACGCGTGACTGTTTAGTGCATTACAACGATGTGCGTCTAAGCCCGTTCTTTGAAGCAGAGATTCAATCCACTTGATATTTAACTTGGTATGTCGAACAAGCGTGATTAGTTATGCTGGCAACGAACCACAGAACGCTAAGAATCTAGTATAGAATATTCTTTGGAAGTCAGCCATTAACTCTGTATTCTGCGGTGACAGCGAATTACTTACATCCGGTATAGCGCGCCTAATTAGAGAAAGCGCATCGTTGTCGCTTAGCATCAAGATGCGTGGTCTATATAGATGGTCTTCTTGCCCGCCTACCTCTTCTCTTACTCTCCTATTCTTTCACGCTATATTAACTTAGGCTAACTAGAGAAGAACTAAACAGAGTCCGATATCATCGTAAGATTGTACAGACGGCTTACTCTAAGAGTTTATACTACAGCTATAATAAGCAACACTTCTAATATAAGATTTAGAAAAGCGGGACATATAATATAGATTATACGGGAAGATCGCGCTAGTTTGGCGTATGACATAAGATTAGCAGGCTGAAATCGCGGTAAGCAGTACGATAGCAAACTTTTAAAATCTAAGTTAACTGTGCAACTTGGGACTGAGTCCTGTCTGCTGGTCGTGCCTAGACGAGAGGTGAGCCAGCATGCAGTAGATTTTGTTTTGGCGCGATTTTGAACAAATGTAAGAAAACAAAAAGTCAATAATACATTAGTCTGCGATGACAAGTAATTGCAACGAGGGCCTCCATTATGCACCCATGTAGATAAATGGGGCCCATGAAAGGACATCATTCGTTCTTGAAACTTTCCTGCTTTTCCGGTATGTCTGGAGAGCTTCGTGGAGACAGCATGCGATGTTTGACTCGTCACCATTACACATCTGCCGGCCCAGCTGTTCGTAAAAGAGTCTGCTTACTTCAACGGCAGCTCTGTCGCTGACCTCCCAGAGTGTCCCGACGACATGAGGGAACCCAATGAGCTGAAAAGCACTGGCAATATGTATGACCTCGTCTAGGAGTTCGTCGGACGAGTTCTCGGCTGTCGAGCACGCAGAGAGATACGCAATCTGAGCTTTCTCGTGACCAATGAGTGACAGATCCCTTACTGTGAGCTGCGAGGTTGCTCCATCTTCAGCTGTGCAAGCAAGCTCCAAAGCGCTCTTCGATGGATCAGTAGCGTTTGAGTAGCCATGGCATGAGAAATGGAGCAGATGGTGCTCGGGGAGCTCTCGCAATACGTCATCGCGCGAGGGCCTATCAAGCATCGTGTAGGACACTTGATGACCCTGAAGGCCTTCTCTGATGGATTCGAGCTCGACGTTTGTCTTCAACGTCTGCCGATCGAGCTTTTCTGGCGCAGACACAAGGAGCATCTTCGGCTCATGCTCGCGGAATGACATGCGACGTCTTTCCCGGCAAAATTGGAGCACCTGAAACGTGGGAATATAACTGGAAATGACGTAGTCCATCGTCCTGCGAGTTGCATCCCCGGCTGCGTGCAGTGGGAGAAGGCCCATGTAGCCGCTTGCAACCCACCAGACACGCGGCAGTACAGATCGCGGTTTGTCGCTGTATAAGCCTATTCGAGTTAATACAGGGTGGACGGCTGTCGCCCATAGCCAGTGCAGTATGTCTTGAAGCTCCCGGTTGCGCTGCGGTCTCGTGGTTGGAACCCCCTTCGACAGTCGTTTATATCCTATCACTCTCGCGACATTGGCTTTGAGGTCTTGAAATCGAAGCTGCTCCAGATGCAGACCGTATATATCATTTTCGGCGACAATTATCGCATCACTCCGCTGCTCTGTGACGTTGAAGACTACTACTGGGCCAAACATGGCAAACTCAGCGTAGGACGCGTGTGAAGGAGCCTGGTTGAAGTCCTCAAATCCCGGAAATGTACGGATCTTTTCCTCCAAATGCTCAATTCTTCGCAAAATTTCAGCCCTTTCGGGTCCGGTGGTAGTGATATGGGGTGGGAGTAATCCTGGAGCTTTCCGTCGTCGGCATATCAATGTTGGCTGGGAAGGTTCCGCTGCACTTGAGAATGTTGAGAAAGAGGGAAGGGAAAGTTGCCGACGGAGCATAGTATACTCATCGTGCAATGAGGGATGCGATTTCTCAAGTTTGGAGATGTCGGTCTTCAAACCGATACTGCAGCGGGCTATCACCCCCCTCCCGGTCTCCAATATCTTGAGAGCGTCAAGGGGAGGTCCATTTGCCTGTAGCACGGCAGATGCTGCACGAGATGTGAAGTGCGATATGTTTTTAAGTAGATGTTGCTGGTCATCTTGACTTAACCACCGCGGAACCAACAAGGGGAAGAGCTTCACAACATCTCTCGCCACCGAATTCGCCTGAGTCCACTCTCCATTGGAAATATAGCAGTCAAAGGCATTTTCCCCAGCTTTGATACGATCTAGCGGAGGAGAGCTCTCATGGCGGAAGGCCTCAAGGAACAAATCCTTCGGCTTTTTATCCCCAGGAATTATCTGCGTGGTGAGTTCGTAGTTCTCCTTCAGGAACGTGCCACACGTGTTGAGATACATGGCGCGATTGGGGTGATACTCGGATGCTGTCTCGACTGCTTCCCAGCTTAGCTTGATCGCTTCCGTTGGATCTGTTGGTTCACCAGTGTGCTGGTAAAGAGCCAAGCCCACGCTGAGATTGTGGATCAAAATGGAACGATCTCCGCGGTAATGGGAATCGCGTTTTATGGCCTCACGCTGGGCCTCGATGGCTGATTTCAGGTCGGATAGGTTATTTGTTGTCTTAAACCGCGATATGAAAAGCAGATGAAGGCTATTCAGAATGCTGGATCCCATCATGTCGTCCTTGGGGATAAGCTTCATTGCTTCAGTTGCTGTATCAATCGCCCGATCTAACGTCCCCGTATGCATGTTCCTTTCGAACAGATACCCAAGTTGGTCACTTAGGGTTTTCAGATGGGAAACACGGTTCAAATAGTTCGGTGGCTCACTTTCTATGCAGCTCTGCATCAAGTGGATGGCTTCTTCTAGATCGATTAGGCCACCGAGCAGTTCGTATCGAGATGTCAACTTAATGCTTAACGCATATAAGTAATCGATTCTATCAGAGCGATCAGGTGAGGTAGATTCGAGAGCTTTTTCGCTGTACTCGATAGACTTTTCCAGATCGGACATGGTCCCAAGAACTAGAAATCGCTTTTCTAGAGCGCTGCTCAGGGAATGAAGGCAGTACGCGCGCTGAGGGTGGTCCAGAGGAACACGATTGAGCGCTTCCTGAGCAAGTTGAATAGATTGATCGATATCAGCTTTCTCCTTTGTACTTTCATATCGGTCTCGGAAACGGTGACTGAGAGTGCACAGTTGACTTGGTCGAAGCGAGGCATACTTTGTCTGGGACTGCATTGCTGTTTGTATGATTTCAACCGCCTGTCTGTTATCTTCTGGTGATCCTAACCTGATGTACCTGTTGTGAAGATAATCGCTCAGATCTAATAGAAGATCAACCCTGTGCGGGTCATCGTTTGGAATAATGTCAACAGCCTGTCTTCCCAGAAGGATAGATTGTTCCAGGTCATTTAAGCTTCCCGTACGCTCAAAACGGCTGGCCAGGAAAGCGGCCATATGAGCCAAATACTGCGCTCGGTCTCGGTTGTCATCGGTTGTGGAGTCCAGTGCTTTTTCTGCCAATTCTATCGCTCTATCCAACAGACCGATATCATCGTTGAGATCACACCGCAGGGATAAGAGTACGGCAAGCTCATCCCAGAGCATGAGCAATCTAGGGTCCTCTGGATCGACTCTGGAAATAGCATCTTCTTCAAGACTGATTGCCTTCTCGAGGTCGGTAATGTTGTTATACCGCCGGAACCGGTCTTCCAGATGAAAGCTGAGATCATGGAGCAAGAACGGGTATCTCTGGTGGTTTTCTGGGGTGCACTGTATTGCCTCGTTTACATAGGTAATCGCATCAGAGAGATCCTGCGCGTCCCCTTTAATCAAGAATCGACTTCCGAGTGCGTTGCTGAGGTTCTTGAGGTGAAGGCCGCGGTCAAAATCATCGCGACTCAAACCAACCGCTTCGCTTGAGCAGTTGATAGCTTTGTCAATATCGGTGGGATCTCCTAGTCTCTCAAATCGGCGCTCGTAGCAGGCCGATAGGTCGTTTAGGTACATAGCCCTGTCAGGGTGATTTGGGGATATGAGTTCTACCGCCTGTTCACCCATGCGCGTTGCGGTCTCCAAATCGTCCAAGGCCCCGAGTTTGGAGAAACGGTAGCCGTGAAGGATGCTCAACGTGGTCAGGCAGATCGCTTGCGACCCTTGATCCGAGCTGCTTATACGAAGTGCGTCCTGGCCAGCCATTATGGCTCGTTCCAAATCCCCCATGTCTTCCCTGCTTTCAAACCGGTCACCCAAGTAAGTAGCCAGGTTGGCCAAAACCAACATTTGCTCCGTGGGGTCGTGTATTGCCAGGGATGCATCTTCGGTTACCTGGATGGCCTCCGAAATGTCCTGGATTTTACCCAGGGCTTCGAATCTTTCACGAAGGCGACATCCTAGACTGTTGAGGTAGGTTGCGCGTTCAGCTGGAAGCGAGGCGTGCAAAGCCTGACGCGCAAAGTCGATCGACTCGTCGAGATGGGCTGGATCCCCGCTTTCACGGTATTGAAGTAGTGATTCTCTTCCTCGCCTGGACAAGAGGAAGGCCAACGAGGAGTTGTCGCATGCGCCGACGTTCATTGCTATCGAAATGCGTCGAGGGAAAGGGAGCTTAGAAGATTCCAATGCTTATCCCAACTCTGGCCTGGGAGGAGATGTTGGTGTGGAGTCGCAGATTGCGGCGCAGGAGCTGAACAGCAAAAGACGGTATAGCGCGCTGACTGCCCCTCAGCGCCTATACCCCTGACACGGAACACGGAGTCCTTTACTGCGACTGGCTTCCGTTGTACTGTCTTTGACGCGCACCTTAAAGATCGAAAAAGCATCGAAGTCCTCAGATCATCAGCGAACCGACGGTACCATTCGCCTTCGTACAGCAGCAGTTGTTATCTCGACCATGTCACCACAGATTATTCTAGGGCATTGTTTCTTCTCACAGGAGGACGTTCAGCTTGCCAGCTTGATCCCAAACATCAACGATATCGACCTGGACACGCTAGAAAGCGTGTTACCAGTGCAGACGACGGACTACACAGTTAGGAAGCTTGAGGATGTCACTACCGCTATCAGAGCTACAAATAGTAGCAAGTTTCAAGCATTTCTTTCCCGAGTTGCTAGCTGGGATTCTCAGCGCTCTGCCCATGCAAACCTTGACTTGACGGCGCAGAAGGGTCGCGTTTATACCTTGAAAAAGCCAACTCAGTGGTTCAGACGTCTTTGTGAGAGGGAGGAGGTCCGACGATGGTTGCAGGAACAGATTGAATATGAGAATGAGGTACATTTTGTTATCGGGCTCTACACTTTGTTTGACGCCGCTGCGTCTGATGACCTGGAGCGGTCATCAAACCACAGCGGAACGATATCAGCCCCCATCAGCGCTATCGCCGGTTTACCGCCGTCCCACCCTGCAAACATCGGGGTTTCTGCGGGTCACGAAGGGGCTCGGGGTACAACCCATCGTTGCACCGCGCCAGGCGAGCAGATATTTGCAATTCGACTGAAAAAGGTGAAATATCGTGCTTGGTATCCGCATGATGTCAATGATGCGCACCTAGCCAAGCACAGCCACTGGACTATGGCATCCGACAACCGAAGTGCTGCTGATGAGCATTCCGAAATGGTGGCGGTCTTTCTAGACGAGTCTACTGACGAGAATGAGGAGGCGATGGCCCCTGGCTTTGTTGAATTTCATGTTCTCTCTGAATCGTGAGGCTAGCTAGAAATGATACATATACTTGTTGCCCTCCGCTCTCTTTAGATCAGAAGCAAACTCCCGGAAGATGTCTGCATTGAGCCGCTCATACTCTCTGTAGTTCTTGGGCCAACCTCCTAGCCGCTCCATAGCAAGTTTCAGCAGGTACAAGTGCCGACGAACACGCTGGCCGTCTGGGACGTGGGCGACTGGCTCCCCTAAATCAAGGTCGTACGTGGAGCCTTCTAGACTCATGCTGTTTTCGAGACCGCACTCCAGATCGGCAAACAAAAAAAAGGGTCGCTGAAGATGCGCAGCAGGCTCTCATGCAGCGCTGCGCTCTTTTTATAGTACCGGTTAGCCATCTCCTGTCCGTTCCTGTGGGACTGATACCGCAAGCCCACGCTAATGTACGGCTGCGACAAAAGAACAGAGGTATCCAGTGTAGCGGGGTGAAAGGCAGCATGCACACGGCGGCAGTTATACACAATATCCTCAGCTAAGCGCAGCGCAGCAATTGAGTCGCCGACAAGGTAGCGGGCCAAATAAAGACGGCGGCCCAGCGCAAGCGTAATATCTAACTTCCAGAAATGCTGAGCATCTTAGCTGTTCCAAAGTTTATTCAGAAGCTAAGTAAGAGTGTAATAGTCTTGTTGCTCGCCCAGAAGGCCAATAAAAATATTTAGATGTTGGAGGCTAATCCGCGACATGTCAATCTTGAGCGCTTTAATAACACGAAGACAGTCCTGAATGATAATAGCTAACACGCCTAGGAGCTTCGTGCGAATGGCATTATCTAATTAACGCACCATATCACGCCCAGATACAGTCATATCTAAGATAAAGGCGAGCTCAACGGTAGCAGCACTGCGATAAACATTAACGTATATTCAGTACCGAAAGTGTCAAACCCCCGAGCGTGTCACTGCCCGCCGATTCCTGCCCGCAGGTAAAATACTAGAGCCTCTACCAAACAAACAAATGCATTCCTATCTAAAAATTAGTTAGGAACTCGATTAGAACATTGAAATCGCTTATGTCCTAGATGATGACAATTACTGCAGCGCGGTGGCGCTCGTATGCGCAGCCTAACTATAGAAGGCGCTGAATCTTTAGGAAGCGTATCTTAAGCTTCACTTCTATAGCTAGCTATCTAGTAGACTTCTTCCGTTTTTCGCTTTTCTATTTATTGTTAGCGCGGTGTTTGCGTGATTTATCCAATGTAAAAACTAGCTGATTAAGTATTTATGACCTTTAACAATCTCGTCTAACCGCGCTTCTAGCAAAAATAGAGAGCTGTCTGTGCGTTCCCTAAGCAGTTTCTTTGCTGCAGATACTTCCTTCTCTAACTATCTAGTTGTATAAGGTATTTTAGGCGCTGCATTAGTTACTCGACTTCCTAGCTGTGTAAAAGACTTTAGTTAAATGTCTAACTTGCTAAGCACCCTATCTGGATTAAATAGAACTAGGCCGGTAGCTGCAAAGCTGTTCTTAATAGATTCTTCTGTAAGTCTGCTACTGTTAGAACCCGCAGCCCGCGCGGATTGAAACTTTCGCAACCCGCACCGCTGCGGTGCGGTGCGGTGCGGTGTGGTGGCCCGCTGCGGGTTGCGGTGCGGGTTGACCACCCTATGTAGCAGTTATAGCTTAAGAGTAATATTATTTTAAAGATAGAAGACCAACTACCTAGAGCAAAAAAAAAACCTTTACGTTTACGGGGGAAGGGGGTTAGTGCTACTTCTTGGTCTTATTTGCGCAAATGTGACTTCCTACTAGCTCGGGTGTAGAGTATTCGGCTGGGTGAACATGAGCCTGAATTGCCCTGAAGGAAGACTGAATAAGGCAGCAAGCCGCCCACGCAGCGCCTGGTGAGCACCACCATACTTGTGCTGTTGTATGTTTTTTTGTCACCCATTATGCTGTTATATCTATGTCTATTATCCTTTTAGCTGGATGGTGGAATGAAACCGATGGCGGAATCAATTGATCAGCCCGAGGGGCATCGAGAACGTATGCACTAGGAAACTAAACAAATTCAACAATCCGAATGGACCTCGGCCGAGATGAGCAGAAAGTATGGCCGATGCCTTTCATGCTTCCACTCGGGATGGTCCTTAACATCATGCTCCGAAGGAGACCAGTCCTTCAATCCTGTCAGGATGAAGCCGTTCTGGAGTAACCCAGTAACGTAAGTCTCCACGGTCCGATGATATTTCCTGACCCCATCAACACCCAGCCAGCTCGTCATGCGCGGGCCCTCATCGCTGTAAGAGTTCAAAGGCCAAATCATTCTACCCCCTTCGTCGCCATCTTCAGTTGGTAGAACCTTCCAGTCCGGTGCCGGATTAACCGGGGCTGTACAGATGGGATGTTCCACTGAAAAGATCAGTCGTCCTCCTTTCCTACCATTATTTCCTGAGGCGGTTTTCTTCAAACACAACCGGATCTGCCGCAGTAATTTTGGGAAATCCTCGATGTAGTGGAACGTCAATGAACTGTAGACGAGATCATATGAATCCATTTCAGATGCGCTAAAGGATATCGTCTCAAGATCGCCGACCTCATAACACAGTGTTCCGCGGGAAGGCGCAATGATTCCTTTCTCTCGCGGGGTTTTCTCCGCCTCCTTAGCTCTCTCGATCATCTTCGTCGATACGTCTATGCCTTTGACGTGTTTGGCACCGTTGTCTTGGGCCCAGCGGGTGAACCAACCGTAGCCGCAGCCTAGATCCAGAACATGACCGTTCTGAATACCAGGATACTCTGATCCGTTGTTTCCTAAGACCATCTCTTGCAATACCAGCCATTCGGGGGCTGCATCGAAGCCATATTGGGATCGGGGAAGTGTACTGTATGCCTGGAAGAATGTGGGGTCATCGTAGATGTTTTGGGTTGGTGTTGAGGAGGACATCTTGTAGATGGTCTACTCTAGGGATAATGAAATAGAATAGTACTACTGATCTGTAACTGTGGCTCATTATAAGGTCCATGGAGAAGAAAAGAACTATTCCGGATGAGGTTCCCGACACGCTTTACCGAGTGGGGTAGTTCCCTGCCCAATCCCAGCAAGATCAACAGGGAACTTATCGGATTTTCTAGAGTCTACCTTGCGATGCTCCTTGCGATCCCTCTCTGCGAGAACCTTCCCATCAGAAAGGCGCCTTTCCATGAGCCATGGGATAAAGGGCAAGTGCTTTGCCAATTTGGTGCTGAGCGTACTTACAGGTAAGCAAGTTCTGGAATTCAGTTGTGTCGGGCTTGGTCGGTGGGAATTGACTACCCGGTCATAATACGGGTAGGCCCGATGGTGGCCATGCTTGATCGCGTCGCTGAGTTGGGAGAGTTAAGTGAGCCTGCGAGTTTGCGTTGCGAGGACAAGCTGTTTCAATGGCATAGCCATATGGTTTTGTATGATTAATGTTGTATAACTAACCATTACGATGGCCGTAGAAAATAATTTTGAGTCCATTGTAGGGTGTGTGGAATTCTCTTCGGATGTCAATACAGCACTGTCGGAAGCTATCATAAGGCATTCTATTAAGCGTGAAAGTCCTACTCAGGCATGAGATATAGGGCATTTCTCTATGATCCTGTGGTATCGTAGCTAGTTATTGGAACCCGAAAGTAGAGAAACATAACTTCGAGGAGTGAATGAACATGATTGCATATCCGCTACAAGAGCAAAGATTCTTCAACACCAATGGCAAGCGCAAACCTGTAAGAAAAAAGTTCTAGAGCAGACTAGGCCGCGGCTTGACAGATGTAAAGTCAAGAAGTACCTGGATTGGAACTATTCTGACTTGTTCCTCACGTCATTTCCCACGCTGATGTCACACCTGCCCCATTGAGATTAAAAAGGAGAATAAACTCAAATAGAGTATGCAAAAGATTAATTATTAATGAAGAGGATGATAGTTTGTTTCGAATATGAGATTCCTCCATCATTATGACTGGATAAGCCTCTTGGCGAGCTGTAGGAGGCGCTCCCAGGTCGATAGAATGCATCAGGGCACATTGCCCTCAATATCAAAGCTCTACTTGATATCCTTGTAGTATTTAGCTGATGGTATCTCAATTAAACTGTTTCCATTTGAATGCACGTTCTTTGGTGGTCGGATAATTTGCTTTCGACCACCATTCCAGAGATGACCATGATATCAAGTCCACATCATCATCCCCATGATAATATCAACTACCACACAGTATCAATCTCTAATGACTGTGGTGATAATTGATAGACACAGCGCGGCTTGCCACAAATGCTGTCATACTGTTTCATAGAGCATGCCAGATCCCAGTTTGTAGCCCGCTTCCACAACCCTAAATCTTCAACCAAATCAATTTTATACGAAACGTTGAAGTGGACGATGATGTCAAAATACGATCATAGCATTAGCTAGCTGAATATTATGCCTATTCTTCGATAATAAATACCTGGCTACTGGACACCTATTCCTAAGGAAAGTTATATCTGAATTATCAGTACTTTTTTTTTTCACAAGTTGAACAGAACATTCCTACTTTATATACCACAATGGCCTCCAACCCGAACCCCGGAAACTTCGCCAACCGCGATACAGAAGAAGTTAGAGATATTGCCCGTAAAGGTGGCCAGTCCAGTCACCAGAGTGGCTTCGCTAGCATGGATCAGGATAAACAGGTACATATGCTGTTGCGGCTACTCTAGCTTCAGAGTAATGCTAACAGATATAGCGAAACATCGCCTCACAAGGAGGCCAGGCTTCATCTGGCAGTTTCCAACCGGGTGACCCTAGGGCCAGAGAGGCTGGTCGCAAGGGAGGCAAGTCGTCTGGCTACACAGATCAGCCAGAGGAGTAAACAAGCTGAACCTTGGACTCAGCACTGAAGCCCTTCTTCTATGGATATGAACACTTGTTGATTTGAGGTGTATTTATTACGTGGTGACCTGAGTTCATCCAAGGCTGTTTAATAAAAATGCAAATAAGGGACATGCATTACCTACTCTGCCTCATTATTTCCCAGTTCTGTAGTCTATAATCCGTATATCCAGACAGACTTGGCTTTTTCACTAAGAATCAAACAAAGTTGCCATAGCATCAATGACGGAGCCTATTGACTTTTACACCATTAGCCTTGTCCTCAAGATTGAGAAGCCTGAGACTAGGAGCTCCAAAGAAGGACCAGCAATAACTTTCTGCGCCAACATTCTAAAGTTAGGATAATGGATCTAGACCAATATGCAGGCAGCCTCAGAATCGAAAGTGTAAGATATTCGCCTCCGCCTTGAATGGATCCTGGAATACACTGATGAAATTAATCTCAAGGACCCATTCAGCTCCGGTGCTGATATCATAATTCGATCACAAAAAATGCCATCGCAGGAGAAACAAGCTATAACGATATAAATGGGAGAGATGTATTTTCATACCTCGAGAAGCTTGATAGTTAATCCTTCCATTGCTTTTTAGGAGCCACATACACACACATAGCCAGTCTCTAAAATTGTCTTATTCATTGACAACAATATGTCGAATCCTTACGAAAGAGAAGCCGAAGATGCCTATGAAGCTCAAAATGATCCCTCCCCGATCTCTAGTGACTTCTCGGACAATTCATACGCAAACAAACCTGGATATGGCTTGAAGGACCAGATCCCCGTGCAAAGTGACCAGTATGGCTTTGAAGACCCCGTGCAGCCGCCTTATTCCAACAGCGACCAGCAACTTGGTACGTCAGAAGCTTTCTTAGATTCCTGACAGACTGTATAATTTATTGTCTATCATTGTCATTTCTTGAGAAAGAGTGTATATTAACAATTTCACCAGCCCAAGATGAGAGGGAGGCTGTTGATCGGTCAAACATCCTCCGAGGTGATCGTCTCCGCCACGCAAAGCCCCAAGCCCAGGGGTACAAAGAAGGCGAGGGTGAGGATGAGTTCCGGTAATGAAATCCCCGTCAACCGAAATGGAGGCCACTGCCACACATGCCCGCTCGTACATGTTGTATCGCCTCCATCCTCTGTCTACTGAAATTATGTACCTGTATGGAGAAGCTGGTGTTTCCTCTCTTCTAAGTGTACCAGATTGTCTGTCTCACATATATCTCCATCGAAGTACAAAAGTTCATTCATATCTTCAATACTGGCCCGGTTGTAGAGATAAAACTGCATAAATATGTGTGTAGTGCCCAGGTATGCTTATGAATGGGGTTGAATAATAGTAGAAGCCCTGAGATTCATAAACAAGAAATTGTTGTCCACGTCCCTGTTTCTCTTTGATTGCTAAATAGTCCAATCCCACAAAGCAAATAGTATAATAGTATTATAGTACAGGTGTTTGATATACCTTTTCTAAATCTGTGCATATATTAACCTTAGGTCACGTTCTGTAATGATGCTACAGGTTAGATCTGATACACAGTACTGTTGACTCTACTTTCCTACTGCAGACTCCAGGACCCAATCTAATGGGCCAAAAGATGTTTATCGAGAAATTGGGCCGCGCCATAGGTATATGTCTCAGATGTGATGCCATTTTGCCAGGGACGGACTCGCGTGAGCATCCAAAGGGGAAATTTCGAATTGGGGACTGGACTGGAAACTAAAATTGATTTACTCTAGGGTAAGACATGCATAAAACTGTATGGCCAAGTTTTTCCCTGTGACGAAACCACAATTGAGGCGTTGGTTGTTGGGATGATGGTCGATCATTGTTAGATCATACCTCCCGGGAACGTCATACTGATGCCACATCTAGTTCATGGGGGTTATTCCGGCCAGTTCCCCCGAGGTCAACTTTTTCGGATAAATATAAATATCAGCATGAATTTTTGTGTGTCTCTATGGTAAGCTAACAGAACAGAATTAATTCATTGAGTTTTCTCAATTTCTCATCATCATGCAAAGTCACACCGAGAGAACGGCTCGAGGGCCGGAATCCCAATTCGAGGCTGGTAGGGTCCTTCCTTCAATGCTACCCTCTTAATTTACCCGAAATGTTTTCCAACTCACTCAACCCTCATATATAGGCCATGAAGTCCCTATCCAGCATCATGAAAAGCCCGGTCTACAGGCAGACATGGAAGACCCAAAACCAACCTCAACTCATCTTCCTACTGAAGATGCCGGGTACCAGAAATACAAAGCCGCAGGGAAATTGAAGTCGAAACGGGCTATCATAACCGGCGGCGATTCTGGAATTGGTCGTGCGATTGCCATTCTATACGCTATGGAAGGCGCAGAAGTATTGATGACCTATCTCCCAGAAGAGGAGAAAGACGTGCAGGAAACCAAAAAACGGGTCCAGCAGACAGGCGGACGGGAATGTCACTGCTTGGCGATTGACCTAAGCAAGCGGGAGAACTGTCCCAAGGTGATAGAATATGCGCTGCAGACCTTGGGCGGTATTGATATCCTAGTGAACAATGCTGGATACCAGAATATGGTGCAAGATATCAAAGATTTAGAAGAGTGAGTCAAAACCCCCATGCTCGAGACTTCAGCACGAGAGCTACTCTACTGACACTCTTTTGTCTTGCACGGTAGTTCCCAGTGGGAACATACATTTGACATCAATATCCATCCCCTATACTACCTCTCAAAGCATGCACTGCCACACATGAAAAGTGGTTCTACAATTATCAATTGCGCATCTATCAATGCCTATGTCGGCCGGCCCGACCTGCTTGATTACACGGCTACCAAAGGCGCAATTGTGTCATTCACAAGAGGGTTATCAAATCAGCAGGTTGAAAATGGTATACGTGTGAACTGCGTGTGTCCTGGACCCGGTAAGCTACCTAGCAAAGATTTACTATGGAATGCAACTGCATTTTCCGCAAGGTGACTAACTGACTGATTTTTTGCTCTTCAGTCTGGACGCCATTAATTCCAGCAACGATGGATACGTCGGCCATGGAACAGTTCAGTTCAGTACCGATGGGGCGCCCAGGCCAGCCCAGCGAGATCGCAACATGTTTTGTGTTTCTCGCCAGCCAGGACAGCAGCTATATCTCAGGACAGTGTCTACACCCGAATGGGGGCGTTGTGGTCAATGGATAGAAGGTGCACATAAGCGCTTCTTGACTTGGGTGGATCACTCGACTAAGTCAAAGAAGCATACATTATCAGTCTATTTTACGCGAATATGAGGATGCACAGCGTGACTTCATGAATCATAGATACATTGGAAATGTACTGTAGGATGAACAGGACAAAATTTAACGTTTACGGTTCAAGTACATATGTCTAGAAGTTTTCAGAATAGCTCCTATCGTAGTGATATTCTATTCAAGTACAACCTAGTTAATTAACTTATGGTGGTTAAGTTGAATAGGTTAACAAGCCCCGAACCTAACCTACATGTAAATTGGGTCGCAATGTCTCTGGAGAGTAGGATAACACTGCATCCACTGAAGGCTGCAGAGGTGCACAGGGTTGTATTTGGAAATCACAATATTCAATGCACCCAACAAGAATACTCTCTATTCCTCGAATGGGACCAATCTACCCTAGAGTATTCATGCTATCACCTTGAGTGAGGCTGCCCTGCTCCGCAACTAACTGTTCCCATTGGATCCATTCGCCCGGGTCCATCTCTAAAGACAGGAGGTTAGGAAAGTCGCAAAAGTTGACAGCGCCTCCACCAGCAAGGTTGTCTTTGTAACTCGGAGATTGAATCTTGTCATTATCAAACGTGTCTCGGGTGGTAGGTTCAGATTCCACCACCTGACTCTTGGCTTTCGATGATGACGCTATTGTCGGTCGTCGACAGTGACCAATTGCATGGATATAATCGGGTGTTAATGGTTCTGAAAGGCCATCTGCCATCAAGGCCGCAACGTGGTCATCCCAAACCTCCAATGTCCACTTGCCTAGTGCGGTATATACAGGCCCAGTGGACTTTTCAAATACTTGAGGGTAATATGAGAATACTGTTCCAATCAACCTCCATGCCTTATCAACATCAGACCCTGTCTTTTGGCGCCGAACTTCGATGAGCACGTAGAGTATCACAGTCCAGAGAACGCTCGTGCCAAAATGCCACGTATATTTTCCTAGGCCATGGGACCCTCCTTGCATGAAAATAACATATTCTAATAACTTCATAGCGTTCGTAAAGAATATGTTGCGCTCATGTTGGGAGACTTTGACTGGACTGTTGACAAATTGTCGCGGGTTATGCGCAAAGAGTTTCATTTGGCATATTGATGACCTGATCATGATTGAGACGAAAGTATGAAGCGAGTCTGAAGGGTCACAATACCGCAGGTACTTCATTTCCAGTCGATCCTCAAGGTGGCTGATGATGCTGTCCTTTTTCACGACTGAGACATCTGGGTTGGGGAGGGCTTCCCGACGCAGATCATCTGGACACGATGTTGAAAATTCACGCAAGCTCTCCATAACTTCATATTTAGCCAAGCATGGGGTAGTAGTGGTGATGCCGCGGCGTTCTGGTGGTAAGTTGATCATGTCAGGGTGGAGGTCCTCGTCCTCGACATTCAATGGCATTTGGCTATCGCCGCAGGAAAGATCCAATGATGGCTTCGTGCCCAGTACACCAGCCAGGCGGAAGTCAACATAAGCCAAATGCCACCAAAGTCGCCTTCGCATTTCCGTTTCGAATGGAGACAGTCCTAGAGTTAAGCCATCCCGGTGCAGTCCCATTTTGCGCGCAAGTCGTATGGCAACGCCCGATAAGACGAACAGGGTGTCACATTTATAGCTTTTTCTTACACACGTCTTCCTGTTGTTAGCTGAATAGTAACCACAAGCTTAGTAACTGCAACTTACCATAAACAATGCATATGCTCGAAGGGTCATTGGACTGGACGTTGATAAGAACCCGGCATTTACTAAAGCTTGCCGAGCTGCAAGTCTATAGTGGGAATTTATGACTGACTTGCATACTCCAAATAGATGCTGGCACTCATCTTCTTTCAGAGTAGAGATTGTTGCAAGATAAAAAGCAAATATCATCGCCTCGGAGTCTGTAGGCAAGTTTTGAGGAACTCGCAGCCCGTTGGTTGCTAAGATCCAGAATGTAGGCATATGTAAGATTTTTATCATAGGATCAACTCGATCAAGGTAGATTTCCTTCAACTTGGATAATATCTGGAGCGAAAAGTGAAGGCCTGCCAGGTTCTCGGGTTTATCAATTTGTTCAGGTTCGAAAAATAGCGCACTGTCATGAACGTTTGACTCATCATTTGGCTCACCAACTTCCGGATGATGAAGCTAATTCATGGTCAAATAAAGGACATGAGGAAGGCTGAGTGAATACTTACTCCATTTCCTAGATTAGACCAAGGAGCACTAATGAACTTCAGAAGCTTATTACTTCATACAGGAAAGTAATATCAAACATACCTATCAAAGTATATCGATGAGCCCTTATCAATGACGAGTTTTGGTTTAGCCTCTTCAATATTCGGGCGCCCGCTGGAAGGGACAGCGTCTTCATCGAGCTCAACATCAGGCTGGGATGCCGTTTCCGACTCAGAGTCACAATCTCCCGATTGCTCAAGATTTGCGCCGTAAGATTTCAATAGTTCCTCGTATCGTTTCAACTTGGCATGAAGACCTTCCCGGGGAGGT
Organism: Aspergillus bertholletiae; assembly: GCA_009193595.1. NCBI lineage: Eukaryota > Fungi > Ascomycota > Eurotiomycetes > Eurotiales > Aspergillaceae > Aspergillus > Aspergillus bertholletiae. The sequence continues at coordinate 108,119 of ML736173.1, forward strand.
TTTGTTCTCTGTCGTTTCCCACGCACCGGAGGAATAAAACTGCACTTTTTCTCTGCCTTGACGCAATTGGAGCAGGGACTGCACCGGTCGCATTTGACCTTGCGCTGCCGACAATTCAAACATGAATAGTTCTTGGGATTAATCTCTGATCCTAGGTTCTCCGACACTAGGGATCTCTTCATCGTTTATTCCATGCTTGGACGGAAGGGGAAATCTAAAGAGTTGTAGTGATAGAGAAGGTTGACTTTCTCGGGGCTCGGAAGCGAAAATGTGACTTGCGCTCCGAGAAGCGAATCGGTAGGGATCACCGGAGCGAAGTAGTATTTTCATGACCTTTAAATTCGCACTCGCCAGGTCACCAACCAATTTTCTATCATGTCCAAGTTCTTTAATCTCTATCATGGGTCAATCCTCACCAAACGGCGAGGGACAACTTCCTACTGGTCCAGAGGGTGGCAAGCCCGACACAGGAGACATTATCTATCCCATGGGTGTCAAGCTTGCCCTACTGTTGATGTCCATTTTTGTTAGCATGTTCCTAGTTTCTCTGGTACGTTAGCATTATCACCATGGAAGACTCTCCCTTGGCTGTAGATTGACTATGCTAGGACCGTCTCATTGTCTCTACCGCTATTCCCCAGATCACTAATGAGTTCAACTCAGCGGGAGATATTGGCTGGTATGGTACAGCATACTTGCTCACCAATTGTGCCTTCCAGCTAGTTTTTGGAAAGATATACACCATCTTTAGCGTCAAACCCATCTTTTTAGCATCCATTCTTCTGTTCGAAGCTGGCTCGGCCCTCTGTGGTGCAGCCCCAAACTCGGTCGCTTTTATACTTGGCAGGGCTATCGCCGGTCTGGGAGGGGGAGGCATTCTCTCTGGAGTCGTAAGTTTTATGTCATATGTCCCTCTCCTACTATTTCATTTGTTCACCCAATGACACCTAGATCGTCATTATTGTCTATGCTATTCCGTTGCATAAACGACCGAAGTACCAAGGCATCTTTGGTGCCGTATTTGCTATCTCTTCGGTGACCGGTCCACTTGTCGGCGGTGCATTCACCACAAACGTCACCTGGAGGTGGTGTTTTTATATCAACCTTCCCCTGGGAGGCGTGGTTATGGTACTTGTTTTCATCTTGGTCCAGGTACCGGACCGGTCGGATATAAAGATACCTGTGAAAGACAAGCTGCGGCAGCTCAACATTCTGGGCCTGTTTGCTCTACTTCCAGGAGTCATTTGCCTGTGTCTGGCCTTGCAATGGGGCGGTACCACATATGCTGTGAGTTTGAAGACTCTGTCCATGGTGCCTTTTAGTCTTGGTGTAGTAAACTGACTGCATCTAGTGGAGCGAGGGGCGTGTTATCGCGTTGCTTGTGCTTGCCTTTGTGTTTCTGATTGCATTTGTCCTAATCCAGATCTGGAAGCCAGAAAAGGCTGTACTGCCACCGCACATCTTGCTCCAGCGCAGCATCATATCGGGTTTCTGGGTGAGCTCCTGTCTCGGCGCTCACATGAATATCTTTGGTAAGCCCACCGCTCTGAATGGAGAATATTGATGCCGTTTCTAATAGTAGAGATTCCAGTATACTACCTTCCCATATGGTTTCAAGTTATTAAAGGTATTTCGGCCGTCGACAGTGGTATCCACCTGCTTCCCATGCTCATACCCGTTGTTGTGGCATCCATAATCACCGGTCAACTAGTCTCCCGCATCGGTTATTATACGCCCTTCATGATCTTCGGTGCCTGTCTCTCAGCAGTCGGCACTGGCTTACTCACCACTCTCGAAATCAACACCTCAGAGGGCAAGTGGATCGGCTTCCAGATTGTGTACGGGCTCGGCATCGGCTCCTGCTCCCAGGCACCCAACATGGCCGCACAAACGGTGCTCCCGCGTAAAGACGTGGCCATCGGCGCATCTCTCATGTTCTTTGGCCAACAGCTTTTCGGCGCCGTTTTCGCCTCGGTTGGCCAAAATGTACTCTTCAACCAGCTTGCACGCCGCCTCTTTGGCGTACCAGGCATCAGCCCTCAGTTAATCCAGACTACTGGCGCCACTGAGTTCCTAGATTACGTCCCAGCTGAGGACTACGTCGTGGTTCAGAGGGCCTATAATGACTCCCTGCGGGAGTGCTTTCAGGTGGGTCTCATTATGGCTTGTCTTTCTGTGATAGGCGCCTTTAGCATGGAGTGGTGTAGTGTGAAGAAGAAACATCTGCCTACACAAGGAGATGACCAGCAGGCTTCTGAGGAGGGTAAGTGTGAAAGGGGGTTTAGTGGGAAGGAATCATCGCAGGATGTAGAGGCACACTCAGCAACATTTACCACATTGGAAACGGCAGAGAAAGATCCGAAGGGGAAAATTGGGGGTGAGAATGTGGAGGATAAATCAACCGCTGCTTAAAGACAGCTCGTGTGGAATTCAAGAGGAATCTATGCCTCTTGACATTTCAATACTGTTTGGTTACGGATGATTGTTGCCTGAACGTGTGGATAGGGCAAGTAGATAAGAAATAATTATATAAGCTTGTCTGGTAGATAGAGATGATATAGACTACCCCACTCAAATATGAAATTATTGAAAGCTTATAGCGCTAGCTGTAGAGTCAGGGACATAGCATGATGACACATGGATACGGGAGATTAACCTCGTATCACGATTCACCGGCTAATCAACTTCGTCATTATCTTTCAAAAACTGGACAACAGCTATTTTCACGTTAGCAAGACTTGTCTTGCGCAGAAGAGCAGCAAGGTGCCAACTTACCCTGTCTGAATTCCTCCGGCCGTTCCTGAACTATCCAGTGACCGCAATCTATATCCACAATATGTGATAGAGGGAAAAAGGACGAAATAACAGGGAACGAGCTCTCCGGTATATAATGGCTCTGCAAAGCCCGAAGAAACAAGGAGGGCCTGGTAAACTGAACTGATTTGCCCTTGAGTGGGAAATCCCCTAACGGACCGATAGCAGTGGTTAGGACATCTAAGGGAACACGAAGCTTCAGATACGGGGAATCGCGTTCCCTAACAAAGTTACTAAGTAACCATAATCGCACGGACGGAGACTAATTGCAGTTGTTAGAAAAAGGGAGAAAAAAACTCGTCTTGGAGCAAGAGGTTGCAAAGAATACCTCTTCATATTTGCCCAGGATGTTATCGCCTTCTTGATGTGTTTTGACTCGTGCGTCCTGTACTTCTTCCATAGCTTTGAGATACCTCGGAAACTCTTCAGTTAGGCCTAGGTGGATGGGGCAGTTATCAATGGCAACGATCTTGGATATTAGATCTGGTGACTGAAGGGCAAGGGTAAGAGCGGTTTTTGCCCCCCTATAGGAGAGATTTAATATCTTATTATAATGCATGAATAGGACGACCTGTCGAGTTGGGTTCCTTACATTGAGTGACCGATCAACATTGCATTATTTAGTTCGTGGGTTTTAATGAAGTGCTCAACATCTTTTGCCATTTCTGTATAGTCATGCTTCGGGTGGTGGCCGGAATCTCCATGGTTTCGAAGATCCTAAATACTTGTCAATCATCCGTAGAGTAGGCGTTAATTCGATGATGGAACATACCAAACAGAAGACTTGCCGCGACAGATCTTGGGCCAAGACTCTTGATGAAAGGGTTGTCAGCGTTACATTGAAGTGGAGGGCAGGTGATTGTTCAAAATAGAGAGCGAGACGTACTTGCCGACACCCCTGTTTTCGCGCTTGGACCCGAGAAACCCATGCAAGAATATTATTGGGTTCCTATTGGATAAACCTGGTTGTAAACGGCCGGTCTGTTTAGGGGTGTGCAATTCATATGCTAATGGGACCCTTGAGGTTCTTGATCTTGCTGGTGTATGTATGTATCTAATGTAACTCCTCGCTTGCTTTAACGCCATGGCCGATGAGGCGTCGATATGTCCCTATGTATGTATGTATTTAGGTATGTATTAGTAGATACTGACACGGATAGTAGAATGTATCAAACGACCCACGCACCAGACGGCAATTCGCGGTGGACAGGGCCTCGGACTCGGGCCGGATAGTACTTGGGCTTTGGAGTCATAAAACCGGGTACTTCGACCCGGGAAGGTGTGCCTTGGACGAGAAGAAATTGATTTTTGCCTGGTTGACTCCACCCCGTGCCGATAGTGGAGAAGATTAGGGTTTGCTGCACCAGTGACCGCGTCCGGTATGGCGTAGGGCGTGGGACAAGCAGACGCTTAATTTTTTTTTCTTGCGCCCTACGCTATACCCTTTACATGATTAATTTCATGGGTCTGGCTCTTCTTACAGTAGCCGTACTAGGGAAAAAAGATATTTTCCATTTATTCCTTTACCCGGACTGCCTTCGTATGACTCTTCTTTTCGAACGTGTCGCCTGTAGTCCGTCGATTATAGTAGATTATAGTCCAAGTTTCAACCAATATAGGCAACGTTAGCGCTTTCTATGACAGCACTATCTATTAGAATTCGAAATAACATGCATTAAGTCCTGTATTTATAAGCATTTGATTAGTCCACCTATGTTCTGTCTCGACTCTCTAGCGGTCATAGCGAACTCGGAACGAAGGCCGAGTTCTCCACCCAATTTTTTTCTGGCTCCGGAGAAATAAAATAAGGAATAGAGCCAGAAACAACTTCAACAGACAAGATAGTGAGCCTCAGGTGCAAGATGGACTCGCAAGCAGATTCTGAGTTGCGCAAGACGTGTGATAGCTCCGATGTCTCTCCTACGAACCCTCTGCAGCCTTCAGTCTCACGCAAGAGTATGGTGCGTCCGTTTGACTTTTCTCGGGTAAGTCATAGGCCTTCCTTTTCATCCAAGCCTAATAATGGCACATTTCAAGACTAGATCATCTTTGGAAAGAGATAGTAGATTAACTCATGCCGTGCTTCAAGGCTCGTAAGCTCCATATTGTCGTTGCAGGGATATACTTTGTTTTCAACAGCTCCCTAGGCTCTTCCCTACCGTCGGGGGCCCATGATGCTATTGCCGACTATTTCCATATCCCACGAGATGACTTGAAAATGGTGCTCCCCACCTCACTTTATATGGCTGGATTTGCTATCGGCCCTCTCATATTCGGCCCTTTGAGCGAGCGATTCGGCCGCAAACCGATCATGGTTAGCACCTTTGCAATATATAATCTCTTTACTATGGCATGTGCACTGGCCCCAAACTTCCCAGCTCTCCTGATCTTCCGCTTTCTTTGCGGCCTGGGAGGCTCAGCACCGAACGCAGTGTTGGGTGGTCTATTCTCCGACATATATAACGATCCTCACCAACGGGGAATGGTGATGTCGATATTCATGTTCGCGACGACCTTTCCCCCGCTCCTGGGGCCTATCATTTCTGGATTTATTTCCACAGTATCCTGGAGGTGGACATTCTGGGCCGGCTTCATTATCGGAGGGGTTGGCTTTCCTCTCGTACTTGTGATGCCTGAGACATACATGCCAGTTTTATGCCGGGCCCATGAAAAGGCTGTAGGGCACAGCCAAATTGACTTGGAAGTAGCCAAGTCTCGCCTGCACGAACCCAAGCTATCAGACAACATTGGCATCATTCTCAGTCGCCCCTTCACCATGATCGTTCAGGAGCCGATTGTCTTCTGTTGTTCGATGTACTTGGCTTTGATCTACTCCATATTGTATTTGTTCTTCCAAGCCTATCCCATTGTTTTCCAAGGTGCATCCATCTTCACATAGCCAAGTTGTTCAGAGGTAGTCGCTAACAGCAGTGTGCCTTCAGGGTTATACGGAATGACACCAGGCATCGCAGGTTTAGCCTTTCTTCCAAGTACGTGACATGCACTGCCCACATTCTGTAAACGCGCAAAGAAAAAAAAACCACTAACGAACATCTCCAGTTTTACCGGGATCAGTCCTCGCATTTGTGGCTTTCATTTTGTACAGCTCCTACCACACCAAAGCCTTGCAGAACGGATTAGCCTGGGCCAAAGTAGAAGAATATCGGCGATTACCACTTGCCTGCATCGCAGCTCCCGCAATACCCATTGCGCTCTTTTGGCTCGGATGGTCGTCACGATCTTCCATTCACCCCGTCATGCCCATGATGTCGGGAGTTTTCTTCGGATTCGGCTATCTCTTGATCTTCATCGCGCTCCTCAACTATCTCACCGATGCGTATAAACAGTACTCGGCGTCGGCGGCCGCAGCAGCGAGTACATTACGGTCCATATTCGCCGTGTGTCTTCCTTTGGCCACCACACCCATGTATACCAAATTAGGGATTGACTGGGCTAGCTCGCTATTGGGATTCTTTGCCATGGCCATGGCTATTATCCCATTTGTATTCATCAAGTATGGAAGTTGGATCCGTGAAAACAGCAAATTTGCGCAAAGAGCGGCGCAGGGATATGCTCCTTCATGAAGGGCAGATAGAGGCTCACGAATAACGAATATCTCGACCACTTAGCGCTTCGGTATAGACTAAATTTTTTTTGGATTTTTTTTAGATTATTAGTATTAGTTGTTCTAGCTATCTAGTACTTTAGTAGTTAATTAGTTAAATTTATCCGGAAATGAAATAAATTATATAATCAGCCCAACCCACTTTTTCTCTCTTTTAGTGGCGAAAGGAACAAACCAAACACGATGTACAACACAACACATCATCCCTCATTCAGTAACTCGCCAAGTGGTTCCATTATCTAGACCTCTTGGGAATAATTACTAGTTTATTGAACTAGGGCTCCTCCCAAAGGCATGGACCATCCCCTTCCCCACCGGCCGGAATCCTCCAACTTCTCAACTGCGGGAACGTTGGGTCCTCTAGATCCAAACACCCATCGTATGTCTAGCTCCATGTCTTTGATATTCGAGTTAACGGGACTCTACTAGTGGTTGATCCGTTTGATGTCTTGGGAGATCCCCCCACCAACACCGACCTGTTTAATGCTTCCGCTGCCCTTTCAGAGAATGTGCATATAGAGTCTGATGATCCCCATCGTCTTATCTTTGCGGATGTAGAGTCATTCTTTCCCGATGGCAACACTGTGGATTACATCCTTCCCAATGTTCTTGACCCCACTGTGTCGTATCTTTCCGATGGGACCTCCACCAGTCAGCCTGTGCCGCTAAATGGTGGAATTGGCTCGTTTACAGAAGACTACACTCGCAGCGACAGCTATACACCTACATTCTCTAACAATCCTTCATCGTCCACCCCAGATAGAAACGGGAGCAATCTCCTACAAGCCCAACAGGCGCCATTCGATATAGCGTTTCTGGAAGGACAACGAAGTCTCCCGCGTCGCAAGAGCAAGTACATGCTAAATCATTACGAAAAACAGGCTGTGCCGATGTTTATTCCGACGAGTATCAGCTCTCCAGACCCCCTCAGGCGCTGGCAGGAATCGCCCCCAGAGGATGAACCTGCGCCGCTGGCTGCCATTAGAGATGCGGTTCAGAACTCGTGGTCTGAACAGCTCTCAAACAAAGATTTCACAGTAGTAGAGCATCAACATAGCATCTCCGATCCCGGATTTGTCGATGCTTTCCAAACGTACCGTCAATCGGCGTCCCGAGCCGCTTCGACGACGAGCGCTGAGAGTGGCGTGAGTGCATCTTCGCGACAATCAGCTCACTCTGGCCGGTCAAGTGGCAGCCATGAATCTGCTCGAAAGAAAACGAAGGATCGCGTTCGGAAGACGCAGCCTCGTGGGAAGAAAGACAGATCGACTGCGAAAGATGGCCCTCGATTGTTCTGCTGCACATTCTGTTGCGACCGATTTAAGAGCAAGTATGACTGGATGCGACATGAGAAGTCTCTTCACCTAAACCTCGAAACCTGGGTCTGCACGCCGCATGGTGGAGCAGTGGTGTTGCCATCAACCAGCCGCGTACACTGTGCCTATTGTAGTATGTTAGACCCGACGCCTGAGCATCTCACACAACACAATCACGGAGCTTGTGACGGTCAACAACGCAAGTTTCGACGCAAGGACCACCTGGTTCAACATCTACGTCTTGTCCATCACATCGATACCCTCCCGATCATCAGCGACTGGAAGGTGGATGCCGCCAACTTCACTTCTCGTTGTGGCTTCTGCAGTCGCCAGATGGTTACGTGGTCGCAGAGATGCGATCATTTGGCATTGCATTTCCGCAATGGTTCCACCATGGCCGAGTGGCAAGGAGACCATGGGTTTCCGGACTCGATTGCAGCCCAAGTCACGCATGCTGTGCCTCCCTATTTAATCGACCTCGAGTCCCGAACCCTGGTGCCCTTCTCCGCTACCAACAGTCAAGTGAAGGATCATTTCTCCCAGATGTTATCACGGGCTGCATTTCGAAGTGACACGAACGCTAGCGGTGGCGAGAGGCCGCAGCTCCCTGATCTATTCGACCAACTGCAGGTGCAGGAATCCGGTTTAAATTCATACACGCAAGTCCTGACGGGCCACTTGCGCCACTATGCAGAGGAGCAGACGCGCCTCAGTATCGTTCCTACCGACGAAATGTTCCAACGAGAAGCCCGCCGCCTTCTATTTGATTCTGACGACCCCTGGAATCAAACCATTGCAGATCACCCCCAGTGGCTGACTGCTTTTCGAGAATCCTTGACCTCGTCTACACACCAGGACTAGATTAGTTGGCGTTCCCATCTTTCTTATTTGAAGCGTTTTCTTCATCATTCATGCGGCCCACGCCTAAATTTCTATATTATACAGTAACACAATATCTTCAAAACAGGTTATATACTGCGCGCTCTACCTAATATGTACTTATCTACTAGCAGCTAGATCCTACCACTTTTAGCCAATTCTATTTTTTTCCCCTCTCGTGAGACACGGCGTAAGCGCCAATTGGAAGGGGACCACGGTCAATAACTAAATCCGGATTGAGGTATACAATTATTATTTCCCCCCTCCGGCAGCCATCCCCAGTGAGTCATTCTTAGATATCTTAAGCGTCCACCCAAAATACGTAGACGGGCTTGGCCTGGAACCTTCTGCTCGAGAGGGGTTTATCGTGGAACATTTAGTGGACGATAAGTTAGGTATGACTCTAACTCCACATTATAGCGGACTGGTCGGCCAACTCCCCGGATGGAAGAAGTGGGTCTTGGACTCCGAGGGCGTGAAGACACGCCCTACATCGTAGTCCCCACCTTCACGGTGGGTCCACCAAGCATGTAGTACTTCGTATATGCATCGGTTTTCTGTGGCCTCGTTGTCCCTGAGATAGCAGTATCTGGATTCTTGCACTGCAGAGTCGTAGTCGGATCTTGCCATCTTAGCGTCGGGAGGATAAGGTATAAATATGTTCTCCCACGGTATGAGGGAGTATCCATCCTTTTCAACTGTACGGCTCGCAAATATCCCCGATTACCTATTACTCCCACATAGATAGTTATCATGGCTCCCTCAGCCCTATCCCAGAATACCACATCGGACGCCCCTGCTTTCCCCACGAAACAGGCCGGCCAGCCCCTTGATGCCTCGAACCTGATCTACACCTACACTACCCGTCCTCGCGATGTTCCCGACGAAGCAACGGCCGACTCCTCCGACGAGACCATCTGCAGCGACCACATGGTGGTTGCAACCTGGCATTCCTCCACAGGCTGGTCAGCCCCGGAGCTGAAGCCTTACGGTCCATTTACTCTCATGCCCACAGCCTCCTGTTTACATTATGCTACCGAATGTTTCGAGGGACTCAAGGCATACCGCGGCTACGACGGTAAGCTCCGGGTCTTCCGCCCGGATCGCAACGCTGCCCGCTTGAACATGTCCGCTGGTCGTATCTCCTTGCCACAAGCCGACCCCAACGAGATAACAAAGCTCATCTACGCGCTTCTCGAGGTCGACGGAGCAAAATGGCTCCCTAAGGAGAGAGCCGGAAGCTGTCTGTACTTGCGGCCGACAATCATCGCCACCCAGCCTACGATCGGTCTCGTGAAGCCCAAGCAGGCGATGCTGTACATCATCCTGGGCTACATGCCTCGACAAGACACTCCACCTGGCGGAAAGAGGCTTCTCACTTCACCCGAGGACATGGTGCGTTCTTGGGCGGGCGGATTCGGTTATGCGAAAGTCGGTGCGAACTATGGGCCGTCGGTGCTCGCTACACAAGAGGCGATGCAACGCGGCTTCCACCAAATACTCTGGCTGTACGGTGACCAGGGTGAGTGTACCGAGGCGGGCGGTAGTAATTTCTTTGTGGTCTGGCACCGCAAGGACGGCAAGAAGGAGATTCTCACTGCGCCGTTAGATGACCGTCTCATTCTGGATGGCGTTACCCGTCGCAGCTGCTTGGAGCTAGCCAAGGAAAGACTAGGTGATGAGTTTGAAATTACTGAGCGCAAGTTCACTATCGGTGAGCTCATCGAGGCGCAGACGGAAGGCCGACTACTGGAGTCGTTTTCCGCAGGCACCGCGGTAAGTTTTTCCCTGACTACTAATTCAGGAGTGATACCTAAATGTTCATGCACTCACATTGATCCAGTGGTTCATTACCCCTATCTCGATGATTCAGCACCGGAATCATGAGATCCCCGTCCCTACGGGCCCTGATGGTGGACCTGCTGAGGTTACGGGTAAGATCAAGGGCTGGCTGAGCGACATTATGTATGGGCGCACAGAGCATGAATGGGCTACCGTCGTGTCTGAGAGGGAATAGACCATGAGATAATGTTTGTTTTGTCATATTAGTAGCTGAGTTATGTGTACCTAGGAATTTAGTACGTACCTACGATGCATGTGTTTCTTGATTGAAGCCTCTTGAGATGTAGTCAAGACTGACGGTAGATTGTGACAGGAGAGCCGATAGGAGGGTCGCAGGGTTTGAATCTATTTCTGGTACGATACCAATGGATACATACACCTGGCCCCAATTCAGGTCTGATACTGTATTTGTATTTTTATTTGTTTGGTTTTTCTTTATGTTTGAACAAATTCAAATGCAGCCTGAGGATACTAAATTGCTGGGACCCGATGGGGGTTAGTGGCCCACTGCTGCCTCAGGCGACGGAGCCGTTGTGCTTGGACATGTGAAAGTCGAAATCTCTCCGCCTCGCACGACATCCGACTTAAGGACAGCGAGGCTCAATTCGGGGCAGCGCCGCTTACTGTCAACCCCTCCCAACCGCATATTATAGTTGCGCATCCAGCCCGGGCATGGCCACTTGAAAAATACCGTGGTCGCAACAGAACACCGCCGTTGAAACATGGAGAAATTCACTCAGTTCCGAGATCGAGGTGGGTGCATCTCATGGAATGGCCGGCCCCTGTACTCGGTCAGGCTAACTAGTGGGACCGTCTAGGGTCGGGAATTGCGCCTTTCCTTCCTATTCCACCGCAGCCGGCCGGCTTTCAGCTGCCTTTACGCGTCTTCCTCTTCTTTTTCCGTCTTCCGCTGTTTATCTTCGTGTGTGTCAGCTACTTCCTCGTGCTACAATGGCTTCCGATTGGATCGCTGGGGAAGAAGGCATCCTTGTGGTGTATCCTAGGGGTGCCAAGCATCTGGTGGATTGACCTTCAAGTGGACGGCGTGAGGAAAGGGTGAGTCGAGGCTACGTCACCCAAAAAAAAATAATCATAATCATACGAGGCTAAGCACCGATCGCAGGTCCTTATCGAAGCAACACCAAGCGCGTCTGCCAGGTCCGGGGTCTGTCATTGCCTCCTCATTTACATCCCCCATCGATGCAATCTATCTGGCCGCCATATTCGACCCTATCTTCACGGCTTCCTACCCAAACTCGCGCAAGGTCGAACAGATCTCTCTCTTCCAGGCCATCCTGCGCGCGTTTGCTACTCCGCAAGTCAACCCACCCCCAAGGGCGCGTCTGGTAAATGTTGCGGCCTTGGTCAAGAAATACCCTGGGCGACCTATCGTTACATTCCCCGAATGCACCACCACCAACGCCCGAGGCATCCTGCCTCCCAGTCTCTCATTGCTGAGCGTGGCCCCGCAGACTAAGATCTACCCTGTCAGCCTGCGGTATACGCCGGCTGATGTTGTGACGCCCCTTCCTGGAAGCTACGTGAGTTTCTTGTGGACGCTGCTTAGCAAGCCTACGCACTGTATCCGGGTGCGCATTGCGGAGGGTGTGCGGAGTGGCAATGATGGAGAGGGCAGTTCCACAGCCCGGAAGTCTACGTATGATACCAACTACTTGGATATCCTAGACAAGGATAGCACGTATGGCTCTCTGGACGCGGAGGACGCAGAGTTGACGCGGGCTGAGAGGGAGCTGCTGGACAATGTGGCCGACTCCCTGGCGCGCCTCGGGAGAGTCAAGCGGGTTGGACTGGGAGTTCCGGAGAAGAACGATTTTGTCCGAATGTGGACGAAGACGCGACGAACGTGGTGATGAAATTGTATATTCTTAGGTATTGTTATGGGAGGTATCCCTAGTAGGTTGAGTTTATACTAGCTTTCGAATCAGCAACCATGACTAGAACGGAACAAACAAAAAACAAACAAAAAACGAAAAACGGGAAAACCAAAGAATCAGAATGGAAAAAAGCAGACCGGCGGTGAGACTGGAGCACCCTTGCTGATACGCAATGAAGCATTCTTGAGCGACCGGATCTCCCCAGCGCCAATAAAAGCTTGAGAGTAGAAGGTACTACAACAGTGCTAATTTAGTAGACACCGGGACTCACGACATGAAACACTCCATGCAAGACTAGTAGAGTCGGGGTCACGCCATCCGTGACGGGAAATCCATACTATATAAAGGCTGCTCAGCCCTAGTGACCCTTTCGATCCAACAATGGAATTTCGGCCCCCACTCGCGAGGGGACGAGGCTGAGCTGCAGATCAAACAAAACCAGGCTCAATTTATTCATTCATTCCTGGCCTCGGCCCTGAAGGCTTAATTCCGCGCGACCTCCGATTCAAGCTTCTCAATTCAAGCCATCGCATACTTTACCTAAATTTACCTCCGCTCCCGACATATTCAAACCCCCAGCCACTTATAGAATGAAACTCTAAGATAGACCATGAAGAGGATAGCATAGCGGTCAAGATGGGGTTCCGGCGTCGCAAAGAGAAACTCCAACCTGCTCAAGTAGCGCATACACGCTCCAGCTCGCTCTACACCACCACCACGGCGGCAGCATCAGCATCATCAACTACCGTGGATTCTCTGAGCACAACGACACCGACACTTTACAGTAGCCACGACAACAGAACAACCACATCCCTCAGTATTTCCGGCACGACTCTGGTCACAGAAGAAGCGTCACCTAGAGAGTCAGTGAACCAGTATGGGATTCAAGATTCAAGCGAGCGGAAAAAATGGGCCCGACGCTCTCTGGCCAAATATGGGTCCTATGCAGACCTCTCCGGGGCTATTTCGCAAACGGTGGCTAAGGCCAACGATTCAAAGTTAAAGGCGCGCAGCTCCGTCATAAACCTCGAGCAGCATATGCGCGAGTATGTGACGAATGTGACTCACTCGAGTGTGGATCTTTATGGCACAATGCTGAGGAAGTTGGACCATATGATTACCTCCATGGATGAGGGATTGTTCAGAGATAAGGAGGATATGGGTAGGTTCGACTCTTCTCTTCGTCATCTTTCAATGAGTGATCTCGGGCTGGTTTTCCATCGTCGCTGCATACTAACTGGGGATATCCAGTCACGGTGTACGGCGATGAGATCTCATATACGAAGACAGGGACTGAGAGAGAGGTGAAAGCGACATCAACAGGCCCGAGTTTCTTCTCAAAAACCTATTTGTACCACAACTCCCGGCTCCCGGCTCATCTCCCCCCAGTGCAGATGTATGCACCTTCCCCCACCCCAGTTTAACCATAGAGGTGGATCTAAACTCACACTATAGACTACCACAAACATACGCCCTCATCCGTCTCGCAGCCCAGTACTCGAGCTCAGCCTACAAAAAGCCCGTCGAGCTCACCACAACCAACAACCCCTACGTGAGCGCCAACATCCGCCAGGGAACAAAAGCAATGGTAATCAAGCCACTGGCGTCCGACGATCTACAGAGCATTGTCCTCGCCATCCGCGGAACCCAAAGCTTCCGCGACTGGGCCGTGAACATGAAGACGCTGCCAACTGCTCCACAAGACTTCCTCGACGACCCCGACAACCTCTGCCATGCGGGGTTCCTCACCGTCGCACAGAGAATGATCCCTTCCGTCGCAGCCTACCTCCGCGATCTGCTCACCGAAGATCCCAACCGCGCATCCTATTCGCTTATCCTGACGGGTCATTCTGCCGGTGGTGCAGTGGCCAGTCTGCTGTATTGCCATTTGCTCTCAACCAGTGTATCGTCCGAACTAAAGCACTTGGCAAGCTTTTTCAAAAGCATCCACTGCGTGACATTCGGTGCGCCGCCGGTCTCCATCAGACCTCTATTCCCAACAAAGTCAGCCGCCTCGCTAGAATCCATGTTCTATGCGTTCATCAACGAAGGCGACCCCGTACCCCGGGCCGAGAAATCCTATATCACCTCGTTGCTGAACCTTTACATGTCGCCCGCGCCGTTCTCGCTCGGTACAAGCCGAACATATCCCTTCGTTAGTAGACAAAATAAACCTGCGATCTGGCGTGTGCCGCCGGCCACACTCCATCTTGCCGGGAACGTAGTCCTCCTGCGACACCAGTCCCAGGATCCCCTCTTTAACTCACCGCTCGCCGCAAGCACTGGCCTGAAAGATGAAATCGAGGCCTGTCAGATCCCCAATGAGATAATGCACGATGTCATCTTCGGAGACCCTGTAAAGCACTGGATGGGCCTGTATCAAGAAAGAATAGAGGATCTCACCCGCAGATCGCAACAGCCACCACCCTACCAGCAATAATGCAACACAGTACCATTCTAAACCACCACGCTCTCAAGACAAAAACTTAGAGCCTCGTAAGCTATAGATATCATATAAACTGAAATTATAAATCCGATTTACAAATCCTCAAACAACTGCCCACCCTGTCCAAGATACCCTTCCCCGACCAAGCTCCCACGACCTCGACTGATTGTAAGGGACACTAGCGAGGTATAGAGAGTCTGACTCTGTTATCCATCTTCTAAGACTGATGCCCCTAGTCGTTCTTTCGGTTGGTTCACTTTTATTGCTTAGCCGAAAGGATCCGAGTATAACTAACTATGCAGAGAGTGGCCTTCTATCGCAACGTACCATCCAGATCGGCATTTCACTCTGTTTACCGGTATCCGCAACACAAATCAACACCCGCAACAAGTTGGTAGAAACCTTCTCCTGAGTGGAGGCTCTCTCTTGCGTGTGAACCCCCTCGTAGAATACGAAACCATTGCTACTTCCTTAGGAGCTATTGAATTGTACCACTCGTTGTACGTAAATCTAGCATTGAACTTGAAAAGAACCAGGTCGGGCGATGTCTGAAGGGTACTTCGTCCGGGCAAGCTGAACACGCGGTCCAGCAGAACAAATGCAGCCGGGGAACATTGAATCTGGTAGTACCCATTCCCCGACTTGACGTCCCAATGTTCGTTTCCCACGTGGATCAGGATGCCATCACTTGTCTCGGATAATTTGGGGTCATTAGTAGTTCCATGATAAGTGATGTGATGGTAGTGCGTAGACTTCAAGGCTTAAATTCGAGAGACCGGTGCGACATATCTCAGGAATAGCCCGTTGTCATTTTGCCGTGAGACCTGTATTTCGACGATATTTGAGGCCATCGTGGATGGTAACTACTTATCTCTCATGCAAATATGGGTTGTCTGGTCTGGTTGAACAGAACAGTTCCAAGGGCGAGATGCGCTGGCGGCAACGAGAGCCTAACCATCAGCCTCAACCGTACGGATAGGAAGATCTTTACTGGGTGAGGGAAGTGACGAGGCTGTCGTAGCTGCAGACTACAACCAACCAATCAACTGAAGAGTGTAGCCGTACAATATTTAGTGGAGGGGAAATGAAAAGACAGCCGTAAAAAGTCCACGCGGCTGTCCATCATAGATCGGTAGGTTCATCATGTAGGCGAGTGATAACAGCGCCAAGCACATCTTCTCAGGTGGGGCAGATGCAGAAGATGCTCACGTGTGGGATACTATGCGCCGTCTTCACCGAAATGGGTTCATAACCTTGGTGACAAAACGGCCGCCGTATGTTCCACAGTGGGCGTATAAGTTGCTGCGAGCTGGCAGAGGCCAGCGAACGACCCTATCGGATGGGGAGTATGGCTATCGGATCAATGTTGCAGATATGCACCGGATGTACATGAGACAGCTGCAGGCAAGATTGATCACAACGGGGATCCGACTTCATTTCGACCCCGGGAAAGGGACAGCAAGGGAAGATACGGAAACGTTGGAGTGCACTCTGAGGAAGTACGGTGCGGGCTGACCCCGAGAGAGCGACCCTGAAAACCTTTTGGCCATTCTGACTAAAAATAACATCGACAGTCCAAGCCGTCCAAGACCATGAGTTTATGGCGAGGTATTCCGGGCAGCGCAACGATCCATTCGTTGCGTCAAGCGAGCGGCTTCACGACAACTACCTATTAATGAGGGAAATGACCTGGTACGGGAAAACCGCCAGTGACATGGAAGCCTTCAAAGCCAGGGCGATCCCCACAGGACCATGGGAGACTGGAGAGGGCGGGGCGCAACCGATAGGTGCCACCCGGACTGAGACTTTGAAGAGAGGGCTGTGGTCGCGGATTGCGGGGGCCTTGGTTGGGGGCGCGTTCCTAGTCGGTCCGATGTGGCTGCTTGCATTGAAGCAAGAGCTGTATTTGCAGCTGAATGTAACGACAGGCTGCGTCTCTGTCTTTGGGATCCTCATGGCGTGGTATCTCAGTAGCCTGGAGGCGGTATTCGCTACATCTGTGGTCTATGCTGCCGTCGTTATGGTTTTCATCGGCGTCATGATACAGGAAAAGGGCGGGAGATGAGGATATCGAGAAGAGTTGGGAGGAAGCCTATCATGTCTTCTACAAGGTATATTATATTTTTGTACATTTGTACGTATCCGCGATTGGATGACGAGCCTATAACTATGTCGGTTTGTTTCTCACACCAATGGTGCAAACAAGCTGTGCTATGTATGGAGCCGAATATTCAAATGAGACAGTATTATCGCCTACGTAGCTGGAGACCGGTTAGAACTCGATTAATGGAATTGGTAAGGTATCATGTTAATGAATGCTCCTAATAACAACATGAGATTAAAAGAAATGCTTTTCAATCCGTTTGGTTCGCCTATCCAAGCAGCATAAAGAAAATGATATATTAACCCGGACATTTACCCCGCTCAATCCAGCTCAGGCGGGCAAAGATGCATTGCTTTCTGATGATAAAATACACCCGACATCTTCACGCTTAGTCAAGCGCATCGGTGATACAGCCATGGCTGGCATCCTTGACAGACCTGGTGGAGAATGTTAGCAACCGAGACCAAAACTCCATGTATTCGATCGCGCAGAGATATCATACCTAGCGTACTTGCCGAGGGTTCCTCTCATAGTCAAACCGGTAGGAGGCAGCTCGCCAGCCTCCTTAGCGGCCTCCCACTCCTTGCGTCTTTGAGTGAGTGTCTCCTGGTCAACCTCGAGGTCGAGGGCGCGCTTCTCGGCATCAATGACGATGACATCGCCGTCCTTAACGAGACCGATGGGTCCACCAACAGCAGCCTCAGGGACGATGTGTCCGATCAGGAAGCCGTGAGAACCACCAGAGAAACGTCCATCAGTGATGAGGGCAACCGACTGTCCGAGACCATAGCCCATGAGGGCAGAAGAGGGCTTCAACATTTCTATCCCACCATTTATGATTAGCTAGGCCAACCGAAGGGAATGGGAGCTCTTAATACATACCGGGCATACCAGGACCACCCTTGGGTCCAGTGTAGCGGATGACCACAACGGTCTTTTCGTCCTTCTTGATCTCACCGCGCTCCAGAGCAGCGATGAAATCATCTTCGTCATCGAAGACGCGTGCCTTACCGGTGAAAGAAGTACCCTCCTTACCAGTGATCTTACCAACACTACCACCCGGAGCCAAAGATCCCTTCAGAATCTGGATGTGACCAGTCTTCTTGATGGGGTTGGACAGAGGACGGATGATCTTCTGGTCCTCGGGGAAGTCGGGGACCTTCTCCAGGTTCTTGGCCAGAGTCTCACCGGTGACAGTCATACCGGAGCCATCGATGAGGCCCTCCTTGAGCAAGAACTTGAGCAGCGCGGGGGTACCTCCGATCTTGTGCATGTCGGCCATGACGTACTTGCCCGATGGCTTCAGATCAGCCAAGAAAGGAATACGATCAGACACGGACTGGAAGTCTTCAATATCCAGCTTGATGCCGACCGAGTCAGCGATGGCAATCAAGTGCAGTACAGCATTGGTCGAGCCACCAGTAATGTTCACAACAACCATGGCGTTTTCGAAAGCCTGGCGGGTCATAATATCCCTAGGGCGGATGTCCTCCTTGAGGAGCTTTTTGATGGCCTCACCGACAGCCAGACACTCAAGGTCCTTGGCGGTGGACTCGGCAGGGTTGGAAGAAGAGCCAGGGAGAGTCATACCAATGGTCTCGATGGCGGTGGCCATGGTGTTGGCCGTGTACATACCACCGCAGGCACCGCCTCCGGGGCAAGCGTGGC
This sequence comes from Aspergillus bertholletiae, assembly GCA_009193595.1. Classification (NCBI taxonomy): domain Eukaryota; kingdom Fungi; phylum Ascomycota; class Eurotiomycetes; order Eurotiales; family Aspergillaceae; genus Aspergillus; species Aspergillus bertholletiae. Next base: position 126,708 of record ML736173.1, read on the forward strand.
GGATAATATCGAATCGCTGGGGCTCGGTAATGTCGCCGCTCAGGAACTGTCCGTAGGCCTGGAAAGCGGAGACAATATCGATTTCTGCATTGTTTTGGGTCGCAGCACAGCCGGGCTTGATGGTACCACCGTACAACATGATACTCGGGCGGTTGACTCGGCCCATCGCCATCAACACACCGGGCATGTTCTTATCACAACCAGGGATACTGATGTTGGCATCGTACCACTGGCCACCCATAACCGTCTCGATGGAGTCGGCAATCAAATCACGACTCTGGAGAGAGTAGCGCATACCCTTCGTACCCATACTGATTGCATCACTGACACCGACGGTGTTGAACTGCATACCGATCAAGCCTGCCTTCTCCACACCTTGCTTGACGCGGTGGTTGAGGTCGAGCAGGTGCATATTACAGGGGTTGCCACTGTACCAAACGGAAGAGATACCGACTTGAGCCTTGTTCATGTCCTCCTCTGTGAGACCCGTCGCGTACAGCATGGCCTGGGAAGCACCCTGCGAGATGGGCTGTGTGACATGGCGAGAGACCTTGTTCAGGGCCTTGTCGTCTTCGGAAGAAGAGGCCTGTTGCCTAGGGAGGGTAGTAGAGAGGGGGCGACTGGCCAAAGAAAAAAGAGTCAATCAGTAACCTGCAATGGCAATGGGTGCATGGGAAAGGGCATCTCATTCAATCGCCTTACATATTGACGGCGGACCGCTTAGAGAGGCTCCGCAGAGCAGAGGGCATACGCCCCCGGGTTTGTGAAAGAAGCATGATCGCGATTTGAGGGGTATGGGGTCCGTGGAAATGACACACAAGGGCAGTTGAGAACTCAATTGAAAGAGAATAAATAGCTTCTGAACTCTAGAGCGGGTCGCCGCAAGTGACGCCCGTCCTCCGCAGCGAAATCGGGGGGCCGGAGTTAGCCTCAGGCTCCCCGATGCCGGTTGGCCCAATCCGGTGCCGTAGTTTGTCAGCACTCAGGCCAATCATGCGTCATGGACTACAATTCATTACCTACAAGTATACTAATCTAAAGCAATGGACCTCTCGAATCATCTTCACGAACGTCTGTATTGTATTGTGTTTCTAATTAATCATTATACACTTAAACTCTGTTGCGAAATCATCTAGGACCTGGAATTGTTTGTCTTCTACCACCCTTTTTGCTCGCGGTCTTGTCATGAGTATTGTATATCCGTAAAAAAAGAAATGAAATGAAAACGAAAGCTAGTACAGAATACAAGCAGTCAGAAAAGGGGTGAAAATAGTTCTAAGGGTATACCGGTTCCTTGGGCTAGCCAAAGCAAGCGAATGGAATGATGAAAAGTTATAGAGAAAGAGAAAGAGAAGAGAAAAAGAAAAAGAGAAGAGGAAGAGGAGGAAGAGAAGAGGAAGAAGAGAAAGCGGAAGAAACAGAAGAAGGGAAAAAGGAAGATACAGGAATGGAAAAAGAGGAGGGAAGGAGAAGAGGGAAAAAAAAAAAGAGAAGAGAAAAAGAGAAGAAAAAAAGAGAGGGAATCGAGAGACGGCGGACACAAGAACACTCTCAGTGTGTCGCCCCAGAGCCTATCTTTATATCACGTAGCGAGGGGAAATAAAAATCCAGTAGGAAGTGTGGCGGAATATAGACCAAGAGACCAGCTCTACGGTACCTCCTTGTCGCCTCTCTTCAAGCCGCACGGTACGTCAATCGCCTTCGCAATCCACTCGATGGATGCAATCTCATCCAAGCTTTTGCGTTTGGTATTCCGCTTTAAAAGCCCCTCAACGCACTCCCGGGCTCCCTCTAAATCTTGCCCCTTCTGGGGATCCCATTCACCGTCACTGTCCGCATACCGGAACCATGACCACTCACATCGTGCAATGCGGTGTGGGGTACGAGCACGGAGCTTCGCCGGGTCGCCTCGAGTACCCGGCAAAGCATCAAACGGCAGTCGATTTTCCATCATTGCGTAGAGCAAGACGCCAAGGGCCCAGCCATCGGTGGATCGCCCGTCATAGGGCTGTCCCATCAGAATCTCCGGGGCGGCATAATCCTCGCTTCCACATCGGGTGTGGAGGAGTGGACTCTCCGGAGGTTGCGGGATTCGCCTAGAGAGACCTAGATCGGTAAGGGTAACGACCGCGCGATCGTACGTGCGCCAATCAGTTATCTCTTCCAAAGCAGCAGGGGGTAGAGTAACTAGGACATCTGCAGTTGGTCCGATTTGTAAGCATTATGGTCAATCGAGGCCACGGTGGAGTCTCTTACTCTCAAGTTTAATGTCCCGATGGACTATAAAGTTGGCATGCAGGTAGCGCACGGCCGCCACCAATTCAGAGAAGATCCGTCGAATGATCTCCGGACTCATGGGCCGCGGTCCAGAGGATGCGACATCGAACAGGTCGCCTCCCGGGCAATAATCCAAGACCAGAAGAGCGCGCTTCTCGTCACTTCCGAACGCCTTTAGCTGCACCAGAGATGGATGGTTAACCGACTTCAAGATCTCCACTTCTCGCTTGAGCGACACCTCCAATCGTTCCTCATCAGCTCCACCCGCTGGGCCATGCTCAATGACCTTTACAGCGACGAGCTTTTGCGTACCAGCATTCACCCCTTGGAGGCTCGAACTATAACCAGAATCGATATCATCCCGCATCTCCATGCGCACGGCTAGGCACACTTGGCTAAATGTGCCCTGTCCGAGCTCGCGCAGTTTGCGATACTTGCGCGGCTGCTGAGACCGAATGGAACGGACCGAGTATATTTCATCCGAGCCATCCAGGGATTGCGGACTGAGAATAACAGGCCCCACATCACCATCAGATGTACTGCGACTGCTTCTTGGCGGCGTTGGAGGACGGACTGCGGGTAACGCGATCCCGCGATGACCCGCCAGGTGCTGTTCCCGGTGCAGATTGTTTGATTTCAAGTCGGTGCTTGATGAAAAGACACCTTGCGACCCTCCTGACCCCGAAACTGCAATTGGGCGCGGCTTAATCGGAATGGCCTTCGTTGGAGGGACATATTCACTCAGGCTACGATTCCGAGCATGCTTAGGAGCTCCATCAGCGCGTGATTTGCAGGGTGTCTCTGGGTGCTTATCAGCACCCAACATCTCCGCCATGCCACGTTGCTTGCTTCGTGATCGGCGGCATTCCGATGGCCCTAGTACTTGAGATGAGTCACTCAGACGCAAGCTCAGACTCGAGCCATTTCGCGAGAGGAGTGACGGCGTCCGAGATAGCGACTGTGAATTGCGACGCGGAATTTTCCATGGGGAGACGCCACCGATTGGGGATGGCAAGGGAGTGATATCTCCCATGGCCATCAGCTGTGGCGACGACAGTAACGACGCGGGGGACAGGGAACCTCCTCCGGAAGAGGGCCGTTCGAGAAAACCACGCAAGCTCGATGTTCTTCGCGGGAGACTGCTGGACGACAGGCTATGATGCATGAAAGGATCCGATTCTTTCGAAGGGCTCAGTTGTGAGGTGTTCGGCAGATCCGTCCGTATCTGAAGCGACGGGAGGGGCTGTGGAGCCCCGGGGTGACATTGGTGAGCCATTTCATCCTTTATACTCGATGAGAATTCTCCATTCAAGGATAGTGGGGAGCAGATGCCCTTTTCTCCATAGCTCACCGATGGTTGCGAAGAAATTTCATTGTTACTCGACGCCGTTGGGACAGATGCGTTGTGTAACAGAATAGGCTGTTTAGCAAACAATGCTGACCTCTCGGTCGGTTGAGAAGAATCCGGGGAAATCATCGAACGAGTCAGGAGAGTTCAGCGCTGCGATATCCCGATGACTCGATTTACCGGAAGGGTACTGCTGTCGCGGCGCAAAGTGGACCCAAAGCGCAATTGTCACTCGAACTAGGCGGGTAACCGCGATCTAAAAAAGTCCCTCGGGTTAAACTCTAAGTAGACCAAGCTGGACTTGGTGTGGGAAAAGGGCCCTCAGGCCGAGGATTTTGGTCGAAACCGGGGGAAGGAATGGTAATTAATAGGGTGTGTTATCAAAGCATCTGGGAAGAGAGGGGAAAGAAGTGGCGAAAGTAGAAAAGGGAAGAGGAGATGCTGCAGAGGAGAAAGATAAGATAATGGTTAGAAAGGTAAAGGAAATTAGGAAAGTATTTTTTTTTTAGTCGGGGGAGTAAAAGAGGAGGCAAAATGAGGGTCGGGGACGGGTTGGTTGTTCTTCCCCAAGGGCTAAATACACTCCCTCCCGGGCAGTATCCATGCAAGCGTTAAGTTTTCGCAGTACAGCTACTACTATGGATGACGCTACAGAAAAAAAACCCACGCGGGGTCAGCTGATGGCCGCTCTGCTTTAGGATTAGTGGCCACGAGGTGAGGACTCAACAGGATTTAACGCTACCCCGCATCCAGTAATGCCGTTGGCGGGAAGACCGAAAAAAAAAGGAAGGAACCACTGTTACAGGTTTTCATATCAAGATCGTCACGGTTCTTGTGGTGTTCTTCCCGTTCGAAATCAGGCCCATCCTGGAAACCGAAGCTTCATGAGGCTTAGTTGGGACGGGGATCGTGAGAGTGGCTCAGAGCGCAGGGGATGCAACGACTCAATCGAGGCTGTACTGTAGTTAGTAGTGGCCGGATTGTGAGGGATCATGGCTGACAGGAGACTTTCTGGCAGGGACCCACTCTCCAAATTTCTTTTTTTCTTTTTTTCATTATTTTTTTACGAAGTTGCACTTGAATTATTATTTTACATTTTTTTATTCATTTTTTCCGTTTTTCATTTTGTTCTGTTTTTTCTTTCTTTCATTTTCATTTTCATTTTTTTTTTAGTATAGAACATAGTCAGGTACATGTTATTGATCAATTTATTTAAATGGTAATAAATTTTACCATTTTCACTGACCGTGATCTTTGTGGTGGTGCCTTGCATATCCTCTGGATCGGGTAACCTGCTTTTATTCAGATGCGCTGCACATAATCAACGTTTATTTATTCTTCAATTCTAACGGCACTATTGCCCATCCTTGCCTCTCAACAAACCCACCGAAGAGCTTCGAAGGACTACCGCTAGTAATCGCACTCCGAAGCTAGGTCGCCGATACGTATTTCCTAATTAGGGAACTTGCGAGCTGTGAGAAATCCAAAACGGGCAAGGAGCCCTGATTCGGGCACTTCAAGGGGATTGAAAAAAGAAAAAACGGAAAAAACAGGAAAGAGGGTACAAAAAAAACCAAATCAAATCAAAATAAAATAATAATACCATTGCGGGTTGACATTCGTTGGATGGCAAATGATCCATGGATCGCAATCGACCCAGTCCTATCCGGGCTAAGCTTGAATTAGGTGAAACTAGGCCAGGTTGGGTGTCGCAGACCGGAAAAGTGGTTCCTAGTGAAATAAGACTTAAAACAACCCCAATTGCAGGTGGGCAACGAACAGACGTTCTCGATTTTTGTGCATGCCAGTTTTCCAATGGTGATTCGACCTCATGCCGAATTTCGGGTCAAACCGCATTCCATGGTTTCAAATTTCCGACCCATTTTCGACAGGACGAGTCGTTATTTATCATCTGTCGAGTTGATTTGACGCACAATGCATATCATCGGCCACACTACCTTAGCGGCTGCGTTAGTCAATTTGGGGGCAAAATTAACTCTGTCGATTGTACCCTGAATCTGATTGCTCTGAAATTAAGAAGGGTTACCGTCGGTCACTTGCTTCATGATCGACGAATGTGCCTCCATCGTCTACGTAAGCCGTGTGACACTCACCGAGGATTGCTTTTTGTTCCTTCAAATCAATGATTCGTCACGGGAGAAATTCAAACAGGGGATCCCTCGGCGATCGCCAAGACAACGAGCTATTGAAACGCCCCGTCGACCCAGCATTTCGGGCCTACGGGCGTATTGTTGGAGGGTGAATGGCTAATGAGCGTTTTCTTGGCAGACATGCCAGGCTGATGGGCTCCGGTTGGTCAATGCCGTAAGTACTCGCCCCACACCCCTGTTCATGACTCCAAAAGCCGATGGAAGATCGGCCAACGATGCTCAATCCAGCGGATGACGTGGATCAAATTCCCGTCGGATTAGAATTTATGTGACCCCAATCGCTGGGGGTTAGAAGGATAAATACTTGCCAGAGGCCTCGCAGAATCATCCGCCCGGCCTTCTTCGCTCAATTCGCGGTCCAGACCACCTTCGGCCGACAGATGTCTCATTTAGGGGCAACTATAGGTCCCCACTACACATTGCATTGCTCAGCAAAAGCTTCGATGGGCCATTTCGAGACTGGACCCAACTGACCCAGAACACAGGGTATCAGCCCTAACGGTATTCATATTCATATATTCCGACTCTCCACCAACCGCCGCGTGTCCGCTTATGAGTATCCGAGGGGGCCACTAATCCTTAGACTGAGCCTGGTAAAAAATTTTTCATCTCTAGCCCTGATACCGTTGCACCCGTCGCTTGCTACTGTTGCAGTGCTTAGTCTGCAGAGGAAATCGCTGCTCAAGCCGGTGGTGAAAACGTCTCAGGGCCCGTGCCGACGTTACTGTACTGTGTTGCATACCCCGGAATACGAGTGATTCCAGATACGGAAGCTGAATGCAGGCTTGATCCTTCGCCAGCAACACGATAATTAATCTTATCTCTCAAAAAAAAAAATTATAAAACCTTCCACCTCTTCTCATTCGCAATCACATTCCATCTAAAATTATTTTTCGAGGGAGAAAGTCTGCGCAATGGTGCGTCCGCCAGCCTCGCCTCGAAGCTTCTGCTTCCAAATACCCCAAGAATGAACCCAACTTTGTTACTGGAATGTAAGTACAAAACCGGTAGACTATGACTCCCATCGCCATACCTAAATTCCTCACCTATGCGAGATATTGTTCACCTTGTCGTGTGATCAGACAAGCGTCGACATACTTGTGCCCGAATCAGCTCTAGTAGCTTTTCCATCGAATCGGTAGAAGATCGAGACCATCGATCAATTGTTCCGTGATAGATACGGAATTTACAAATCAATTATTCACGCGCTGTACTCCGAGTTCAGGGCAAAAAATTGAGGCATGGACCTTGATTGCCAGTGACTGTCCAAGTCCGGCTGAAACCACCTTCCACCGTACAATAATAAGTAGACTGTTGGCCAGGACAACAGTTAAGAAATCACATATTCTCTGGGCAAATATGATCCGCGAATCCAAATATCATCGATGCTCTAGCGGCGTTCAAGCGGGTGAGCTGAAGTGATGACCTCAGCCATGTATTCCGTCCGATGCATATGGCGTACACCGGGCCATGGAGTGATAGTTCTACAATGAGGTCTAAATAAGGCATATCCGTGCAATCAATACGCCCGAACTATAAAGCAACATTGCCCTGTAATTGGTAGACTGCGCCCAACCTTTGGCTTCTTTGTGTTCAGACGCAAGCACCTTACTGAAAGTGGTAATGAGCACTGGCAGCTGGAGCCCGGGCCCGGGCCGCGCCCCGACGAGCTAAGGCGGTTTACTTCTGCAAACGCGTAGAGCAACAACTACTAGCTTTCTCGAAGTTAGGCTGCCAGTCTTATTCTCAGGGGTGTACGTTGTAGAATAATGTTACGCTTTCCCATTGGAAATATTGGTGCGGTTATAGCAGCTAAACGCATCATTCCATTAGGGTTAAATTTAACGATCTAACCTGTTCTTGGTGATAGCCATTTCAATCTCGCAGACTTGTTGACTATGGCACAGTTTAACCTAACGTGATATCGGATGCATTGCTTCCGGTACGGCTGCATAAAGGCCTCTTTGATTCATGTCTGCTGTTCCTACTGCTGGTATAATATTTATGCAATCTTCCGTGTGATCTCTCAGCCAAAGGAAACAGATGCATAATGCATAGCGTTTATTTACCCGTAGGTGATGGTTCATAAATTGGGCCAATGTGGTCATTAGACGCTCAAATATCTGCACAAGGCGATGGGAGACGAGAGGCAAGGGTGATCACCAGGAGCGGGTCTCGTAGCACGATAAATACCTTGGTAGTTGACTCGGGTCTAGTCCACTATCTATCTCACCATGGCATACATAGGATTGGGCAAAAATCGAAGTTTGATACGACTCACGTCATATTTCCTCGTTTTGAGAATTATCTGCAGTATAATGTTTGCTTCGTTGCGCAATGAGTCAGTATGACCGCACACCAAGTGTCAAGATTGACCTTTTCTGACCTTCTATCATCTTAGCAAATGTTAGCATCACAACATGTATCCTCTTATATTGACCTTGCCGTACTGTTCATCCAGCATGGCAAGCTAATCAGTGCATGGCTGTCAAATGCTTGTTTGTCTGAATGAGTGCTAAAGGCTCTCTATTAGCATTGACATACCTAAATGTTTGAGTCACCAAGAACGGCAGTTCTTGGCACATACTTTACTATCTGAAACAATGATCACAAATACTTTAGTGGTGGTTCTCTCATTGGCAGTCTTCTGCCAGGGTAGGTGTTATGACCTCAATATGATGCAGTAGTGCTGTTGCTCTCGCCGGTTTGACAGTCAGCGCCCCACACGAAATAATACGCTAGTTGCCCTAGTTTCTATAGTATCTCGAGAGACCCATTGATATACAATTAATGGAGTCAACTATAGTTACGCAAACGCTTGAGTAGATCGAAGTTGTGGAAATTGTGACGGTGACAACACCGCTAAAACCAAGAGAGTCTGCAGCCCACGACGAACAACACAGTCCCAAATTCCAACTCGAATGAGCTGGATAATGGCAAACTTGCCACTATGGATAGGGCGTCAAACCCCAACTCAATTCTGCAAGTTTATGGTCGCATTTCATTTGAGGTTCCAACTGCCGAACCATCCCTCGTATAGACCACAACGCGCCGATCCGAATTAGTCGGTTCATTAGTGGTAAGTTTGCAAACAACTTCCCCGTCTCTAGCTAGCCACTGTTAGTATCTCTCAGATGTACTGCGGTAAGTGGCTAATCCAGATCAAGGATGTTCCCTGTGGACTGTCTATGATGAGATAGCAATACGAACACACCCAAGCGCAGGGTGTTAGTTGCTTCCCGCGCATGGGTCCACGAGGTCAATCGCTACCTTTCCCTTCCTTGAAGAGGGTGATACCCCATCAGGTCGCTTGCGTCGACACCAGGATTCACGTAAATGTATAATCTAGACTCAAAAATGTGCTAACAGTTCTAGGGTGCTGAGGAGATATAAGGGGGCAACCATTTCGTCTTTACGTGGAAAATATACGTATCTCTTAAGAAGTATCAGAATCTAATCATTCGAACAAACATAGGTGTTGAATCCCATCAATATCAGTGACCATGTCCCTTCTAGTTGAGTATTTTCCAGACTCCAGCATCGCCTTTTGTGTGACTGTGGCTGCATCCTTGGTAGTACGTCTATCCTACAACAACATGCATGTTTCTTTTTTTTCTTTCTTTCTTTTTTCTTTTTTTCCCCTCGTATACCCAGAGCCGCAGAGTTAACTATTCATAAGTTTATATGTTATATGGTATTTGACACTGTCTATAACTTATCCCTCTCCCCATTGGCATCATTCCCCGGTCCAAAACTCTGGGCTGTGTCCAATATCCCTCGTCAGGTGAGCATCTTGGGAGGCCGTAGCCATTTAACTATCCTGGCCCTTCATAATCGGTATGGCCCTGTTGTGCGAACTGGCCCCAACGAGCTTTCGTTCAACAACCCCCAAGGCTTTCGGGACATTTACGGGCTCCGTCATGGACAGCCACCGTTTCGAAAGGATCCTGAATTTTATGGCTCGCCGTTGAACGGAATTGGTAACAGTATTGGCGGAGATATTGACATCGCGTTTCACTCCAGGCAGAGGTGACTGTTGTCCCATGCCTTTTCCGAACAGAGTTTACGTGAACAAGAACAGATAGTTGTATATTACGTCGACCTCCTAATCCAACGACTGCGGGAGAGAACCAATATCAATGAAATGCATAGCGCAGAAGAGGATATCAAGATCTGGTTTAATTTCATCACTTTCGATATCATCGGCGACCTTATGTTCGCAGAGTCCTTTGACTGCCTGAAGGACAGTCAACTACATCCGTGGATCGCTTGCATATTTGACAACGTAAAAGGTATAGCGCTCCTTGGAGTCTTGAACCAATATCCACTGTTTAGGAGAATACATGGGGTTCTCTTGCCAAAATCTCTGAAGCGAAAACTGCTGGAACACCAAAACCTTTGCGTCCAAAAGACAGGCTGCCGGCTTCAGAGAGGAGCCTCTCGCCCAGACTTCGTGTCCGCCATTTTCAAACATGGATTGGGTAATGATAAGGGAGAATTCATCGAGGACCAGTCCATTATGAGCAGAGCAGAGATCCGCCAGAACTCAGTCTTGTAGGCGAATATCGCCATTTCCCATTTCTCTCCCCCTTCGTGGCAGCTGACATGGATAGTTTGACCATCGCCGGAAGTGAAACGACGGCGGCGCTACTCTCTGGATGCCTCTATTACATTTGTAAACATACCTATATCATGAACCAACTCTGCAAGGAAATCCGTACCGCATTCTCTAGAGATGAAGAAATCACGTCGTCCAAATGCTTCGGCCTGAAATACCTCAACGCAGTCCTTGAAGAATCACTTCGGATGTATCCACCAGTGGCGGGAAATCTTCCACGACTCGTCCCTAAGGGCGGGTCTATCATCAACGGCCATTTTATTCCAGGAGATGTACATTCAAATTATATCCAAATGCTTCTTGTTTGTACGGAGGGGTTAACATCTTACAGGTAACCGTTTCAACCCACCAATATGCATCATACCATAGTCCTACGAACTTCGCCCTCCCCGAGCAATTCATTCCCGAGCGATGGCTGGGGACCGACAACAGATTCGACCCTGACAAGAGAGGTGTGCTGCAGCCATTTATTCTGGGCCCCAGAAACTGCCTGGGCAAAAAGTGCGTTCTCACCCCCTGTGTATTTTCTGGTTCCGCTAATATTAGCAAAGATTGGCATATATGGAGATGCGCTTAATATTGTCTAAATTGGTGTTCAATTTCGATATAGATCTCGCGCCGCTGGGCGATAATTGGAATGAGCAGAAGGGGTTTATCGTGTGGGATAGGCCACCTCTAATGGTGAGGTTGGTGGACAGGTTTGCGTGATTTGTGGGTTAAGAGAAATATATCTCTACCCGAGCTTGGGCGATAATGTAAAATCATGTATTTGGAGGGCCCGAATAGGGTGGAATACTTATCTCTTCCAAGTCTATGCCGTTATTTAAGGCGAATCAAAAGAATATTAGTTAACATTGAATATTAGAGCAGATACTTGGTGTAGAATCCGTCGGTATAGATTGCAGAGTATGCTGCTGAGGGACATTTTGAAAGACAATATCATGGCTGATATTGCTATTTATTCCACCCGTTCTTCAACAATTGGTCCCGTAACTCAGTCGGTTAGAGTGCTGAGCTAATAACTCAGAAGTCGAGAGTTCGAGCCTCTCCGGGACCATTACATTTTTGCACTTCATTTTTTGACCCGATATACACCTATCTGCTTATATCATTTTTTGGCAATCCAAGAAGTTCATGATTACCTCTGGCTGGCATTGTCACTACACATTCATCTCTCCTGCTTCCCTTCAAGTAGTCCTTCTCGATACTACTATTGATGGATCAGCTTCCAATCAACTGTGGTCTGAATAGTCTTTATCCGCTTCTCCACAAAACCCACACCCACCCACAATCCTACTCCATATTGCGCACTATATATATCCCATGGGGTGGCAAGGCAGGGTGGGATCTGCTAAGTAAGTACAATTGACAGACCCCAGCGGGTTCAACAAAGGGCTTCTTCGTCCGCTATAGCTCTTCGCAACTGCCAACAGCATCTATCTTCAACTGTAGTTCAGGTATAGAACAAGAGTCCCAGGCAGGACTGCGACCTAGAATTCTCAACATATATGACAAAAACCTAAGGTTGCCAGAATCTAGCACTCCAGGTAAGGTTGAGTAGCATTCCGGCTGAAGCTTGTGCCATTCTACCCTACATACATCGACTTACCCGATGATCCCGAGCACTCGGCCCGGGTGTATATGAAGTGCTTTTCACAGTTGAACCCCCTACGGAATTTAGGTAACGGGTCGAGCCACAGCCCCATGATAAAATTAGGAAAACAACCAATGATGGAGAGTCTAAGATGACTCCAGGTGCCATTTAGTAAGCGGCTTTTGTTGAACCTAACTATAATATGCCAGTCGGAAGCATTGCCGGCATTGCTATCTGGATCTCCGAGCACGGAGAAAGACACAGCCCTGGGCTAATTATGCAGCCTGGAAGTGGGTATCTTGGCCTCCACATGTCTTACATTGAAATTGGGCCCTTTTGTTGGAGCCAATCTGACCTATATAGCTATGGCAATGTCGTGATAATCGGGTATCAGGGACGCGTCAGCCATGGCTATTCTTGTATAAGGCTAAGAACAACTGGGGGTGAGCTGTGAGCCCGGTCTGTATGTTCTATTGGTCGCTCGACAATAGCAAAGTAGTAGATTGACTTGCCCTTCAAGCATATCCGTGTTTGACATACCCTGCTAGCCGCCATGCAAGGTCGGGTCAATGTGATAGGGGCTTGAAGGGCACTAGCTTCCGATATACCTAGATTAGAAACAATCCAGGAACAAAAGGTCCAGAGATAGTGGGCTTAGAGGTGGATCACAAGGGAGCTGGGATCCATGGATGCGTAGTCCCAGGCTTTTAGAAGTTATACCTTCTATAAAGCCCACAGAGACCCTCCCCTGACTTCCAATTCCAATAGTATTACAACAGTAACATTTCCTTACAGACATACCACTACAAAAAGATTCATCTTTAACAAAACAAAATACTCGCACAATAAGATTCACAATGTCAGTTACATCAACCGCAACCACCACCGCAGCCTCGGCAACATCAACTTGCCACCAAAGGCTCTACGACATCCCCGTAAAAGATGCCGCCTGCGCCATGCCCATGCAGGGAAACAACTCCGCAATCATGAGCAGCTGCTGCTCCTCAGCCTCCGTCGTCTCCTACAGCGACTGCGACTACTACTGTCTAGCCCAGGGCCAGAATGTCGGCGACCTGGCCGAATGTCTCATCAAAGCATCCGAGCCCGGAGAGGTGTGGTGCAACACTAATGCCAACGCGACGGCCACCGGTAGCGTTCCTTCAACTGGTGCGGGAACTATCGTCGCCACTGCCTCTGCGACTGACTCAACTGCGACTGGGACTAAGAGCTCGACTGGTGCGACCTCGACTTCTACGACCAATGCTGCTGGGGCAAAGAAATCGATTGGAGTGCTTGCGCTTTTGCTGTTTGGATCTACGGCTGGACTGTTGGTTTAGAACATATCTTTGGTTTGATTTGGGGGGCCGTCTGGACCTTTGGATGGGATGGCCAGCTAGCTAGGCTTTGGCCTGTGGCTCGGTGGTCTGGAACAGCGGAAGCCTTTTGGTGCTTTTTTGAATGTTACGTTCTGTTTGTTTTCTATGGTTGTTGTGTTTTTATTGTAAGATTATTAGAGTATGTGTCTTGATTTCTGCCAGTGCATTACTTAGAATTGCTGTTCTGTAAATGAGAGAACCTGAGGTATTACATTGCAGAAAAAAGTATGCCACATATCGCACGTCCATAATAAGAGAGAACACATATGAGGCTCCCCCTTTCACTCCGCACTGCCTCGTAGAATAACATCTTTCATCATCCCATTGAAGCCTTCCCCGATCCGGGCCAGTGGAGCTTCGATTCCAATGGGCGCCCAAACGTGGTATTCGCCATTAATCCCCAGGCGGGCAAGAAACTCCATGCTTGTCGACCCTGCGCCCGAACTGGAGACCTTGAGTAGAGTTTGACTACCTTTTCCAATTAACTCTACTTGTGTCCACGTATCCAGGGGAAGACTGTAGTTGAGTGAGTACGGGTTGCCACCGCTTATCAGGGTCACGTTGCTAATCGACCCATTTCCGTTCAGAAGCATCGAATCGGGTCCGGCAAAGAGGGTGCCGGGGGTCGGCGACGTGGGGTTCACCCAGAATGATAAAGTGTAGTCTCTGCCCTTGCTACTTAATGGGGTGTCCACGTAGCAGCCATCGGAGAGCACGAGAGCAGAGTTTTGAACGTGGCATCCGCGTATAACCCCAGCGTAGCCGTTTCCAGAATGATCAACGACGGTCGCGGCGTCCGTGTCGAATTTGTAGTGTAATATAGTATCCGTGCGACTGTTGACTTGGCGATCTAGGTTCTGTCCGGGGATGGCGGCGTGAATCTTGTCGAATACCGCGTCGTATTCCTCCTCTAAAACGTCGCCGCCCCATTGCTTGTCAGCCAAGGCTGGAAGGGTATCCCTCCATGAATAATATGCTTCGAGAACCGAAGTGGAATTTGGGCCATAATCGTTCCACAGAGCCGCGAGGTGGCCAAGAATGTGTGGGTCATTTCGAGGAGGATTGTTGGTGGCATTCTTAGTGTCGAAGATGTTGGGAGCATATGCCCCGCCGGCGGGATTCCCATGGAACACACGGGTCTTGTTCAGCGTGTTTGGGTAGCTCCCGGACCACTTGCCTACAATGTAGAATGCATCGTCTGAATTGATCACATCGTATCCATTCTTGATGTAGTCGAAGTATGGGTTGTCCTCAAAGAACTCCCAATGCTGGATGGAGACATCCGTGGACACATTGGCACCCTCCACTGGTGTGAAGGTGCCCCAGATTCTCATGTCCTTGCCTGATTCTTCAGAGATATAGTCACGCATCGTATTGACAAAGGATGTATAATCGGCCACGAGATCTTTATCGTACTCGTCTGCACCTATGTGAACCGTCTTACTGTGGAACCAGGGTAAGAATGTCTTCCAAATGGACTTCATAGTAGGAATGCTATCCGGGTGAGTAATATTTAGCATGCTGAGATCATCAAGGGCCAGCTCAGGCCGCCACTGGACGATGACCAGCGCATGACCTGGAGCTTCGATCTCAGGGATGATAGTGACACCTCGTTGGGCACATTGTTGCTGGACACTGTCAAACTGTTCCCTGGTATACGATTCATTAGCGCGCTTATTGAGCCCAGCTACTGCAGGATCCTCCGACCATAGGCGGAATGCCGCATACAGATCCATCGACTGTTGAGGGGAGTACTGATCTAGATTGTTGTAGAGATTATCGCTTAGATGTACGTGAAATGTATTCTGTTTGAAAAAGGATAGGAACGCGCACATTTCGACTAGGAATTCCGGGGGGTAAAAATGGCGCCCAGCATCCAACTGCACATGTCTTAGTTAAAGCAAGCAACGGCGTAATGGAGTAGTCCGGTAAGCGAGTTACATACCATGACACCTCTATTGGCCCATCCAGGTGCATCCACGGCCGATCCTTGAGGAAGGATGTGGCCATTGACGACTGCCGCCTGAATCAATGACCGTGATCCCCACCAAGCACCCAATGGACTGGCTCCAGCAATTTTCACACCATCTTTGTTTACTGATAGCGTGTATGCTTCAGAGGTATATCTCCCCGCGGCATCTTTGAATCCAGTTTCATTGGTAAGTGTGAAGAAGATTGAATTGGCTGCCGCCGTCTTGCTAGACGTGAGTGGTATATCAATTCCTACAGTGGACTGGAGGTCTTTCTGGAAAGTCTCGGCGAATTGTTGCAATGTAGGTGGGATCAGGGTCGTGCCATCATTATCTACAGCTTCGATATAACGCTCGTCAACCACAATACTGGTGAGTTGAGCTAGGGAATAGGTATTGTCTGTTCCAGTGAACGGTATAGTTGGTATAGTCACCAGTCGGCTGTACCCTGCAGTTTGTGAGATGTTGTCACAAGATAGATTTATGGATCGTACCTCCTATAGGCAGAGATAGGATGAGACCTATATTAACAAGTTGACTCCAAAACATATTGGCAGAAAATGCGGATATGTGCTTGGAGTGGGGTGATGGATAGTGAGAAGTCTAGAGACACACCCATGATTCCTTTCGCTATTTAAGTCCAGAAGATGAATTTGGTAGCATCCAAGCTATGTAACATGATCGGACCATCAAAGCTCGCTTGGGTATATCGGCAAAGAAGGAAGGTTGCAATTAATCAACAGGAGTCACCCCAGACTTATTCCAGCGATCTTCATGCTGAGTGACGTCTCCTAGCAGAGGAGAGGTGGGGCACAGTTTTATCTCAAGTATAAATGGGCGATTTTACTAGTGGAGAATAGAAAGAGCCTGACTTAGTTGTATTCTATCTTAGTCGTATTCGTGAGCTTTCTGTTTTGTGACACAGATAACAAATAGACCATGGCGTCTTTTCAGAGATCCGGAGACTGCCATAACTTCATTCCTGACAAAAATTGGGGCATGCCAATAATGCTTGCCTCAAGCCCTTATCTCAATGATCGAGAAGCTTGGACTCTGTAACCCCGCACGGCACTGACATGGGCAATGTATAATGTATGGAGCTCACTGGTTAAATTTATTTAAGACCGGGAGAAGTCCGACCATAGTTGTGCAGATCAGCATCAAACTTCCCAATCCCGCCTGGCCTGGAATAATAGCAATGTCACCCTTATGTAACCTGAGGGTTGTGCTCGGTTTCTCCGCAATCAACATTGTATCAGTGGCCAGGATTTCAAGTGCTGGCATTGATCGGCTCTGGGGCATAATATGGACCGGAGAGCTATGCAATATGCATCGCAATACTGCCGAGTGTGTCTGCCAGAGGCGTGGTATGTCGGAGTGGTCACCTGATCTCCGGCTGTACGCGGCAAAATGAGCAGCAGCCAAGAACATATACGGTATCTCGGAATCTCTCGCCGGTCCATCAAACTGCACCAGGGAAGACACTCAAAAGCGATCATGGTGCATTGCAGTGCTAGCGTCGGAAATGAATGATTCGTTTTGGCATCAAGTCTTTCATTGTGAACTCCTAAATTAAGATCACCAGACAGGACGAAATAAAACCTGCATTTCGCCATCAAGAACCCATAAACGCAAGGGACCGCTATATGTACAGGAAAGTTTAGACCCATTACCATGCCGGTCCCAACCATGGATAATGCAAATGCTTCGAGCGCCGGAGGGAAGAGATTCGAGGAATAACAAGAAAAATCGTTCTAATACAGCGTGGACCAAAAAGAAATTAAATAACAACACCCCCCCGCTTTGCTGAAACAAACCCATAATGGACAATCATTTCGGATAACTGTTGGCGAATGGAGGTCGACTCGGTACGGGTGCTAGAATACAACGAAACGGAACGAGTGGCATCTACAGGAAGGCCTTGCGTATAACCTATGACTGAGTTAGCGACACTCCCAGCTTTAGGGAGGAAAGGAGCAGGTTCCACATACAGCCCAGCCTCCTGCAATAGAAGCCACGATACCGCCAGAGATCATCATAGGCTTAAGACCCCTGGTACTCTTGAAGATCATACCACTGAGCGCGCCCGCAATGATACTGTTGGTAGAGTCATGCTTGCCTCGCACATATCCGATTCCAGAGTTCATGCCGTTATATACCATCGCCACCACGCCGGCGGAGTTTCCGAGGAAAGGACCTCTCCTTGTGATAGCGTTCAGGACACCGTTAAGGCGAATCTTGGGGGGTGCTGTCACAGGAACCTTCCTCAAGCCTTCGGCAAGACCCCATGCTCCTCCAGCAGTCAAGCCAGCAAGGTAGGTTGTTCCAGTTCCATAACACAGATCATCGGACCATCCACGAGATGGCAAAAGTGATCGCGAGCCAGGTGTTTCATCAAGGGTAGAGTCTTCGAGGGTGATATAATCGAGGGTATCCTGGTTCAGGCCAGCCAAGGGGTGGAGTGCAGTAGGATCAGGGATGGCGACCTCTGACAGGAACGATGTAGCATCTTGCGCGGTGGAAGGGTCAAATTCGGGTCCCTTGGACTGTTTGCGGCCGCTGAGTGAGTCCCAGAAAGACATCTTGAAAGGTGAACTTTTATTAAAATGAATACAATTAAGAAGGTAATAAAACACGGGAGGAAATGAAGAACGGGTGGTATGCCAGTCTGGTCTCTGTCGCGAGTCGGGAAATTCGAAGGAACCAGAACAAAAACTTCAACCCCGTGATGGGCCGAGTCACGAGTAATCGCCGGTGGTTCTCCGGTGTCGGGAAAAGCTTTGGCCGACGCTAACCTCTTTGGGTGGACCCGCCTCGAAAATCCACGAAAAGTGATTCCCCATCGCGGGGGCGGGCATCTGGATATCAATTCTTTTTTTTAGGAAAAAAAATAAAGTAAGATCCTTGCTGCCGGATTTTCCATTGCTCGGGCTTACGGACCCGGTAACGTAATGGATCTTCAAGCAGGGTCTAGCGTCCCGGGTGACGCCGGGTATCAAAAAATGGAGGCGATATCGCAAGATATACAACTCCTTCCGGAAGCGACCCTCAAGGAAATTAGCAAAGGGTTGTTGGTAAACTTTGTCCTGTCTTGTGAAGACACTGAGTAAGACTATACTGTTCACTTGTGCCTAGCGTATTCTAACTCATTAATAAAGCAAAGTGAACCGAGTATGGCAGAGCCTATTGAAGACATTTTCGACGGCTTCAACATCTAACAGCCATACCACGGCTGCATGCAACACGCTTAGCGCGTTCCTTGACACTGCGCTTACTTCAAAATGTGAAGGGACAAGAAAATTGGCTTATGCCAATGAGACTTGGTCTACTGTGTTTGACATCTATATGGCTCGCTACAAAGATTCGAGTCCAAAGGCGATGAAGCAAATCCTGGAGTGCCTGGTCGGCCTCTTTAACAAAACCCCTCAGGAAGCTGACAAAGATGCCATCCGATCCAAGATTACTGAGACGACCATCCCTAGTATCATCCTGGGTGAACCCCGCTCGCGGCTAAAGGCGTCTTTTGTCTCTTTGGAGACTCTCCTACGGAAGGGCGCAATCTCCCCCATTCAGTTTATCTCAATGGTAGAGAGTTGGCTTCTGGAGAATCGTGAGAGGTGGACCTCACTCCTTCAACAAGATTGCAAAGCCCTGTCTATAGATATTACTCGCTTCCTCGCAAGTGCTCCAAGCCCTGAGTCGAAACAAATTGTGGCCGAAATCCTTCTTTTGAGATTATTAACCCAAGCAAAAACAGCGGAGCTTGCTGCGTCATCAGGGGATTTAATGGCTGCTTTCTTCCAGAAAGTGAAAAGCTCCGCCTCATCCGAGCCCTCATCTCAGGAGATCTCCCAGAATTTATCATCGATCTGGGTGACTCCAGTTAGGCATCTTGCGCTGCAGAACCTGGACAATCTAGAGCTGATGTCTAATTATACCCTCCAGCCTTTGTTTAAGCTTGACCCTACTGGCTTTAGAGCATTTTTAGACAAACTACACCTGAAGAACTTGCTCGCAGGAGATATGAGTGAAGCGCCCTTACCCGAGCTGACGCTTCTTTTCGCATCACTGCAGATGGCAAAGAAGATTGGCTTAGTTCATGAGGATAGTAAGTTTATTTTTAAATATTTTGTTTTATTCGAAATTGCATGGCCTTTTGAGCCTGGTGGTGTTCATCTGACTTACCATGATTCTAGACTACATCCCCAAAGTGGGGACTTCTACCAATGACGCCCAGAACGCGCTGGTTCTCCAGAGTGAAATGATTGGACAGTTTCTATTCCATAGGGAACATAGTATTAGGATAGCAGCGCTGTCACTTCTGATTACGGCACCTGCGACAACAAAGCCCGTTTCCTCAGCTACGATAAGAGCGATATTGAAAGGCTTGCCGTCTATGCACTCTGAATCTGCAGACCCATATGCCAGAGGAGAGATTCTGAGTATGATACGCAAACTGATTCCTCGCCTCAAAGGTGGTATCCTGAGTGAGCATGAAAGCTTGGCGGAAACAAAGATCCCAAATAGCAGAAAACATCAACCGAAGTTTGCTCGCGATGATTCAGAGACTCAAGAGTGCTTGAAAGAATACCTGGAGCTACTGAAGGATGACCTAAGATCTACAGCCTCTTACCCGCGCCATATTATGGCATTAAAAACACTAATCCACCTACTCGAGTCTGGCCTCGACGCCCGGTACGCCGGCCACATTGCTGCCAAGCAGGCGGGAAATGTGACAAAGTGGCGACTTAACATGGATGTATTTGAGCCGAGCCTGCTCCGGTTGCTTGTGGATCTTTTGTTGGATCCATATGAGGAAGTGCGGGCTACATCGCTTACTTTGCTTAATTTGTTTCCTCGGGACGTCCTGCTGAGTGGCTACATGCAATCTGGAAGCAACAAGAAACAGGACAAACCGCAGCTCGTGGATGCCTTGAATAGAGCAGAGCAATTGGCGAGTAATACTAGCAGAGCTGATCACGCTGATTCTGTCGCTCGTTTGTATCACATCTTCTTTACCGCAGCAGACGACAATAGCTCGAAAGCGGCGGATA
This sequence comes from Aspergillus bertholletiae, assembly GCA_009193595.1. Lineage (NCBI taxonomy): Eukaryota > Fungi > Ascomycota > Eurotiomycetes > Eurotiales > Aspergillaceae > Aspergillus > Aspergillus bertholletiae. The sequence continues at coordinate 147,116 of ML736173.1, forward strand.
ACTGGTGGGAAACAAAACAAGGTGTTGTCGATATTCTCTTGAAGAAACTGGAGGAAAAGCTATCCCTCGCAGGCGGCCTCTTCAACTCCTCCATGCGTGATGCGCCTTTACACGGTTACGTCTCTGCTCTTAGGTACTGTTATATCTCATGTATATCCGATACGCTGAAGCTGATTTCTCTCTCTAGATATATTATCCTGACTCCTGATTTCCATGCCTTGATTTCGAATGCACAGGCAGGTTATGAGGCCTGGAGAGCTGTGCATTCAAGGATAGTGGCTGTTTGTGACAAGATTTGGATTGAAGTGAAACCTGTGCTCTGCGTTGATTCTCCAGAAGGCCACACTGATGAGCCGATTGATGATCTAGCCGTTGGGCCTAAGGATATCCTTTCCTATTCTTGGCGTGCTCTTCGGGAGTCGAGGTAATTTCCTCTCCCCAAATTCATCTTCTTTGCTGACAATATTAGTCTCCTGCTTTATGCAACACTCGCAAATAGGACGTACGGTCCGAAAGGAGAATTAGGCTTGACAAAGGGTGACTTTGAGACCATAGGAGTCGCAAGCTTCACGCAGCTGGCTGAACTTCGCCATAGAGGCGCATTCTCGACGGTGTCTCAAACATTTGCCACCTGTTGTTTGCGTTGTGGACAGTCGGGTGACCCTGAAATTGCAAGCCTACCCCAGAAATGGTATCAGGTGAGTATTTTAAGCGACAGATATCAGATGAGTATAATACTTATTCATCTATATAGGAAGCCAGAAAGATTATCTTCGAGACGGCATCGAAGCTAACGCGTCGTTCCGCTGGACTTCCTGCACTGGTCACTGGAATCCTTTCATCTAACCCTGGAGGGTCCCTCTTTCACGATGTTATCAAGGAGCTTCTGGAGATATCTCATCTCCCAGTACAACAAGAAGATGACAACCAGGAAATGGAATTACCTCAAGTTCATGCTCTGAACTGCCTGAAGGAAACATTCACTAACACAAAAGTTGGCGCTCACACAGAGCCATTTATCATGCCAGCTTTGAACCTCTCGGCTGAGCAGCTGGGGTCGCCAATGTGAGTGAAATACCGATTTTGGCTAAGTCACATATGTTAAAAAGCTAACTTCTATTTAGTTGGAACCTGAGGAATTCTGGATTGATGCTCTTCCGAGCTTTGCTAACGCGCATGTGTCGCAGGGGAACTGGCCTAGGCTTCGGCGGTAACTCTGGATCGGAGCCCGGCGGTAGAATTTCTTTCCAGAAATATCCGGGCCTTATCCAACTGCTATCTGATCTTCTATCATCGTCAGATGCGAGAAATAACGCCGAACAGGGGGATCATGCAATGGTCACCGAGCGAGTCTTCCCAGCTTTGGAACTCATTGCAGAGAAAGTCCCGAATGTTTACGACACCGATGACGAGATGCTGCTAGGACTAGTCCGTGAACAGCTTAAGAGTCCAGTGTGGGGCATCAGAGAACATGCAGCTCGTGTTTATGCGTCTTTGCTGAATCGCCCTGATATTCTGAAAGATATTCAAACACTGCTTGATATTGACCGGGATTCGAAGTCACAAGACTATCTTCATGGAAAGGCACTGTCTATCAAGTATGCTCTGCGCAGGTTCGGATCTGCGTCGGTCTCGTTCTGGAACGGTAGGTTCTACCTACTCGATATCTCGTCAACCTTATTGGCTAACGTGGCTACAGAACATATCCACGAGGTATCTGCGGCTTTGCGACAAATCTTTACCACATTGTTCCCGATTGCCGAGTCTCCATTCGTTGCGAATACTCTTCTGGAGATCCTAGGCGAATCGGCGGAGAAGTGTTTTGAGTCAGGGACAGAAGGTAACTCGATAACATCCTTGGAAACTTGTATCTATGGCTAAACAATGGCACAGAAAAAATGTTGATGACTATCTGCTACACATACGATTCGTTTGGATTCCAAGATATCTTGGAGTATCTATTCGACTCTTCAAACCTTAATTACAATTCATTGAGCAAAACTCGCGCTTCCTCTATGCTCCGGAGATCTCTTCCGTGGGTTGGAGTACTGCAAATGTTCGTGACTGGTGAACTAGATGAGCTGGCGCCATTTGTCAAGACCGTTTCGACGTTCGATCCCAATGCTGGTGTGTGGCTGCTCCAACGGATACATGATACAGTCGGATCAAAAGATAAATACCGGAAGGCTTTGTTGCAACTGTACCCTTCTGTCATCCTGGGCGACTACCTCGAAGATGTGAAGGGATCGGCTATCTCGTCCCTAGCATCTATTCTGGAAAGTTTGCTTGACTTCCATCATGATAAATTCAAGGATGCGGACCTCCCATGGGAGGAATTAGACCATCATATCAACTCCAACCCGAACGGCGAGGTTTGGAACAGAGATCGGTCTGATGCCGAGATTCGTCTTCAAGGATGTCTTCTAGCAGCCAAGGCCATTTCAAAGCAAGGCGAGATCTCCGAGACAGACATTCGCAGGTGGGCTACGAAGCTCCGATTCGCGATGGAAGAAGAAACAGTAAGTGGTGGTTTGCATTTTTTTCTCACGTGAGAGAGATTCTAACTATGGCTAGGAATTTACCACTCGGGATGCCGCAGTGACCTCACTAACAGCATTCGCACGTGTGCTGCGGAGCAAAGGCAAGGCTCCGCTTGTGGACAAGGTGTACTTGGAGATCTACCTTATCTTATTTGACATGCTGAGCGACGACGACGAAGAGCTGCGTGATATGGCCGCCGGAACCGCTTCCTGGATCCTGTCATATTCCTCCGTGGCTCCCTCGAAGGCCGTTGCCTTGTCACCCTTGAACGCTGCCCAGCTCCTTGCCGACTTCATGATCGATAACTACCCCGAATCCCAGCTGCTGTCCACCAAAGCAATCCACTATATCACCGGGCAGGAACCGAAACTCAGCGGCTCTATCGAATCTATAAAGCTTGCCTCGGTGGAAGCACAGCTTGCCGAACTGAGGAAGGAGAGCACGACTTTGTTCGAAGAGGAGAGACAGAACCTGTTCATCGAGGAAATCCGCGAGGTCGATATCTGGTCCTGTCGACTTCTCGGGCTGAGAGAAGCCGCCTTCAACGAGCGCGTAATCAAGGAGGCCTCGAAATGGGTCTCTGACGGCCTATCCTATGTGGCCGATATTCTGGCCAACGAGTCCGGCAAGGACGGCCTGGTCGGCTGGGCTTCGAAGCCAGACACGTTCACCCTGGGCGTAAGACTGATCAGCCTCGCGGCTGTGCTGGTGTCAGAGGAGTTTGCAGCTTCCGGGTACCTGTATGAAGACCAGAGCGCTCTTAAGGAGAAGCTGCAGAGACTTCTCAGCAATGGGGAAACCGAATTGCTGCATGATAACTGGATTGCGAGAATCCAGGAAGCATTGGGCCTTGAGGGTTAGGATAGATAAAAAGTTAGACGTGCTTAATACCAATTGTTTGTTTTCTTTACGTGATTTCAACTTTTGTCGTAGAAACTGAACCAAACCATGAGCACTTGCACACTGATTCACTGGGAGCACGTCGCCGAGCACAACCAGCTCAGTGTGATTCTCACCACCCCATTTCCGAGCCCAACATGCCACACTCTCAAAAAACCTCCCCTTATCCATCATCATCTCTGAGGGCCACAAGGAAGAATTCCCCCTGGCACCGGAAAAAGGACAAATCAAGCAAGTCAACGCACACAACCCTATCTACCCCCAATCCCCCATTTCAAGGTTCCTCCCCTACCAAAAGTAACCAAATAACAACACCAACCAGAACCTCGAAAAGACAAACCCACAACTCGTCTCCCCTCAAAAAAAAAAAAATAAAAAGGGAAACCAAAGAATCCCCCCCAAACACAAAAAAATGAACAGCAACATCATAATAGCCATAGTAGTGCTACTCCTACTGAGCATAACGGGCCTAGCATACGCATACTCACTGCGATGGCGCTCCCATGCACGAGCGCAACTATTCATGGCGCGGGCAGAAGCGCGGAAGCGACAGATATCGGAACGTCAGTCGCAGCCTCCGACACAAGCTGCTGCTGCTGCTGCTGCTCCTCCGATCCAAGTTACTGTTGTGCGAGGACCTTCCTGTGCGCCAGCACGACGGGTTGCGTCGCCGCGGACTTCTGTGTCTCGGCGTTTGGGGTCGCCGCCGCCACCGCCGCCGCTGCCTGTAGCCTCATTTTCATCGATGGCGAACCAGGAGAAGAGGGGGAGGAGTAGACCGGGTGAGGAATGGCGGGGGAGTCGGCAGAGATCTGGACCGGATGCATGGAGAGAACAGTCTCGGATGTCGAAGAAGCAGAAGAAGAGAGAAAAGAAGAAGCAGAAGGCGCTGGAGCAGCAGCAGATACAGACAGGGCAAATTGTTGACGATGGGTGGGGTGCTGGTGATGTGGTGTGCTCGGGGGGTGGAGGCCAGCCGGCGCAGCAGGAGTGCTCTAATCAAACTGCGGACGATGAATGGGGTGCAGGACAGTGCCAGCCAGATAATACACAACATGTGGGACAGCAAGATGAACAACCGCAGCCTGGACCCGATAACAATGAGTGGACTGCTAGCAATGAGGCCGTTGCAGGGAGTCCTGGAGGACCTGTGTCTCCTGATGCGGAATGGATTAATACGGGGGATAGTGGAGGGCAGCAGGAGGCACCGCAGGGTACATGGCATGCCCACGATGCGATGGAACAGAGGACTGAGCAGCAGCAGACAGATACGAGGCGCCAAAGGGAGCCGAACTGGTGATTGACTGTTGAACCGTATTGCATGTACAGCTTGCGTTGTTCAGGGCGAAAGGGTGCTTTGCAGGACATGTTTCAAAAAGAGCAAATGACCTCTCAGAATATTGTATGATTACCAAGATAATGGGTTTAATGATCGTGGCTCTTAGCATCTGAAGATCTTGAAAAATACTAAGCAGGAATTGCACACGACCAGATAGCACCCCTCTGCCGAAGCCCATTTGATTGAGATGATCCAACTCATACTAATTAGGAAATATAAATTTACCAAGAGAATGCTCACTAACACCTATTAACATCGACGCTCATATAATTTCGGAGCATCGTTTGGATGTCATGATTTGGGTATCTGTCTGTTTCGAAGCTATGGAGGATGTTCTATATAATCTTTGGCTTGACGAAGCCAAGACGCGCGCTTCGAGCAGTTGTATACGTCTTTTCAGATCCTTAATTTTATCTGCTCGAGACACCGTCAGAATAGCCATACCGTCGCTTTTCTATTGGAATACCCCACCCCACTCATCATCTTCCGTCACACATCGAAAATTGGACCAGTGGAGTTGTCGAAAAGGAGGGAAGACTGAGCTGCGGTTGCAGAAGAATCGTGGTCGGTCTTATCTGAGATTGCTGAAAGCAACAGGCAGCATTCTCTGCTGTTAAAATTCTGGTGGAAAGGAGTGTTGGCTCGAATTCAATCAACAAGATGTGATCATGCTTTTGTGTAGGAAGATACACCTGAGAGAACTGGCCATTGGATCAAGTCCTTTGTCATACTCCGTTGTTGGGATCAAACAGGGTCTAGGTTTCAAAGTCGCACGACCAACAGTCCAATATAATATCCCCATAACTTTGCATTAGATTTTGTATCGCCACACCTGAGGCCTGTGACCCCCCAATAGTAGCATCAAGTGAAACAAGGGCTTTCATGATGGTATCAATATGTTGTTTCCAGGCGGAGTCTGCATGAAGGCCAAGGGATTCGTTTTCCAGTGCAGTCACACCGCCAGGTGGGTATGACTGCAGGTTTAATATGGTCTCAATAGCTTTTTGGAAGGTAGCCGCTACCAGTGTCGGGGTGATATGGTAGGATAGCACCGAGGCCTCAGCACTAACACCGTTATGGAGGTTGAAGGTCTCCTCAAAAGGCAGCGACAACACGCACTTTGCTGTTTGTACTACTGACAAAGCAGCCTCCTCGCTGTACGCTTGTAATCTCGAAAAGATACTAAGATTGCAGGGCGGGTTTACTTTTGTCATAGTAGGCTTCAAAGCCTCTGTGAAAACAAAGACACTGAGATTCCAAAACAACATCATAGACACTATGTAATACTGGTTAGAAGACAAGGACATTGAGTATGTCAAAGGCAAGCCATGCGCGACGCACCGGAAGACAATTTTGAGCGCATGGAAAGGTATCCAAGATTTCCTATACAGAAATCCAAGAAAGCGCCAAAGGCTTCCTTGAAGTTTCCAAATGCCGTGATCGTCGAGGTAATGTCTGCAGATAAGATTGGACATCGTTCAATGTCATTTTTGGTTGGGCTAGAGAGGGAGCTTTTTATCGCAACTAGTTGTTTCCAGACACGGAAAGCCTCCGCAGCCGCTGCGCGACATATACCCGGGACGGTGTCATCAAATTCTTGATTGAGGCTCAGATGAAAGGAACAAGGTGCCATTGGCTGGTATTCAGAAGAAGATTCTTGACCTACGAGAGATTCAGCAAAGCTCGCGCATTCCAGACACTATCCTGGTACCTTTGCTATCACTTGAAATGTCAGAAAGCTTGCAGAGGTGATTGCTTGTGAGTGCTGCCCCTATATCACGAACGTGAGCACACCACCGAACCACGCTCAGACTAGTTTCCATGGTAGTGCCATATATAGAATGCGGCCCGAGATTGATGCAATATTGCCGAACAAGTCCAGTCAAGCGATTCAGCTTCTGCAACCCCATTTCAAGGAATTCATGGGCCACAAGAACCTCACTGTTAGCCTTGGCTGGAGTAGCAATGCCATCAAACATTAGGATAGCATATATAACTCTGAAGGATTGAACGGAGATCGCATCCTTAATAAGTGATCGCGCCTGGAACCAACTTTCATGGAAAGCGTCTACCGGTAAGCCACGCAGAGTTTCTGTATCAGCCGTACTGTCATAATTAGTTGTCAATTGAACCCCAATGGAAGAATTGACAGGGGATAGCCACTGAAGTGAAAACGTTCTCAACACCGCTTTCACAAGAGCATCTGACTTTCGCCGATCAGAGACAGTCAGTCTGTTGCCATAAAGATCGCTGAAATGGTCTAAGAAACGAACAGCCCCCAATATTGTCATTCTGCGGCTAGGATCCTGAGTGATAGATCCCGGTTGTGATGAGGGACCGGAGGTGGCCAAAGACACATTGGATTGAGACATTGAAGTCGGGGTTTTGGGTAAGCTTTCTTTTGAGCCAGGGCCTAATTGCACAGGCTTTGGCTCCTGTGGGCTACCATCATGACTATCTTCTAACTGATAGCGATGTTCAGTTTTATATAGATTGCATTCATAGCCGATGAACCTGGACGCGCAGCCTGTAACTATGGTATTATGGATACGGGACAGGCCCTCATCAAGGATCGTTGCGTTCAATTTAGAATTAAGGAGATAGACAGGACTACTAAGTGAACTGCCGATGCTCAGTTGAGAATTAATCAGAGCAGGGCGTTGTGTCGTGTTCGAGCAACGTGTCAGCAGAGAGGTGGCAACCCCATCATGATGCCGTGTTGGTTCAGCAGTATCCGCAATTATGCCTGGGAATTCTGTGTTGCATATATTAGGAGTGGGATTGTCATTGAGACAGTTATCAAGATCGATATTAAGCCAAGACGTGAAAATATCCTGTTCTGTGACAGGTTGCATATATGATTGGCTGGTATGGAATGGATCAACCGAGTTTTCCAAGGTGCTTGTTGACCCATCATATTCTCCAGAGAAAGTAGCTCTTGATGCATATTGCCTTCGACTCCTTCGCGTTGTTACCCGTGAGTGAGACTTGGCGAAATCAAAAGTGCAGGATGCCCCGGTGCGCTGGCAATTAGTGCATACGGTCTGAAGCTCCCCATCTGCACCAGGTGGCAAGCAGCAACGTCTTTTCGATCGTCGGCATGGGTCGCAACTTGAATACTGGCGCCGTGAGGGCGTTGTGGATGTCATCTATGCCGTTATTATAGACTTGCGATATCTGTCTGTTTATCTTTCGCTACGAGAGCGCGGATAATAATAACGCAGTAGGATGAGTATAGATGAAAGTGTGGATTTAATTTCCTTCGGAACAAACCGGGCGTTGATCAATCCAGTCAGGTGACATGCTCTATCGTCTCTTTTTGTACCATCAGCACCTTATAATATCCGCAATAAATTCTTCATTGTATTGTAGATTCTTCGGAAATTATAGGAGGGGAGTTGTACGAAAGTGTTCCCGGCTTGATACGCCTGAAAGCCCAGCTAGTCCCAGCGAGCGGATATAACACAATTTATATACCCATCATTCCATATGAAATGACCAAGGGCAGGCGCAACGCTCTCAGTTGTTATATCTTCTCTCCAGCGGCCCGACGAATACAATCCACGACAAATTTTGGATTGCTCAAAAATGGTGAATGCCCCTCTTGGCATCTTTCAACATGGAAAACACCATCACCCTGTGCAATCATTCTTTCTTGGTAAGATAGCGCCAGGGCATTGTCGTTCTCGCAGACGATGTAGGTACTTGGAATCTCACGATATGCTGTGTAGGTCACAGGGACGGTTAGAGGTCCCGATGGGAATGAGCCCAGAAGATCCAGCGCCTCCTCCACGTCTTTAGGGTCGCAGCGATTATAAAATACATCTCTAATGACTTCCCTGTCTAGAAGCATAGCCCCATCCTAGTAAGAAACCAATAATAATCAGCACCCGAAGTAAAAGTAGGTATGCCATGGTCGATTGGCATAAATGTAATCCATCATACCTGAGTAAAACGCATGCCCCCATATTTGGCCTGCAACTCCTGGCGTTGCCTCTCCAGCTCCTCTTCCTCGGGTGTCTGAGGCTTGATCTGACCGACATGAGTCTGGCCCTCAGGCAGTGCCATAGCACACATGTAGACCAGTCTCAAAACGCCACCCTGTAACCCTTGTTTTTCGCGCGCTTCCTTGCCCAACCCTTTTACGGCCTCAGACATGGCAACGCCACCAAATGAGTGGGCGACCGCGATGACATCTTTGCCACTGTCGAGGCTCTTCATGATAACCTCACGTACGGCTTGGGCATCTTGGTCCCAACTGGCATGTGGAGGACTAGAGTTCACAGACGGTAATGTCACCCCGACAGCTTCGTAGTTGAATTTTGCCAGCCCGTTGATGAGGTATTTGTAATGTTTTGGGCAATGCCATGAGCCCGGCACAATTACAACCGTAGGAGTGTTGGACATCTTGATATTTCAGAAATAAGGAACAAAATGTAATTTGTAGCTATTGTGTGATCTAAAAAAATTGAGAACCTGGAATAATTTGAGAGGGCGACGAGACGAGATAAATAGTTTGGGGCCATCGGATCCGCAGTAAAGCGTAATGTTACCGCGGAGCCGACGTTGAACATCGGAACCGACAGGCGTTTGCACCTCTGAAGCTTGGCTTTATGGCTTCAAACTAGTCTGCACAAGGAGTTATGATGCATATATATAGAGGCATTTAATTGTATGAAAAATGCATCGAAGCTGTGGGTTGGACTCGTCAATAATTTCATTGTCTTGTTTTGTATGGAGTGTATTGCCTCTTTTGCTCAGGGACGATGAATCGTAGACGCCCAACCCACCCGCAGCGTATGAGAACCCTACCAACCAGTGCAATGCTAAGTAGAGGGGAGTGGGTTTTGACCCTTCTAGCCCTGACTTGGGTAGGCTTACAGGGTCCTGCGATGTTGGTATCAAATCAATAGTGGAAAAGGGCGTACCCTCTTCGACGCTGTGGCAACATATAATAGCTCCTATCCAGACCAGTTGTTAAAGAGATACCACTGTTGTAAAAAGAGCCTGCAGAACACCTATTCAGCCAATGTGATGGCAATTTCCACCCGATGTACTTTCTGTACAGGGACCTCACTGGGTGCGCGAATTTTGAGACGGACCGGTTCGGCTGTGTAATGAATATCATAGCAGAGGCTATATCCAAGTTGTTCCGCGACTAAGTGTATATTAAAAATTCCCGGACGGTGACGATATCTGTAGGTTGTACAGTGGTGAATGCCACTATTGTCCATATCCATTGGCAGTGGTTGACGCTGCCGGTAGTAATTTGGGTACTGAGTGTCGTGACCTGGTTAGAAACGTCGTGGAAGACGCGCCATACAAGTCTCCAGAGGTGGAGTGATAACACTGCCTTTGTTGCTTTTGTATCTGGCTGGATGTGAGGGCACACAGGAAGTGGAGGGGCTGTCTCTGTGCAGGTGTATGTGCGACTGTCGAAGAGGATCACGCAGCGTTTATCTCGTGATCCAGTTCCTGGCTAACACCAGATCAGTATATATGGGCTCCAATCTCTTGTTTATTAATAAAGAAATACTCGTATAACTTCCATCAATGAACAAATGACAACCCGTATAGATTGATACACCGGGGGTTGTCCAGACCTATGAACACTTTTCAGGCAAGATAGCACTTGAGCTTTCTCCAACCTGAATGATAAAGTTCTGACAGCCGTTAACAGGACCAGTATATACACTGCATTCCAAGCTTTTACTATTGTATTGACAGAAATTACTGGTATTTAACCATATCTAGGGGAAGCTTGCTGCAATGGATCATGAAAAAACCTATATAATAGTTACATGTACCTCACTGGACTTGTGGGGGATACCAACAGCACTGTCCCATGGGTCTGTCGATGGATATCGAGGGCAAGTAGATTTCAAAGAGGCAATGCCAGAGAGGCTTAGAATACCCGGCGACAAAAATTGAACTGATGACAGAATACTATCCGACATAGGATGCTTGCCAGCCGAAATCTTTACCGAATTGACAATTGCGACATTACATTAATTTAAAAAGACCTAGACAGGGCTTACAACACATGAATAATAGGATGCTATAGACTCAGACCGACGAGGATATCGATTAAAACCCGCTATAAATAATTGGAAATAGAGCGATCTCAGCACACTACTCTTTGTAATTTTCCGGATTCCGTTAGAGTCATATAGTACAGTATCAATCAGCCCTTGGTAGTCTACTAGGTACTAGTTAGTATCTACCACGGGGCTAGGAGGGGTTACTAACCCACAGACTAGGAACTAGCATGTTTAGTTAGTTCGGCCCTGATGTATTATAAATTAGCCTGCGACCAAAAGAATTTAAGCTTAATTAACTAAATAGTACCACCATGAAGCGTCACGTCATAGTTTCGCAATAACCATGTTCTAGAATCTCGACCACACCCACTTTTCCCTGTCCAACCCTGAATATTCCGAACTATATCCAGCATATGCTACGGGGTAGGGGCCTGGTTTCAATCGGCGATTGATGATGGCGTAGCGTCGTTCATGAGCATAGCAGGAGCATAATGATGGCTATGTAAAGAATGCATAATGATATGGCATGATGTCAACTGGGAGTGGTGAATCCCTTTCGGCCGACTGAATTGAGGCACATATTCTCTCGGACGATACGATTCTTTTATCGCCCGAGGGGAAAGTCAAGTCGAGCTTGAACTATCGATATGGACCGCAGAATCAATGAATGAAAGAACGGAGGAAGCTATTTCGAAGCAATGGATTGCATGTAGGTTTCTTGAAGCCAGTAGTATCAATCTCCGTTCCCCGCAAAAGTGCGTGGGGAATGTGAGGTTCGGGGGAGAAAATGCAGGAAGCGGCTTTACTGTGGTTCGGGAACCCGTTAACGAGCTCTCGGCCGTAGTGGATCCGCGGGCCCACACCCCACATACTGGTCCGATTTCGGCAACTAACTGAATGACGTGATTTGAAAACTGGAGGGGAGGGAAAAAGTCGAACGTCACAGGGAGAAAAAATCAAAAAAAAAGGGGGAATGGGGGGTTATTGTAGAATATTACAAGAAAAAAAAGATACGATTGTGTAGAAAATAATGCACGTAGATTGTAAAATGTATATTTCGCTAATTTTGAGAAGCCTCTATTTTGTGGTTGTCTCAAGACAAGAAGTATAGTACACACACGAGCTCCAGGCTCTGTTCTACTTCATCCAGCCCTTAGGACCACCCCATTTGCCCTTGACCATGGCCTGGTAGTACACCCAAGGGAAGAAGTCCTTCTTCAGGTGATAGAAAGCGCGGCGAGGAGTGGCTTGGTCGATGCCGAACTTAGCGAACGTCTCCTTGGGCTCTCCACCGTACTTGAATTCAGCCAGAAGGACCTTGCCGTACTCAGTCAGCAGAGGGCACGAAGTGTAACCGTCGTAGGATTCCGTAGGCTCCTTGCCCTCCATGGTGGACAGTAGACCACGAACAAGGATAGGTGATTGGGAAGTAATTGCTGCCGCCGTCTTTGCTGTGGGAAGGCTGGAGCCATCGCCCGCAGCCCAGACGTTGGAGAATTTCTTGTGGCGCATGGTGCCCTCATTAACGTCGACGAAACCAGCCTCGTTCGCTAGAGGGCTGTTCTTGATAAATGCATGGGGCCCCATCTTGGGTACGACGTGCAACAAATCGAACTGTCTCTTGACCTTCTCTTGTCCATCCGGACGAGCAAAAGTGGCGGTGTTGCCTTCGATGGCGACTAGGTCATGCTGGAAGAGTCCCTCAACTCCCCGTTCCTGTCGCAGAGCCTCCAGCTTAGCGCTGTACTTGGGCACACCGAACATAGCCGGGAGAGCAGTGGCAAAGGTGATGTTGATAGCGGAACTGGATGGGTTGCTGGGGTTGTACAGGCCGGCTCTCTTCCAATGGTCCAATGCAAGCCACATGACCTTTTGCGGCGCACCTGCACATTTGACCACACCGGAAGGTTGTGTGAAAACCGCAGAGCCTTTCTTAAGTTTTTCAACGGTGCGGAAAACTTTGTCACATGTGTCGTAGCCGTAGATGGTAGAGACAAGGGAGTCTGGGGACTCTAGAGCCTCGGGCAGACCCTCAATGCTACCATAGTTAATGTTAATACCGGGCACCACAACCAAATGTTCATAGTTGACTTTGTCGCCATTGGCCAGAGTCACCAGGTTCTCTTCGGGAGAAAATGTGGACACGCTGTTTTGGTAGAACTTGAGCTTAGGATCAATAAGACTGTTCATTGGCCTGCGCAGCTCCTCCTTGGTTTTAAGACCACCGCCAACTAGAGTCCATCCAGGCTGATAATGATGCCATGTTGCTGGGTCGACAACAGCAATATCGTCTTGGGAAAATTTTCCAGAATTAAGAAGCTGATGGCTGATAGACAGTCCAGCAGTGCCACCACCAACTACCACGACCTTGTGGTTCCGGGAAGCAGCGCTCACTGGTGAAGCTGTCGCGAAATTTCGTGTTGCTGCAGCGCGAGCTGCCGATGTTACTCCAGTACGGAACATGTTTGAACAGTGAATGGCGCGCGAGAGAAAAAAGTAGAAATTAGGGGGGGTTTTTTGAAAAAAAAAAAATATTTGAAGAAGAAAAAAAAAACAAAGTTAAAATGAGAAATAACCAGCTCAATAAAAAGGACTGGAGAGACGGCCGTTGGTGGTAAATTTGAGTCACCCCGGAGAGCAATGGAGAAGATAGTATCAAGAAGGTGGGACAAGTTTGATCGCCGACTGCTCTTTATGTACCTGACAGGCTCCAGCACGTGGACCGGTCGGCGAAGGATCGGACGGTCGCAGCGCTTGCCACCACCCGGAATGAGTGGACCCCTTGCAACCCTAACCTGGACAACCTTAAGTATCCCGTCATAAACTCCCCGTGTTTGTGTATGTCTCTCATGCTTTCCTAAATTTTCATCATAAGATTATTCCCATGATGAACTCCGTTAAAACTTCCCAGGTGGCCTTGGGCTCACTTAGGCCAACAACAAACTCGATTCGAGTTACAACTTCTAGGACGCCACTGCGCTCGCTTTGTCAACATGCTGGGAAGAGGACCGCATATATAACCAAAACCTCTCATTCACCAATGGGTGCTGGTTTTCAAAAGGCTTCATTTAACAATAAGTTAATTGAGAGACGTGCCTGGTCATATAATAGTACACGGTCGATGCATTCCGTTGCGACCAAAATCTCATCGGCTGTGACCAACGGCCAAGCCTCCTACAGCACGGAAGCCACCGCAGCTGGGGAGCCTACCATTCACGCCGTATTTGAGACAAAGACAGGAACATGGCAATATGTGGTTGCCGACCCATCCACCTCGGCTGCTGTCATCATTGACCCAGTCCTAGATTATGATCCAGCCGCACTGGCCGTTACCACTTCTGCTGCTGATACACTGCTCAAGTTGGTTAAAGAGAAGAGTTACAAGGTCGACAGAATCCTGGAGACTCACGCCCATGCAGACCACCTCACCGCAGCGTCTTATCTCCAAAATCGCCTTACCCAGGAGTATGGCCACAAACCGTCGATTGGCATTGGCAAGCGCATCGGGGAGGTGCAAAAGTTATTCGGCCGGAGATACGCAGTTCCACAAGAGGAGTACAGTGTTGTTTTTGACAAATTGTTTGACGACGATGAGCAGTTCAAGATTGGAAATTTGGTAGCCACAGCTATGCACCTTCCCGGACACACACCAGACCACTTAGGATATAAGGTTGGAGGTAAGGGCATCGCTAGAATTTTCTCGAACTTCAGATTGGCTGACAATCTTTTAGATAATGTATTCTGTGGGGATTCTTTGTTCCATGCGGATATTGGTACTGCACGCTGCGATTTCCCCGGCGGAAGTGCACACAGTCTCTTCAAGTCGGGACGTAAACTTCTTAGCTTGCCGGATCACGTCAAAATTTGGACCGGCCACGATTATCCACCAGAGGATCGTAAAACCCCGATGCCTTGGATGAGCGTGCAGGATCACAAGAGGCAGAATAAACACTTGAGAGACGGCATCACAGAGGAGGAGTTTGTGTCCGTACGGCAGGAGCGAGACGCGAAGTTGGCAGAGCCGAGATTGCTGCACCAGTCACTTCAAATAAATATCCGGGCGGGACATCTTCCGAAGCCAACCGAAGCTGGACATCGGATGCTTCACGTTCCACTAAAGCTTAAAGATGTTAAATGGTGATTAGCTTTTGCGAAAGATGGCCTGGAGCTGAGGTAAAATGTTGTATGGTTTCCCGCCAGAATATAGCTGTTATTAGGAATTTTTAATTGGAGATATACATGTGGAGACGGAAGTGATGTGTCTGTATAATGTGCAAATGCGAGCTTCTCAACTTACTTGGCAATGGGGTAGACTCTCTGGAGCGATTAACGCTATGGCTTCACACATTCTGAAGAGTAAAGTTCTATTAAGAATTGTCAAAAGTCATGACCCATGGATTAGTAGTTGACCTCAATTAGCAAACATCCACAAATATTCAAAGAGGCGGTGGACATCGATATAACCTAAGAGGTCAAATAAAAACTGAGTAAAACTTCCGTTTGACGGTGGCCTTGTATCGCACGGTTTTAGCGGTCTTTGTGGGCGGTTGACCGCGATGGTGGTGGTCTGGAGGCAACATCGCTAGAACTTGACTTGGCGCAGGGGTGGTAGGTTTTTCATATTCTCTTGTCATGATGTATCGTGAGGTCAGCCGATAGACAGAGCGGATGTTAGCAGAGTCGTAGACATGAAGTGATAATGGTGGACCAATGGTGCATACCAGTCCTCCAACATTGGCAACCAGGGAGACTGTTTAGTACCCCACTGTGGAGGGGAAGATAAGAAGAATAAAGTCATGATATGAAACTCAATGGTCATCTACTATCTGTGGACGGGCCTGGCCCGATCTTCCCGTTGTCATTTGACTTCAGACCCGTGGACCTGAAAGGTTGATATAGATAGTACTCGTAGTGATACTGCAGAATGGATGCAGTTGCGTTGAACGCCCCATGGGGTTATACAATCCATCTGCCCCTAAACCGAATCCGGACACCCGCAGACGCTTTAGGCCGAAAAAGGTTAAACTCACACCCACTGACTAGCCTGGATCGTTCCGGAAAGGGTAATTCTATCCATCACCTGGAGAGTGACTAAGCGGTCGCTAGACCGAAACGGGCAAAAAGGAACTCATGACCAATACCGGTATACTCACCCATCTCCATCTTCTTCACATCCGTCGGCATACGGTGGCATTTCAGAGCTACCGACGGCTTCACATTGGTGTTGATGGAGGTTATACCTTATCTTGCACAGTACCTACCAAAGACCGGCGGGGAAGCGGCATGGGAGCCGTGTTGTCCGCCGGGCATCGATGGTGGTCGACGAATAAATAGAGGCCGGGTCGCGGCAGGTTAGAGGGGGCGAATCAAGCGTTTCTCTCATCATGGCGCTTACACAAAGAGTTGTTATTATTGGGGCCGGTATTGTGGGCACCAACATAGCTGACGAGCTGGTCTCGTGCGGATGGAAGGATATCACCGTTGTCGAGCAAGGCCCATTGCATATGCCGGGCGGCTCGACATCTCACGCTCCCGGCCTCGTGTTCCAGACCACGCCTTCTAAGACCATGACCAACTTGGCCCGCTACACCGTTGAAAAACTACTATCCCTCGATTGCTTTAATCAAGTCGGAGGCCTAGAAGTGGCGACGACACCTGAGAGACTTCAAGACCTGAAGCGCAAGCATGGCTATGCCTCCTCGTGGGGGATCAAGGCACGCCTCGTCAGTGCCGAGGAATGTCTTAAGCTTTATCCTCTTTTGAATAAAGAAAAGGTCCTCGGGGGTCTACACATCCCGAGTGATGGTCTAGCACTCGCCGCTCGTGCCACACAATTGCTCATCGAAAGAACCCGCAATGCCGGCGTCCGCTATCTCGAGTCCACACCCGTCACCGGCATTGAACGAAGTGGTCGTCGGGTTACAGGAGTAAAGGTTCCCAGCGGTGTTATACCCGCTGATATTATTATTTCCTGTGCTGGATTCTGGGGCGTTGAAGTTGGCGCTATGGTCGGTGTGCCGATTCCTTTACTGCCACTAGCGCATCAATACGCGAAGACAACTGCTGTGCCAGCACTTGCTGGCCGTCCTATCAATAATCTTCTCAATGGACGCAATGCGGAACGACCTATCCTACGCCACCAGGACCATGATCTATACTTCCGCGAGCATGGCGCCCAGTACGGCATCGGCTACTACGGTCATCGTCCTATGCCAGTTGTTGCTGCATCGTTGGGATTGACTCCTAAGCACGTCGACGAGAAGAGTATGCCATCTCGTCTGGAGTTCACCAGCGAGGACTTCGACCCGGCCTGGAAGGAGACACAGGAGCTCTTACCTGCTCTACGCGACACCGAAATCGAGGACGGCTTCAATGGCATTTTCTCCTTTACTCCCGACGGCGGCCCTCTTGTTGGACAAGCGCCAAATGTGGAGGGTTTCTATGTAGCTGAGGCGGTCTGGGTAACGCATTCAGCTGGCGTTGCACGGGCTTTAGCAGAGGTACTCACGACAGGCCGGTCCCAGATCGATATCTCGGAGTGCGAACTCTCTCGTTTTGAAGAGATACAACTCAGCCGTGAGTACGTCAACGAGACCTCGCAGCAGAACTTTGTCGAGATCTATGATATACTGCACCCTATGCAACCCAAGGAGTCACCCCGGAACCTTCGTGTCAGTCCTTTCTATAGCAGAGAGCGAGACCTGGGCGCTTTCTTCCTCGAGCTTGGGGGCTGGGAGCGTCCATTCTGGTACGAATCGAATGCAGAGCTGCTTAAGTATCTCCCCGCACAGTGGCAACCTGTCGGACGAGATGCTTGGTCGGCACAATTCCACTCGCCTATTAGCGCGGTAGAAGCCTGGAAGACACGTAATGCAGTAGCCATGTACGACATGACCTCGTTTCACCGATTCGAAGTGTCCGGCCCTGGGTCTATCGATCTGCTCCAACGGTTGACCACGAGCGACATTACTGCCAAACCGGGAACCATCACTTACACCCTACTCCTGAACGGCCACGGAGGAATTCGCAGCGATATCTTTGTGTCGAGGCTTGGTGAAGATATCTTCCAAATTGGAGCAAACACCGCTACCGATTTCGAATATCTGGTTAGAGAGGGCCGTCGCCAAGAACAGCACGCCCCCAGCCGATGGGTACAAATACGCGAAATCACTGGCAGCACCTGCTGTATTGGACTATGGGGTCCCCGCGCCCGGGACGTCATCAGCACCATTACTACAGATGACTTCTCCAACACGGGGCTACCTTACTTCGGCGTCAAGAGTGCAACAATTGCTGGAATTCCAGTGACAGCTTTCCGGAAGTCATACGTCGGGGAGCTGGGATGGGAGATTCAGACCACTTCCCATTACGGCCAGCGGCTGTGGGATGCGATCTGGCAGGCAGGAAAGTCCCACGGACTGATCGCAGCTGGCCGTGGTGCCTTTAACGCTTTGCGGTTGGAGAAGGGCTACCGCACCTGGGGCAGCGACATGACCACCGAGCACAACCCGTATGAAGCGGGCGTTGCTTCCGCCATCCAGGCAAACAAGAAGGAAAATTATGTGGGCAAAGCTGCCATCCAGCGTCTTTCCAAACAGGCGCCCACAAGGCGTTTGCGTTGCCTCACCGTTAACGATGGTCGCTCGATGGTGCTTGGTAAGGAGCCAGTATTTGTGAACGGTCAAGCGGCCGGCTATGTCACTAGCGCAGCATTCGGCTTCACCGTTCGAAAGCCTGTCGCATACGCCTGGCTGCCTTCCAGCGTAACAGTGGGCCAGACAGTTGAGATCGAGTACTTTGGACAGCGCATCCCGGCGACCGTCACCACGGAGCCGTTGTACGATCCGCAAATGAGCCGACTCCATGCGGACGGTCCCTCGGTGGTACCTGAGCTCCAGAAGCCCTTGAAACACCTTCTATAATGATAGTAACATTAACGAGCGATGTGATGGAATTAGCGTTGTTTTTAAATATGCTTTATTGAATGCCGAACTGTACATGAGAATAAACGCGGAGGATAGGGATCAGGTTATATTGATAGACTCTGCGCATGAATCGATTGCAGTTACTTATTTTGATTTTTCAACTGTCCCCGTTGTGGCGCGATGAATCCATCTCTGATCAAGAGACGCATCCCAGCTCTATAACATGATTTTAACGCTACGAACGTACTACCTCGTTCGACATAAGAGACGACGCGTCACACAGCTGCAAAGTACTAATATCACAGAACCACAACCAACAGGACGTTTGTCAAGGATCAGTGTGTGTGTGTGTGTGTGTGTGTTAAAGCTATTCACCATCGTCACTACTATACAAGATAGATCTCCTGCATGGCTGGTCTATATTAAGAACGAAAGTACCTGCATATACTCTCGGAGATAATATTCGTCGGGGGAGGGTTCAACCCGGCCCTTGACCTTGACTTTCATGGTACTAGTTCTCCACACAAGGGTCTTGGCATGCTTTATTTAGTTGTGGATGGATTCTTGAAGGCCAAAGTTCCGCGTCTCCACCCAAAAGTGGAATAGGCAGCAGTGGCTGAGCTCTGCCGTGATGTTTTTGTCCGTCCTATTTTCGGCACAGGGCCAATGCTTCAACCAGGGATGCTGTATATCGTGATCGACGAGTCCTTGTAGATTAGTTCTATATAAATATGTTTATGGAGTCAACAAAGAGAAAATCAAGCCTTTCCCAAAGACCATGATCAACATGCGGCGATCCGGTGAAAGCCAGGGGGCGCCGAATGGTCGGCCTAGCAGGCGGTCTCGGGTAGCCTTAGCCTGTGACATCTGTCGTCTGCGCAAGTCGCGGGTAAATACATATCCTGATCCTTTTTGGATTGTAGAATGGAGGCTGATACAACTCCCAGTGCGATGGCATCCGTCCCAGCTGCTCTGCATGCCATCGTTTGGGGTTCGAGTGTGCATATACCACCCCAAACCATGCACAAAATGTCATCATTCAGAAAGAGTTCGTGACACTGACATTAGACTGACTGCGAAGGTGTGATCTGTGAGGCTTATCATGCATGGCATAGGTATTTCCAAGCGCTGGAAGATCGTGTTAAGAGCATAGAGGAAACTCTAGCAACCATGAAGGACAACCTCGGAGCAGCATCGATTTCATCACAGACGTCCGATATCGAAGCGAAGCGCGTTGTGAAGGATACAAACAGCCCTATCCGAGGCGCAGGGCTAAACTCTCTCACTCATGAGAAAGAACCTGGATTTCTTGGTATAGCTGTTTCCTTCCCTACAAGTACCGGTAAATTAACGGGTATACAAAAGGCCCTTCATCCAACGATCATTTTCTGCGTTGTTTATGTCATGCCGTTACACTGGGGGAACATATAGACATTGTCGCTATCCCTTATACGGAACCTAACGTAGACCACGCCCAAGCTCAGTATCCGACCCCGGCCTCCGAAAATATACAATTGAGAGAGGCAAATATTTTTGCCCTCCCACCAGTCACGGAAATGACAGAGCTTGTTCAGAAGTTCTTCTCTGAGATCGGGATCCTCTTTCCTTTCATATACCCGGTGACGTTTTTAGAGACTTATAGTCATTTAATCAAGAATGGGTGTTTAAGTGTGAGCCGAAAATGGCTGGCACTGCTGAACCTGATTCTCGCTACGGTTAGGATGTCTATTATCCCGAACAGACAGTTCTTTACGACATATATTATCGAATCAGATACCTATTACCGGCGGGCAGTGGATCTATACGGCGAGCAAATATTTAACGGTGAGAGTATCGAAGATGGTGAGTTATTGCTCTTGCCCTTGAATGCCGTGATAGAAGCTCATAGACTCTACCACAGTCCAGTTCCTTCTCCTTCTTGGCCAGTATCTTCATGGGAGGCATAGGCCGGGACAAGCATGGACGGTGCACACTTTTGTTGTTAAGGCGGCCTTTAAACTTGGCCTACATTCGCAAAATGCCTTAAGAGATATGCCAATGCTGGCAAAGGAGGCGCGCAAACGCACCTGGTATGGGTGTGTCATGATAGACAGGTATAATATGCCCCTAATCAATGGCGATTCCCCCCATGTCACTTTAGTGAGCTAAAGCGCTCGCACAATATCCAGGCTACTAAGCATGACACTCGGAAGACCAGCCGCAATACCAGACAGCTACGTAAAGCTTGAACTACCTGCAAACCATGAGTCTATCGATACATCCATAATCATGGACAATACCACAGCCGATCTGAGCATTTCCTGCCTCAATTATACCATGTAAGTTTCACCGATATGGCAAGTTGTACTGTGTCATTAAAAGATGGCATCTAGCGCACTATACAAACAATTAGCAAATATCATTGATATACTTTTCGACCACAACCTGGACTCTGGCACATCTTTGAGTATAAACGAGATAATCTCACACATTTCGTCAATGGAGGATAGCCTTTGCGTTTGGCAGATATCACTTCCCCATGGCTTAACTATTCTCTCGGCTGCAGAGTTACGTGATGGGAACCAGCAGCAACCGACAGGAAATGCAGAATTCTTCTCAAAAAAGTTCTCCGTTATGATATCCTTACGATACTACAATATCCGCACTCTTCTCCATCGTCCAACACTGGCAAGTATGATCGAAACATGCCGCCAGGGCAGCGGTAACCCGGGATCACAGACGCTTCCACTCGTTGGGCTCCACAGTTTGGAGATATGCACTGAGTCAGCAATTGCCACGATAGATATCATATATGAATTGGTTCACGCTGCAGATTGGCGGTCTAACCTTCTTGAAGCCCGGTGGTTCTCGCTACACTATGGTACGTGTGCGCGCACCAGCAAGTCCTTTTTTGGATCCTTATCAGTTTTCAATCTAATACAAATGTAGTATTCAACGCAGCATTGACTATCATAGGTGTGCTGTGGCTCTTCAGGTCAAACTATGTGATGGGTCTGGCAATGGAACAGCTGGTGGTAAGGGCGAGGCTGTACCCTGGCCGGGCCATTAAAATATTGGCTCAGCTAGTCACTGGTGATCCTGCTACAGATCGATGTCGGAATATTCTTCAACAGTTGGAAGAACTTCTCGATAATCCTGCTAGTAAGATTGTCTTCTATATTATCAATCAAAACCTGCCAGTAACTAACACACATGGGTAATAAGGACAAGGAGAGGTGCTCCAAGAGCAGTTCGCATCATTGCAAGGCCCAGGTAATATGTCGGAGATGCGCAATCATTTACCTCAGGGAAGCGATCATTCGATGAATACTGTGTACTTTGACGCCTCTATAACTGTTGAGGATCTTTTTACCCTATCAGGTGAAATAGGGATGTTGCCTGATGATCCATGGCCGATGCTTACTTCCAGTACTAGCATGGTCTCATCTGGGACACCGGCACCGAGACCACGCTAGTCCAGGCTCTCAGGACTTTATCTTGTCATATCTAACCGAAGTAGACAAAGATCAAAGTGCATCTGGAGTGGGCTTCAGGCAATCACTTAACTCTGAACAACCTGCCCCAGTTTTCCACTAGTAGATCTATGTTTAAAGACCAGGCCCAATGAGCAGTTAGTCTTTTAATTTCATGGTGCCTCTGTCCCACTGCCATTTCTCCAAAACCATAACGACATCATGTATCCCTCTGCGCCTGGCATGGTCAAGAGGCGTGTTACCATCTTCGTCTGTCGACTGTAAATCAACACCCTGTTTAAGGAGCAGTTGAACTATTGTCACTGCCCCCAGGCCACTTAAACGCTCCGTTGTGTAGGAGAGTGGCGTGCGACCAAAGTTGTCTCGTGAGTTTACATCAGCACCACTGTCGAGAAGCTGTATTACTGTCGCCTTACGCCCATACTCAATGGCGTAGGAAAGAGCCACACGGCCATCGTCATCTCTTGGCTCTGGATTAGCACCTTTGTCAAGAAGTGAACCGACCGCCCAAGGATACTGAAGTCGGGCTGCCTGGCAGAGAGGGGTGGAGCCATGATCGCCTCTGGACTCCACCTCAGCTCCATAGTCAAGCAGTTGTTTTACCGCATCATCCTGGCTGAACTCTATGGCATAGGAGAGTGCTGTACAGTTATAAATGTCTCTTAATTCCACATCGGCACCTCTCTCCAGCAGCACTGCTCGTACTGCGTGGTAGCGCCAGATCTCTGTAGAATAAGAGAGTGGCGTGCGGCCATAGGATCATTTGGAGTTTATGTCAGCGCCTCTGTCCAGTGGTAACTTAGTTACTCCTTCATGTCCAGATTTTACGGCATAGGAAAGGGGAGTGCGACCATTAGGACATTTTGCGTCAACATTAGCATCACTGTCAAGTAGTAATTTCACTATCGCTTCATTTTTGGATGCTGCTGCATAAGAGAGTGATGTTCTTCCTGTTTCACTTTCCTGGTCGATACTAGCACCATGATCTAGTAATATCTGCATCATTTCGATATCGCTCCTTTGCGCCATTATTGAAAGGACAGGCCTGCCGTTTGAATATCTCTGGTTCAGTATGATTTTTGTGTCTGCGTCCATTGTGAGAAGTATTCTGGCTGCCTCTCCACAGCCGTGCATTAGACTGCGGCATATCCTCTCCATTGGATATTGGGTCGCATACCATATCCGCAAATTGAGGATATGAGGATATTTTCCGGATATCCGCACTAGCATAACTCTCGCTTAATTATCTATATAAAGATAGTCATGTGTCTCTTATGAAGCTTATTAATATATATATTTTTAAAAAATATATAAAAAGAAATTGTATAAATAGTGCATATGTCACAAGGCTTGGCATGTTTGGTCTGTTTTATATCCTCTGGATATCCTCAAATATCCAGAGGATATGGAGTGGAGTACCATATCCACAAAATTGAGGATTGAGGATAATGGGTGACATACCATATCCGCAATTTGCGGAGAGGATATGAGGATATCCATGGATATTGAGGATGTTGCCGCAGTCTACCGTGCATTATAGCAGCCATCAGGGGAGAGTCATAGCGTTCGGTTCTTGCATCCACATAGTGATGCAATTTGATTTCAGCCTCGAGGAGCATCCCGTAGTTCCTCTCTGCTAGGATGTACATCCGCTGCGCAGCTGGAGTATAGCGGCGTATCTCATGCCTTTCAAATAGGTTGTTCGTTATGATCCAAGTACTGAGTGGAAATTCTTGCAAGAAAGATGTCTGTGCAGCTCCGTCCCCGGCCGCTGTATTTGCATGGTGTAACACATACTGCACAGCGTATTCAAGAAATGGGTATAGCTTGGACGTCGTCTGCATGAGTCTCTTCACTTTCGAAGGTTTAACTGGCGGTAGTTTATCAGGGAGCGGCACAGAGGAGAGGTCAATTTTGATGTAATTTAGGCAACAATTCTTAAGAGTTTCGTGACTTGGGCCTGGAAGACAGTTCCCACGTTCAATTTGGCAAGTCTCCCGCCCCGGAGAAAATCACTAACTGACTCATGAATGAACTGAACAGTAGGACGATTAGACTGGGTCAGTTCAGCAAGGCCCTTTGACGAATCCAGTATAAATCTTTTCATATCTTGTTAACATTGGATGCCGTCCATTCTGCAAGGAAAGCCGGGTCCGGCTCAATTCCAGCCAAGATGGCAAAATAGAACTCGTCGTAAGAGAGGGGCCGTTGTGCATATAGTAACCATTGCAGACAGAGCATGGTGTTCTCAATATTATGGTTGTCACGGGTTAGTATGTCCTTCAGCAGCTCATGTAATCCATCCGGGATCTGTTCCATTCTCTTCAACGCGTGTATCTGACCGCGGTCATACTCCTTATTGAGTGTCTGTACAACGAGAACAACCCAAAGAAATACCCTGGATGAACAGGTGATGATATCTTCTTTAATTTGCTGGATAAGTTTGCTGCGTCCCGCTCTAAGCTCGGAATGCACAAAGTTTGATATGTCTTGCTGATGGCCGTCTTGATTTTCAAGCACGAGCTCAGTCGCATTTTTCACAGTAATATGAGGATAATGACGACTTGAAAAACAAATGAGCATTCGCTGCTGTCTAGCTACTGCAAGCTCTCCTAGTTGCTCGAAGAAGGACAGCATATCCCGCACTTGATTTTCGTCGCACTCGTCTAACACGTCAATGAAACACATCAAAGAGCGTCCATGAAGCTGCTCAATGGCAACACCAAATAGATATTTCAGAGTTTCGATATCCCATATGGGTGGCTGACTGGGTATTTGATTTGCTGGCAGTAAATCAAATATTGTACGTAGATCGGGCAATTTTTCCAGAAGTTGGCAAAGGAGTGAGCGGTACATTCCCACCACTGTCTTCTCTAAGCCGGTCCCTTGTGATCCCATCCTTGATTACTTGGTTTCCTGATCCTATCGTTCCAAAGTAAACCCCGACAGTTGAGCATTCCCGCGGGGGTCTTTGCACCATCATATCTTTACAACAGCCGTCACATGCTTCCCCTCCAGCATGATCGTATGACGCCTGGAAGAGAACATCAAGATTGGAATGGGGCCGCTTGACTTGAACAACTCTGTCTAAATAATCCTGGATATTATTTATTGACATAGTCAAGTTCGACTTAAACTTCGAGACAGCGGTAAGCAAAGTAGGAGACGGCGCATTAAGGGACCCGATGCGTTGCTGAAATCCACCCACGATGGTTTTCCCAAAATCTTACTGCACTACTGCACCGTAGCTTTTCTCTGGTTGACCAACCACCACATCACCCAATCGAATATCCAGCTTATCATTGGGAACACCGCCCGCGATGCCTACGAGTAGGCCAGCCTTTAGCGAGGGAAAGCTTGCCACCATGCGGGCAGCGACAGCCGCGGCAGCGTTCGTGCCCATCTGTCCCGCGGGCAAGCAAGTAATGACGAGTTCATGATCGTGAATGCGGCCTGTGGTGTGTTCTTCCGACTCGGTCAAGTCCTCCGCGGTGTTCAAGACTGATCTTGAGTAGGGCACTGTGTAGGGCCCGGTAACGTATTTTGTTCGTGTTCATGATATAGTACTAATTTCTTCCATATAAGATGGTTAGTAGAGCCTGTTCTGGTAAGGCTCTCTACATTATAAAGCATTGCACATCTAATTATCCATGCATCAATATAGACAAACAATGGAATAGTTCTCGGATCGAACGTAGAGCAACGGGTTCAGGGCACGCAGCCTAACAAATGGGCCTATAAAGCAACCATCAGCGGCGAATGGTATATGATAACTGCCAAAGAACAAGAGCAGATGTATTTATTAGTCTGAAACCTTCCAGCTCAGAGCTTCTGTCTGAGGTATTGTTTCTCCCTTGCTGACAACATCGTAGAGTACGACGCATCCTTCGTGTAGAAGTACAATGAAACAACGTGGTTATGTTGAGAATCCAGCATGTATGGCAGCCAGTCTTCATTACATAGATGGAGGTCGTCAAATATGCGTCAAATCGGCTGGGAAGAAGTCATGCGAGACATTTACCTCGGCATATTTTTCCTCAGTGAAATAAGCGGTGAGGTTCTGGCGACACATTTATTGAAGCCGATTTATGTTACTAGTAGCAATACCCTCTTAAAGTACCGTTGATTCAAGAGGAAATGAGAAGGGGCGAGAAGATAAATGCCAGTCTAATTTCCCGCGAAACTGTAATGACACTGGTGGGGTTGAATGCAGATAAATATGCTCCGAGTGAAAAAAAAAAAAAAAAAAAAGCATGGCTCACGAGATGCAAAACCCCAGCCTCGCCAGCGGGCACCAACACGTACATCCTCTTCAACCGTAAATTGAAGCCAATCAATAACGACCACGGAGCTGCAGGTCTGGACCCCGTGGACGTGTAAAAGAACCATTTATTGCTCAGGTTCGTTGTGGATGTTAGCTGGTCTTATTATTACCTACCTTCACACTACTCATTCTTACTGCAGTCTACTTCCTTCACGTTTCTCTCTCCTCGATTTATTTTTCTTACCTTGTCCCGGACGTCTCTTAAATTTCTCTGAACCATAAAATGGAAACTCTCCTCAGCTACGGAGTGACCTATCTAATAACAAATAACTCCACTCTAGCAACTCTAGCCGCCGCTGTCTACGGACTCTTGCTCAAACAGTCCGCGAAGCGCCTCTCTGTCCGCGCTATTCTGCTGTGTCAATCACCAGAGTATTCATTGACCCAATCAGATATCGACGAATTCTTATGTAGCTCTTCTACAAGAGCCAACCGTGAGTGGACATGCACGCGGACAAGTATTGACGAACACTACGAAGGACCTGCAATGAGAGCCGTTCAAGTAAGCCTATATTCTCCGAACTGGTTTGCTGCATTTATTCAGCATACCTCCCGACCAAAACACCAATAGGCGCCTGGTCGTGCTTGGAACCTACATAGCACATTTCACTATAAACGTTGAAACTCACATTATGCTGAGAGATATGGACTAAATATTGTATCCTAGATTAGCCTCGAACATGAGAGCATGCTATACGATGATTCGCTTCGGGAGCTCCCGATCCGGGATCTTTGCAACAAGCTCGTCGGCTTGCATATGTTTAAGGAACATCGCTTCCGGATCGTACCTGAACAGGCCAGTGAGGGTTTAGATGATGTCAGTCGGACGTTTGGTAGTTGTCTTGTATTGATGCATTTGAGGGATATCTATGAACGATGCTCTGGGAATGATTCAGATGATGAACGCTATTCAGAGTAAGTGAAGTACGATAGATCGCTCTTTTGCCGCATATCTGACTGGAATAGTGATGATATTTTTCATCTTTTGCGAAGGTTTACGAATGAGTATGGAGTATATATAAAGTCTCTATCAGATGAGAAGGTACTTGAAATTCTAGGGCCCATCGCAGATCCAAGATTTGGGAGGATACTCAACGAGCTCAGCAATGGTATGCGCAGAGGACTCTGAGGAGATGGTGACTGTATGATTATATCTTTCTGTAAGTCTAGTTAAATAGCTACTTCTGGCAGTTTCGAGGAACATGGCGACAAGGAGATCCATGTCCAGATTTGGATTCGGGCTTAGTGACATTCTGTCTGGCATACTATTAAATGAAGATACGTCATGAAGCGACTTTGCACCACGGCTCAACTCGCACATACAAGCTAGGGTCTGCTTTTGTGATTAGTGTATCAATTGGGCTGCCCACCCATACGATTTAGATATATGACAACTATATATAACACTGTCTGCGTTTGAACGCGATGAAGGCAGTACAGAGAGGCGGTCAAATGTATCAAGTGTATTCCCACGGAGTATATTGCAGAAAACCTTAACGTGATCTAAGGAATGGTTCTTTACATGGGATGATGGAAACAGTAACAGCAGCATCTCGATGACGTGACCTGGAGTCTTGAGTGGAGCCTGCGGAGCGCGTCGGCTCGAGAGGCTTTAGATCGGATTCAATCCCCCACACCAAAATGCTTGTCAGTTAATCCTAAATAACATTGTGAAAGGTTTGATTGAATCATGAAGCTTTTTGGCCATTAACATCGGGGTTATATTTTCATTGACGCTTACTCGGTTTGATGGACCCCAAAGCCCTATTTCTCATTGGGGCATAGTCGATCTATTGTCAATTTGTGTCTATATCAACAACGGAACTTGACGAAAGAACCCTCGGAACTCTCTGTTTAGAGGAATTTAAGTTTAGTAGTGACGCGTATAAGTATTCTTGCCGCTATGAGTATATAAAGTGGTTCGGATACCAATACAACGGACCGCCAACGATCTTGCAAAACGAGCTACGGATTTTACTCCAGTAGCATACTCCTCGGTTATTCAGATATAATCAATCGGCTACAAAAAGGGTCTAGCACTGTGATTGTGGACTTCCGGTCAACACTATATCACATTACTCACCATATTCCATTCTCTGTATACTCTGACTTCGCCATGCCCGGTGCCCGCTTTGCCGCAAACCCGATAATCATAGTGGGGGGCGAGAGAGCAAGAATAGGGAGGCATGAGATCCCCTGCCGAGTGGCCATTGACGACGTGGTTGAAGCGATTACTATTCTTCGTCCGGAGGGTCCAACCGAGTACAAGTTTGATAGAAATATATTATTTAATCCGGGGGAGTCCGTCGAGTTAGACCCTTCGAGTGAGTATACTCGAGACCGGGAAAAGAGAGACAACTGTTGGCTAACAGGTGAAACGGCGTAGACAAGGATTGCTGTATATTGTCAACTCGGAGAGGGGACCAATTTATTGCGGTGCCAAAGGCATAGATAGGCGCTTGTCCTTAGCTATCAAGGGTGATGTAGGATGCATGCGTATAGGGAGAGTTGCACTTGAGAGAAAAGGCAATATCGTGTCTAGAAAGCTTTATTCTATTCTCGGTTGGCGTCTTGTAATAGATACTGTGCTATACTTCCGGCGACATGTACATAGGCAATGGTGGTATATTCTCTTGGCAATAGTCACCCTCTACGCTAGGGGCACTAACGCAACTGATGGCTCAGATCGGTTCTGCAGCACCGATTGAAAAGAAAAACATTACCGCAAGCCTGAAACAGTTTTACCATGAAGATTTGATCTTTTCACCTTGCACCCCTACCCCACACGTAGAAGCCATGGTTGTGAGACAGGGCTATTCTAGACGGGAACGCCGAGAAAACAACAACAAAAATGCGGAGACTTTTTACTAATCACGCCGGCATGGCGCAATCGCCGTCGGCCATATGACGTCGGATCTTAGTAATGTAAGGGCAGCCCTTCTAGAATATGCATCGGTTCCTGAGAGTATTTATACTGATATCAAAGCATCTTCGATTTAGTCAGTTCAGTCATATCGCTAGATTGGCAATCTACTCTACATACTCCACTTCTTCCATATCATCATCGCGTTAGCAAACAGCCCCGACATGTCTTCACAGGCAAACAACCCACGAGTGCCACGCGGGCCAGTCGAGGCGGAGTTAGTCTTCTATAAAGACCCTGCCGATGGCTCCGCAGCCTTCAACTATGTGGAGGAGCCGCCAGACGGACAACCACAGCGCAACTACAGTCAAGCCGCACACAAGGTTCAGATTGCCGATATCCGAGGGCAAGAAGACCAGTTCACTTTAGACCGCGACGCATTCCAAGTTTTACAAGATATCCCTTCGCAGACCACATATGAGACCTTCAATTCCGACGATGCCGTCAAAGAGCTATATTACCCTGAGGTAGAAAAGCTGCTCCTCGACAAGGTTCCTGGGGCACACAAGATTATTATATTTGACCATACAATCCGACGCGCGGACCCCAAGGCGTCCCGCCAACCCGTCCGACAGGCCCATGGAGACCAGACCAGATGGTCTGCAGCGCAGCGAGTCCGCCGCCATGTTACTGATCCAGAAGAGGCAGAAAAGCTGCTTCGTGGTCGGTATCGGATCATCAACGTCTGGAGGCCGATTAATGGCGCCGTTGAATCGTTCCCCTTGGCCTTTGCCAGCGCTGCAACTTTGGGCGACATGGACTTTGCCAAGATTGAACATCGCTACCCTCATTTTAGTGGAGAGATTATGGGGGTCAGGCATAATCCAAATGCAGAGTGGAAGTATCTTTCCGGAGTAGATGATAGTGAAAGACTGCTTCTGAAGTGCTCGGATACGGAGGAGGGCATGGCGGAACGGGTGCCACACACTGCTTTTGTGGATCCTCGTACAGCTCCCGATGCCAAGGGGAGGGAGAGTATTGAAGTGAGAACCATTGTATTTGGTTAGAGTCATGAAAGAAAGCCTGAACGTGTCTTTGTCGGTTTTATCGCATAGTCTGATTTTCTCTGGATTTTGTCTCTAATCTCTAGCTGGAATATATACCCCATCTTGAACCATACACAATATTGTGTCCATTGTGGTTATTAAATGCCATTTCTGGAATAATGTAGCGTGCTTAAATATGTCGAACTAAAAAGGTCGCTTTTGCTGGGAAAGCTCTCTGGAAAACACGAGATAGTTAGTACATTAAACCGGGGATACAAACTACCGCACAAATAGTAGTCCACTTAGACTCGAGAGATCTATGCCCGTTCTATTTTATGTCTGATACAAAGAGACCACTCTTGAGAGGAGGTAAACCCCACATACATACGCTATTTACATTCCAGTCTGACTCTTGATCGACTCCTCGATCGCCCGATCCTGTTCCGCGAAAACCTTCTTCACAGAAGGCCTCTCACTCACCTTCTTGAACCACGCCGCAGCATACGGGTAATCCTTATCTACGTTCTCCGCATCGGTGGCATACTTTGACGCCCAACGCTGCCACGGCATAAAGCATAGATCGACATAGGTGCACTTATCCCCAACCAACCACTCCCTGTTCTTCAAAACCGAATTCAAAACACCAGTCACGCGACGAATCTCCTTTCCATACCGCTCAATAGCAATCGGGATATGTTCCGGACTGGC
This sequence comes from Aspergillus bertholletiae, assembly GCA_009193595.1. NCBI lineage: Eukaryota > Fungi > Ascomycota > Eurotiomycetes > Eurotiales > Aspergillaceae > Aspergillus > Aspergillus bertholletiae. Next base: position 178,276 of record ML736173.1, read on the forward strand.
ACGGATGAACCACCCAGCCTGTCCGTAGTACGGACCTTGTCCGGAAACCTGGAAGTGCAGCCATGCCTTGCTTTCATATTTGGCCGCGAGGTCGGTGTAACTGAGCTTGTGGTCGAGATCATAGTTGTCGAGAAGGTATTCGACGATTGCGCCGGACTCCCAGAGTGTGATATCTTTGTTGGGGTCTTCGATGGCGGGGAGACGGCCGTTCGGGTTTAGTTTGAGAAAAGGCTCTTTTTTCACGTCGTTGAAACTAACGAACCGGGTTTCGTAAGGAAGGTTCAGCTCTTCGAGAATGATGGCTACTTTCCAGGGGTTCGGTCCGTAGGGGTGGGTGTAGAGGATGATGGGCTGCATTTTGAAGGTGGCCTTTTTTTTTCTTTTCTTTTCTTTTCTTTTCTTTTCTTTTTGGGAGAGACAAGCTATTTAAATGAGAGTGTTATGATAGTTGTCGTTACTTGAGTCCTATGCTCATATAGTTGAGGCCATTATATATATATTTTCGCCTGTTACCACCACGTTCATAAAGCAGTGCTACAAGTAGATCTATTCAGCCGATCTAGACGTCGGTGGTAATGCCTCATTTGGTGAGACATCGCCGACCTGCCGCGGAGCTCCGCAAATCCCGTACCGGTGATACGTCAGCAACATGGTCTGTCTTTCTATACATGGAGCGAAAATTGTAAAAATAAGGTTATTGTTACTCCCCCCGGTGTGGGGACCAGGACTATAGGTCAGAGATTCGGCATCTGGTGGGGCCCATGTCGGCGTTTGCGCAGATGCCGAAGTCACCGATGTATCAGATCAGACAGACTTGGTTCGGCCAAACAATTTATTAAACCTCAAGCACTGCAATATTACGCCATGTGTTATACAAAGAAATCTGTCGGGAAGTGTTGCAAATTCTACAATAGAGACCTATTCCGGTGGCGATTAATTATGCGTTGGAGGAGACTCCACTTTCAACTTCGTCGAACGATATGCACGCCCGTTTCAAGAAAATACCTTTAAGCTTCTTTTTTTCCCATCGGATTGACTCATAACCTTATCTCGCTTAATATCTTGGTTCTTATCACCCGATAATAGCCGAGTCGGTCCACGCAAGCTTCACGATTTATACGCCATGACTTATGCCTTTACGGCCTCGCTTCGCGGTATACCACATCCGAGATATTAGGGAACACCGTCTGAACAATGTCTGACGACAACTTCGCCACCGTAGCACTGCATGCCGACCATGCCCTAGACGGAGAGTCAGATATCGCTCCGCCCATCCACCTCAGCACAACCTTCCGGTACCTGTACAATGGCGACCAAGAAGAATGTCCACCCGGACCAGCAGTACGTCACTCTGCAGCATTTCTTCCATGAGCCATACCCAAACACAATAGAACGAATAATAATAACAACTCAATAGCTTGGAAATTTCTGCTACTCCCGAGACCGCGCCCCGACTCGCACTCGGCTAGAAACAGTTTTATCCGCGCTCATCCGCGGTCCAACACTCACCTACGCCTCTGGTGTAGCAGCCGTGCATGCATGTCTCGTATTTCTCAAACCGAAACGCATAGCCATCGGCGATGGATACTACGGCAGCAGACAGGTAGTCAACCTACACCAGCAGCTGACGGGCTGTGAGATTCTGGGATTCGACCAGCTCGACGCTCTCCAAGAAGGCGACGTCATCCACCTCGAAACGCCCATCAACCCAACAGGCGAGGCACTCAGTATCAGGCATTTCGCAGACGAAGCACACAAACGCGGAGCGTATCTAGTCATCGACTCGACGTTCGGCCCACCCGGTCTGCAGGATCCGTTTGCGCTGGGCGCAGATATCATTATGCACAGCGGGACCAAGTACTTCGGGGGCCATCATGACCTTCTCTGTGGGACGTTGTCGGTCCCTCCAGAGAGGGAGGAAGCCTGGTTCAAGACTCTGCACGAGCAGCGCACGACTCTTGGCAGTGTGCTGGGTAGCATGGAGGGGTGGTTGGGGCTGCGGAGTCTTCGGACGCTGGAGCTGCGTGTACGGCGGCAGAGCGAGAATGCGACTAGTTTAGTGGCCTGGCTCGATGAGCAGTTGAAGAGCGAGTCCGATAACGTGGTTAAGCAGACGGTCGCTGCTGTGCGACATGCCAGTCTGCAGGAGGATGATATGAACTGGTTGCGGGAACAGATGCCGCATGGATTTGGGCCGGTGTTTGCTCTCGAGATGAAGACAGAAGCGATGAGCCGGAAACTGACGGGCTTGTTGCGTTTGTTCCAACATGCGACTAGTCTTGGTGGCGTGGAGAGCCAGATTGAATGGAGACGGTTGGTGGATGCCTCTGCAAAGCCGACCCTTCTGCGGGTTAGCATTGGGGTGGAATATTTGGAGGACCTCAAGAGAGACTTGCTGCACGGATTTGAAGCATTGATTAAAGTGTGAATATCTGGCAGGCATCTTAAAAAACAAGAGTTATATGTTCAATTGTGGCGTGTGGGATTTATGCTAGCCTCTAGTGACTGGAAAATAAGCTGTCTCTATGCTTGTCATTTCCAATTTGGAGGTGAGAAACGCCAATACGTAAAGGTGACTCTGTTATATACTGGGTATGAGGTCTGATAGGCATAAGTACAACGCGTCAGGCATGATATACTCTTTAGGTTACAACAGGAGCAAGAATGTATCTATGGTGCATTACAGCACACGCAAGCCAACAAAATCAGGTGCCCACGACGTGAACCCATTTCCACCACCTTCATTTCCAATGACAACGTCATTGTCCCCATCCTTCCAACCCTCAGTCAAAACACCAATTGTCGCCGCATCCCACCACCCTTTTCCCGGCCCGAATAACTCGCTATGCTGGCCACTCAGAGGCACCTCAACTCGGACTGGCGTATTGCCATTAATGCTCACCGTCAGATTTCTAGAATTGGAGCCCCAACCCCAAGATGAATCAAATGCAACATCGTTATTGATGTAGTCGATAGCCAGATACTTCGCTCCGGCTGTGGTCGGGATCACGGCCCGGGCCGCACTGTTTGCATCGATGTTCCCTATCTTAGAGCCAACTGGCTGGCAATATCCTGCCCCACAGGATACAGCATTCGCGCCTCCGGACGTTTCGAAGACTGTGTTAGGGTAGTACGTGCCGGTTGGAGGGGTAATTATGATTGAGTCGACGGACTGCGGGGATACAATAGTAATGGAGTTAGATGATCCAGCCGCTAAGGGTATTTGCGCAGATGCTTCTGTGCCCGATGTTGAGACCCGTGCGGTAATGGTCTTGTTGCTTGCTGTCGATTGTATTTTCACGTCTCCAGAGGAGTGTCCTTTGGACAGTTTCACGGTGATGTTATATTTGGGGCTTGTGGTGATACCGTAGATCCGCCTAAATGTGGTCGAAGAACTGATAGCAGGGCTATATTAGCATTGAAGGCTTGTAATTCGAACCATCACTCACCCAGTAGAGGTAGCAAACGTGTGACCAGAATACTGCCCAGAAGCTGTGGTATCCTGAAATTCGAGCAGCATTGTCCCATGTCCCTGAACACTTGCTGTATAGGACGTTTGAACATTTTGAGCTGTAGAGCCATCCCAAATATTCTTTACTGTGCCAGCGTACTGCAGGCCAATATCAGGCAGGTCCAGGGTGAGATCTCTGGATTCATTCTTCCAATTGATCACGGCTGCCACCGTACGACCACCAGACAACGGCCCACTCCAGACTTCATAGCCTTCCTCTGTCCAGCGTCGCTGGAGACTGGCACTCACACCTAGTGCGTCCTGGTTGAAACTAATTACATCTTTCTGTTTCAAGACCTGTAAAGAATCCTGGTTTATGGAAGTCTTCTCGTCCTTCAATGCAGCTCCGATAGTCAAGGGACTCTTGAGAATCGCCCAGAGAGAGAAGTGAGTTTGCTCTTCTGGAATAGACAGTATACCGTTGCCCACCTCAAGCATGTCCAGGTCTGGCCACTGCCCGGGTCCTGCAAAGCCCGTTTGGGGAGCAGCTTGGTTTAGCGTTCGGAAGATCGCCCTCCAGTGCGGAATGATATCATTGCCAATTCTCCACGAGTGGCCTAGAGCAGGTGCCCATTGTGCTGGGAAATCAATCCCCCACTCACAGATCTGGAAAATCATGGAGCGATTCTGTGCTGCAAGGGCACGCGACATGTCGGCGAATCTTGGCTGTGGTGAAATGCTGGGTTCGTAGTTTACGTTCGGATAGCCCGTCGCAGCGTCGGAATAGCAGTTATCATCTATAGTAACGCATTAGCAGTTGAAGGGCGGGAGAGAGAGAGAGGGTTTGGACATTTTAGCGAGTCAACCTCCCAAGATGCGAATGTTTTGGCGTCTTGCTCCTCGTGGTCTATCGGAAGGCTATTAGCACCGAGCAATCGAACAGGCTGAAACGCATACAAAGACTGCCGACGTTATCCGGAGGACTACCGCACAGCTTGATTCCCGAGTCCTGGTAAACACCAAACAGAAGGTCCAGGTCGTGAAGGTACTTCCCCAACGCAGGGAAGCCTTGTGGAAACAGGGTCTCATTCCAGGTCAAGGATCCGTCGGGCAGCCGATCCGCAACAGTCCAGCCACAGTCAGTGGTGACATATCGATACCCTAGCGAGGCCAATCCTAAATCCACCAAGGCTTGGGCGTTAGAGCGCACGATAGTTTCGTTTGGGGAACATGAATAATGGTTATAGGTGTTCCATCTGCACTGTCAGCTTTACTCTAGGCATAGGGTTTACCAATCCATACCCCATTTGAGGTGTCCGGGCCACCCCATTGTCCAACCGCGTCTGGAGGTGGGGATACCCCAATGCAACTGGTAGTAAAGACAGATAAAAACTTTTGGGTGCCATCGTCGTCAGGCGCTGTGTAGAACCCTGGTCTGGGGTCCGCCGCAGTAGAAATACGCCGGGGCAACATATTCCCGTAGACTAAATTATGCTACCCAATCTCCACCCCCCACACCGAGATGTGCGGAGGCATTATGGCCCCATGTTCTGCATGATCTTTGTAGTTGGATAGGGAGTGCCGATTGGAGGGAAAACCGATCCGCACATCGGGAATTTGCCTTTTCGGGACGGCGGATCGAGATCAACGCTCTTCTATACTTTAGATAAATGATCGTCAACTTCGAGCACAGCCGAAGGACCCGTGGTTGGATCCGACTTTGCGTAGATTTACGGAAGCAAAGGGACGACCAAACAGTCAAGGGTCTAAGAGTAGCCTTCCAAAAGTAATATGCTTGAAGCCAATGGACGATACCGCCCATTGATGTTGTTTATACGAACGCTCACTCTATCTCTTAGTTAATCCAATGACATTGAAGCTTCACAAGGGGACCCGATGCGATGAATGACCGAGAAAGTTGTAGAAACACATAGTAGCATTCAGCATGGAAGAATTGGTCATTGTCCCCCATGGGCAACGATAACGTGAATACTCGCATGGTGGACTGAAAGATAAAAAGAAAAACCGTAGATGTATTCTAACATCATTGTAGTATTCCTCCCTCTGTCGGGGTTAGATTCCAGGGGCGACACCGATCCCCACCATAGCCACTTGCATCCCCGCGTATACTAGTACAGTTAGCTGTGGTTCGGCCGAGGGCTACACCTGGATCAGGTCTCATCGGTATAGTAACCCAATTAGATATCGCGCTTATATCCCACATTGGTGGAGCTTTTTGACATCTCTTATCTATAAACGGTCCGTTGCGTCGAGATTGAATCCAATAGTGCAGAGTTCTTCCTCGGGCGACGTCATTTCAAACCTCCTGGAAAGTTGAGTATCGTGCTACCATATGTTGTTTCTATGCTTTATGAACGAATATACATTATCTTTACCATGCCATCTTCGCTATTGAATTCCATCCACCACCTACCACAAGGGAACTGGAATACGAGGGTAGAATGGGTAATCCAATGCCCAGCAGATATCGTTCCGCCACCGAGTACAGTTTCGACGAAGAACAAGCCGATGCGATCGTTCGAACCACTGCCTACCATCGCAGAGACTACTGTCTCTCTGTGATCTAGTATTCGCCTCGTGAACATGTCGATATCCGTCCGTCGAGAGCAACTCCCTTCCAACGGACAGCAAATGATGGACTCGGCTCGCTCGAGCGGGCGCCCCCTCGAGCTCTTGTTTGAGATCGTGCACCATCTAGATATGTATTCGTTATTCAAATTTTTACAAATAAATCTTAAATCGAGACAGGTGGTAGTAGACTCTCTTCAGCAGTATCAGAGGGTGGCCTCGCACGCACTGAACCTTTTCTGTGCCTTACTACGAACACGACTCGCATTCGACATTTCTTTGTTCGACTTTTACGATGCATTGTGTACTAAAGCATGTACATTATGTGGCGAATTTGGCGGATTCGTATCCCTCCTAACTTGGAAGCGATGCTGTTTTAAATGTCTCTAGAGTTCTCCGGAAACTCAAGTGCGGACTCTCGCCTCGGTCCGGAGGCAATTCCACATGGCTAAAGTTGAACTAGCCCAACCAAGGGCATCCAAATCCCTTCCGGGGATATATTCGATGGATGAATCCATACGTTATTCTCGCATTGCCATCGTTTCTCTTCCTCAATCCCTATCGGCAAGCTTTGACCGAAATCAAAAATTCAACTTTATGGGGCCATGTGCACATCCTTATTATGACAGACAAACAGGGAAGGTCGAGCATGGAATAGCCTGTGCTGGATGCCAACTTGCTATCGAAAAGGATATTATCGGTACAAGATGGGATACAATGCCCCAGACAAAGTGTAAGCGCAAAAAGACTTTTTGGACCACTTTCGGTAGTGTGAGCAGGCACAAATCCTATGGAGAACGAGTGGTGAGGCTGCAGTGCGGCAGCCAGCGCTACCTGTGTCTGCTCGGACAGGAGGCTACTTTCGAAGAAGCGAATAAAAATCATTTCCTGATATATTGCAACCATACTACCTAGGTGTCAGAAAGAGGAGCCTAGACAAGAGCCTAATCTAGCTAGCTAAAAGCATAATCCAGCTCTAGAGCTGTGCAGATGAAACGGTTTACCCTTTTATAACTCGCCCCATTTGATCTGTGAATTTCACCCCAGCGTCTGGATGGATCCGGGGCCTCAAGTAGCAACTACTGGAGATTTCACCAAATACCCTTATCAAAGTAAACTACTTGCTTTGGATTCGATCTATCCAGGGTTTCGTCCAGATACAAAGGTAGATTTAACGGCTGTGGCTCAGGCCTATAGTACGACGACAATTCCCACACCCCACATACCTTAGTGGATTTGATAGTTGGTAGTATCTGTCAGTGGGTCAGTTTCCTCGACAGAAATGCAGCCCCTTGAAACTGGAAGTGGGTCTGCTCCGCGATCCCTGAAGCTTGTATGGCTCTAAGCGTTTTCCGGCTTGATTCAGCCCCCAGGGCTAATACATTCAATGCGCTTAGTGCTCACAACATAGCCTATTTGGGTTGCACTACCAACCGCGTTTTGACACAGCCCCGTTGTCCTCCGTATGGCTGAAGGACCCTGCCGCGTCTGTGCACCACCCGAGTGTATAAGCTAGTGGTCTAGCCAGAGTTTCTGCGTCTGACTTTAGGAGACTCTTTTTGCTCTCCCTTGCCCTGACCCCGTTATATGGAGGACATACGCCGTCCAAAGTTGCTCTACGTTGACAGGTGAAGGATAGGTATGGGATCAGCATCAACATCGTCCACAGGGGTTGCCCGATCGACGCGTACCATGGACCAGAAATTTTCGATTGTTCCCTCATCGGAGGAGAAGGCGAGTTACGCCGGGACAAAATCCACATCAAGCACGTTTAACAAGTACTGGATATGGGAAATTGTTCTCTGCATCGGCAGCCTGGCCGCGCTGCTGGCGGTCATTGTCGTGCTTCTGGAGTATGATGGCCAGGCCTTGCCTGATTGGCCGTATGGCATTACCATCAATTCCATTCTGTCATGGATCACACAACTCCTAACCACATGCATGATCGCAGTGGTAGCGGCCTGTCTCAGCCAGTCTAAGTGGATCTATTTCAGCAAGGACGAAAGACCACTGGCAGACATGGATATGTATGACTCCGCCAGCAGAGGTCCGCTGGGTTGCATCGCCTTTTTAACCCCGAAAAGATTGGGAGCGAGGTATGTTTCTTCGCCGATGAACTTTCATAGTGCGGTTGTATTTACATAACGTCCAGGAATTCCGCTACGCTTGGAGTGGTGGTTACAATCCTATCGGTCGGCGTTGGCCCTTTCGTCCAGCAGATGGCCACCGTCCGAAACGTATCGGTTGCTTCTGGTGTTCCCGCCTCCGCTCCCCGGACCGAAGGATTCTCTGATATCACGAGCGATCAAGGGGAGCCGTCACAAACAATGCTGGCTGCGATATATGGATCACTATATGCTGCATCGGACAAAAGCAAGTCAAGCTCCAACCGAACTCTGGCATCTGCCACACCCGATTGTCCAACCGGTAACTGTTATATCCCACCATTCCAATCCTTAGCTGTCTGCTCCAGCTGTCGTGATATAACCCATTTGCTATCTCGAGCAGAAGGGATCGGTCAATGCCTATATCAATACGAATACAATTATACGCTCCCCAACGGCCTCTATCTACGAGCAAGAGACCCTCCCCTTAACAATTCCGCGACCATCGCCGCTATAACTTCGGAAGATCTTCCAATACAAGAGGACTTTGGCTTCAACTCCTTTGTAAATTTTACAGCAATCCAGATTGCCCATGATGACAAGCTGTCCAATGCCACTGCAGCCCAATGTTCTCTCTATTGGTGTGTCAATACCTACTCGGTCCAGGTAGAAAACAACCGAGCATACGAGACTATCCATGATACCTACTATACCAAAAATGCTCTTGATACAACTTATGTGCGCCTACCAGCCGCAGAAAACCAAACTACAGCCAACTATGCCGTTGACTCCGCGACTACGTACTCTCTAGGCAACTGGTTCGATGATAAACTTACGTTTAATAACAGCATTTCCCAAACGATATGCCAAACCGATGGCCCGCTTGGAGTCAGGTCAACGGAGTTTCTGCAGCCGATGCTGAGCTCCACCATTCCGGATGTTTTCTCTGCCCTTGCGGCGGGGATGTCGGCTACTGTACGCAGGGCGAACATGACCGTTCTGCCTCTAGCTGGTGACGACCGCTGGCAGTTTCGCTCAGGTGTTGCACAGGCACAGGGTACAGCAAAGACGATGCAAACACAAGTCCAAGTACGGTGGGGCTGGATCACACTGCCCGCGCTTTTGTTCATATTGACTGCGGCATTTCTTGCCATGACCGCATTTGAAAGCGGGGCGATAAGGTTGAGGGCTTGGAAGATGTCCACGACTCCACTGCTATGTTCTGGATTGGATCGGCGTATCCAAGAAGATTTGATGGCAAGTGGAGACCCACAGATGGCCCAACGTCTTGCTAAGGGAGTGCGAGTGACCCTGGCAAATGGTCAGGAAATAGGGGACGTGTGGCGATTGGACACGTTGCAGACTGCGGTCCATTGATAGCACGCATAATACCAAACACGGCACATACAATATGTTCTATCGCAAACGATGGCTCCATCAGTCCTATGAGCAGAGATGTCTGGAGTCTCCACAACCCTTGATAAATCGGAGTTTACCAGTAACCTCCGTTTCGGCTGCATTCTTCAACCCAAACACCCGGAACCCGGATGGTGTCCTATCCGGGCTTCCAGCATCCGACACTTAACGCACATTAACTACGAGCTTAAATAACTCTAAAGGTTACTACTGATCGCCACCGGTGTATTACTCCTAGTATGCCAGCATTGACGATAGACTCGCTTGAAGTAAGTCTTTGCAGTGCCGGGTTGTAGTTGTTTAGTATACCTTCGGTGGGCAATCTTGCTGAGAACTTGTAGGTTGCTCGAACCGCAGTTAAGCCACAGGTTGGCACGGCATAGAGTGATTTATTGTTCTTGCAAAATCGGAGACACAAAGCCTTAAGTCCGTTTCTTTCCAGGATTTCCAGCCTTGGCTTCCCTCAAGGGCCAGATGGCTCGAGCTTTCAATCCGACAGAACCTTAGGCTTCTGGCTTAGAAATGAGGGTCGTGGATTTCCAATCCCCAAATAAGCAACCCACCTCTACATAGCCGATCCTTCAGCCGGAGGGATACAAAGACTACGGCCTTCCCACTCTGATTTGAAATGAAGAAAATCGTACCATAGCTATTCAATCTAACTCAGCATTGAGCCCTTCACACTTCCTCTCTATAATGCAGTCACCCAAGATCATTCTTGTCACAGGAGCTTCCGGCTTTGTTGCCGCTCACGTCATTGAAGCATTCATCTCTGCCGGCTATCATGTCCGAGGCACAGTTCGCTCCGAAGCCACAGCGGAACGGGTCAAGCGTACATTCCCACAATATGCCCAACAGCTAAGCTTTGCCATCGTCCCCGACATTGTCGAAGGTGGCGCGTTCGACGAAGCCGTAAAAGGCGTCGACGGAATCATGCACACGGCCTGTCCAGGCGGGGGTGCGGCGGAGAACAACGAGCGGGATATCGTGCAACCCGCGATCAATGGGACAATCAACATTCTTGAGTCCGCCCATAGACACGCGCCCCAGGTCAAGCGCATAGTCATTACCTCGTCGTTCGCCTCCATGATTGACATGTCCAAGGGTGCCTGGCCCAGCCATATATACTCCGAGGAGGACTGGAATCCCATGACCTACGAAGAGGCCGTGGGCAAGGACACCTCCAGTCTGCAAGCGTACCTTGCCGCCAAGAAAGTGGCAGAGCGTGCGGCATGGGACTTTGTCAAAGACCAGAATACAACATTTGATCTCGTGACCCTCCTGCCGCCTATGATCTACGGCCCTAACATCAACGCTACCCATGTGTCACAGTTGAATCTGACCTCGGCTGATGCATACCGGTTGATGTCTCCAGACTCGAAGCCAAGCGATCCCATACCCGAAAATGGATTCTGGTCCTGGGTCGACGTGAGAGATGTTGCACAGGCCCATTTAAGAGCCTACGAGGTTCCAGAAGCTGGCGGTGAGCGTATCTTCGTCTGCGCTGGAAACTACAGCTATCAGCAAATTGCAGATATTCTGCGGGACAAGGTCCCTGAAGTGAAAGACCACGTACCTCTGGGATCCCCTGCCTCGGGGTTTGGGGGTGTCGAGCTGTATATACCTGACGCAGGGAAGTCGCGGAGAATACTCGGACTTCGGTATCGGGGTCTGGAGGAGAGTGTTGTCGACATGGCCTATGGTCTTTTGGAGCTGGAGGAGCAGATTTAGAATCTTTTCGAACTGGCTATTGCAGGTACTTTGGGAGGGAGTACATGGGCTGTTGCCATCGCCCATATTGTCTCTTTCTCATTCTTTCTTTCAGAATCTGCAGTATAGATTCCGTGCCCAGTCCACCTATGCAGTTTTATATAGATTACACTTCTTCTATTAGTAGTTAGGGCATTCGAAAAAGCTTCACTGCAGGCTAGTCCATTTTAGGACGCCGAAGTAAGGCTCAGTCAGTGTCCGCAGATCCCGAAACAACATTTTCTCCTTTACCATCTTCTGTTCTTTTTTGCCCTTCTTTTGTTTTTCATCATTATAGGAAAGTTTCCTTGGCTCAGTGCCAGAGCTTATATGTTAGAACCACTATCACATACATCAACTCTTGGGGGGAGGAGAGAGGCCAAGTCACATTTCACAATATCTTGAGGGCAATGCTACAATGCTTGAAAAAAAAGGTCTAAGGTAGTCACGCTTCTCATCAAGCTGAGAGCTTACGGTGAGCTATCGGAAGATGCTACATACCAGAAGTGTCTAAACTGTCCAGGACAAATGGGGACTGCTTTTCCTGACATGCAGCCAAACGGGACACTTCGGAATCCCAAATATTAGCTTGAAAAGATTGAGAGGTAGACGGCAGTAAGCCCGCGACACATGGCCGCAACCCCTTCGAATACCATGTCTCTCTCCATAGAATTCTTTAGACACTCAATTCCATGTCGCAGTTCTTCAATAAGTCTCCGAGCGTCTTGCATTTCTGTGGCGGGTTCTGGACTGGCCATCAGAGGATAGCAAACCGAAAGGCGATTGGAGGCAATAGCTGCTCGTATTCGATGCACTAACATGAACATCGAGTAGCTAGCCTGCATAGCGGTGCACTTAAAGTACGGTAAGGCACTTGGGGATCTCGCCGCCAGAGCCGTAGGTGATACCGCAGAGTGAAGATCCAGACTTTGAGCAGCTGTTGGTGAATCATTACTGCCTGAACCCCTAGTCGTTCTGGATGGCTGGGGACAAGGAAGGTTTCTGAAAGCTCGAGCCACAGCCAGAGATGACTTCAAGCACCTGACAGAGGATTCCTGCTCCGTGAATGGGAATACAGCCTCAAAGTTTGAGGACACTTCCGGATAGGGAGGTTTGTCATTAATAGCAGTAAGGTCACAATGCTTTTCAACGAAAAGCGGAATGTCCATGAAAGCTCTAAACCGATGGAGTCTGATCCGTGCCCTACCCGGAAGAAAGCAGCGTTAGATTTTCAGATAACACAAGCGTATACAGGACGGACTCACGAATGGAGCAAGAGATATGCGATCAACCCCATACCCTGCATAGCAAGCCCTTCAGCATCCTCTCTGCATGTTGGGCCCATGTATGGTTCGGTCTCTGTCGCCAGAGACATTATACGTGAGTCGAGTTGATAAATTTTATCACGCAAGTCAAGGGACTGTGTGGGGGCTTTGGAAACCAGGCCCAAGGCTCCCAGAAGCTCAGAAACAGAGATGTAAGCTTCCTGAGCTTGAAGCAAAAGAGGCCATGGCTGATGCACACGTTAACTACAAATTCCGCATAAATACATCTAAAACGGCGTAGTGGCCACACTTCTTACCTCTGGCCCATCTCCGAACCCTCCAAATTCGGGATATGGAGTAGTTATCCTAGAGTCACTTGCAGTAATGATCGGTAACTAAGGATCCATTGCTGGTTAGGCTATTTTCAGAAGACTTCTCTATGTTTCGGGGTCTTACTGATACTTGTACGACCGAGGTATGATATAATATAGAAACCTGTGATGAGTAAGTAAACATAGCCCGCATAAGTGCGAACTAGGAACACCAACCGCGGACCACCATGCTCGGCGGTGTGCTTCTGAGGCAGTCGAGTCCAAGCTGTGGAGACCAAGATCCATTGCGGTTGTAATCGCTTGGTTCGCGCGGGTACGCATCCGGGATATATTGCCGCATTGGCAATACTCATAGATACTAAGGGCAACGAGAGCTAGAACTGGATAAAGCTGGAACGGGAGGTCAGTATGAATGCGACTGTCTTCCGCATAAGAAGTTGAGTTGTTTGGTGACACGAGATCATCGATCTCTTTCTCTGCACTACTGAGAGCGGCCTGCGCATAGAGACGCGCATATGAGCGTCGCATCCAAACATGGCATTCCCCTGACGGGTGCGAGTCTTGAGGAGGTGGAATCAAAGACAGTATTGCTGATAATGCTAAACTCAGTGAAGTCGTTGGCCAGTAAGGCAAACAGGACTGGTCGATTGTGCCAGCCTCCGTCGGCGGGGGTTGGAAGACTCTTGGCCTGTCATCAAGCGGTGGGCCTACCGGAGCTGGAAATAGTGCCAAATACGGATGGATGTAGATATAATACGCATTCATTCTAGCTCCAGTTAATCGATATGGCATACTTTTTCTACGATCTCCAACCTAGTAGTCTTCAATGTGGACTTACATGTCTTCTTCGGACGCATAAACCCTCAAAACGGGGTTTTCTATCTCGGCAGGGGGTTCTATCTCCTGGGGACCCCAAAGCAGGCCCGGGTCCACACTAAGGCTCTGCTCTCCACTGAAAGGGGTCAAGAGACCAATGATATGCCGAAGGCTGGGGTCGGTATCCTGACTTGAGCACGTGTTCCCTGTACCTAGAACATTTGAACACTGAGGGATATCGATCACAGTGCCAGAAGTTGATGGATGCGACGAAGACATTGGAGAGCGAGGTATGCTCATGCGTTGAACTTCCTTGTCATTTTTAGTACTTCGCCGTGGTCCCCCACGCCGGCTGGGACGGTAGAAGCAACCACGGCTTCTTTCGTGACACTGTGAAGAGAGCTGACGTCAGTAATCTGGATCTCTTTTCTAAATATGAGACCAGTGAGCCCTACAGGTTTACATGGATGCTGACCATCGCAGCGTGTCTTTGATGCACGACTGAACACTAGTCAGAACACGGCTAACAGCACGCAGAAGACAATGCGGACTCATACCAGGCAAGACATGCAGCTTTGACTGGATGATTTGTCACTCGGGGCATCCTGTTGGCTGCAGCATAGATAGATGTAGTCATCAGCAATCTTTCATCCGGCTGCCAGATTAGGTGAAATGGCCCCCACGTGATCCACGCCAGTGCAACATCATGCTTACTAATTTAATGTCGGGTTATGCAGGCTGTAGTAGCCGGTTCAGTTCACGAAGGACCGCATCAGTTTGAGATGAATCGGTTGATTTCAGTCGTAGACGATGTCCTTTGTGTAAAATGGTTTCTTGCTTGAATTCATTCCACGTGTGACTTTTTTAAATCCATAACCATGTTCATTTCCTTACCCGATGGCTCCGAAGTAATCGTGGTGGGTAAAATATATAGTCAGCCAGTTGCTGATGTGACGGTAACAATAAGTATTGAGCGTGAGCCATGAGTAATGAGTCCACAAAAGTGCGTAGAGGACCTCCTCGCCTCTCCTGATCTCCTCTAGCAATGACAGTAGAGTGTGAGGATATCTCCAGCATCACCCTGGACCGACTAGCAAGGTTCGTGCCTTTGTCACCAGGTTTGAAACATCCAAACACGACAGTTCCGTGTTTCGCCGTGTTACACAATGAGGGTAGTTATAGGAGTGCTGGATCCGGTGATTTATTAATAGGTGATGCGGTTCCCCCTAGACTATAGGGAGCAGTCAGTATCCAGGAATGGAAGGTAATAGAAGTAGTCTTGATGACCCAGTGGAGTAACATTTCAGTTGGGGGAAGCGAAATGGGGGAGAGGGAAAAAAAAAGCAAGAACATGAAAAAAAGGGCAACGGATACGGTACAATAATGACAGATGACCAGGGGACGATTACTACGATCTTTTATGCTACACAGGATCGCACCCACCCCTAAGGTCACGGGGAAAACTAATCTCAAAGGGTGAAAACAAAGAGGAATCCATTCCTCCAGCTGCCAACGTCCCTTGCTCACTCACATTGTACCACTGCTCTCCCACGTCACTTGTCAATCCGGGTTACTCGACTCATTATGGTAGGGGTCTCGAACAGCAAAGGATGCCGCATGTGCGTCAACCGCAGAATCAAGGTTCGTATTTGTGGTAACGTCCAATTCTGGAATGGAGGGCGCCGGTCCATGCAACCAAATTTAAACAGCTCGGCACGGGATACATGGGCTAAATTGGCTGTTTAGTGCGATGAGACTCGTCCTCAATGTCTACGATGCATCAAGAGAGGATGTGAATGTCCGGGCTATAGTCGTCATTTCAAATTCCGTGACCAGACACAAGCTCTGCGGCAGCGATACCGACGGGAACCCCCGGGGCACTCCAGTCGGACCCCTCCAGGAGTGCAAATGCAGAAACAGACTCAGCCCAACGAACTATCTGAACTCATCATCGACGAGGTCTTCGCTCCCGGTCTGACCTTTGCGGCGTTGGACATCCAAACAAAGGAAATATTCGGCGACTTTCTTGACTACTACTTCCCAGCGTATTCAGTATGGTCCTCCCAACTAGATGTGAATTGGACGGATTTCATACGCCAACAGGGACTTACCTGTCCACCAGCGCTGATCTGGGCAATCAGAGCACTGAATACCTTTCATATGGGAGTTATACGAGGTGATGAAGGGGCTATCGCCTGTGGTCGACACATGTACGGCCGAGGAATCAAACATCTTGCGTATATCCTGCAGACTCCTGCTGCGCTTACCGATGAAACGCTCGCGGCTGCGATTTTGCTTGGAGGATACGAAATGTTGGATGAGAGCTGCAAGAATTCCTGGGTTCTCCATTGTGGCGGCATCCGCCACTTAATGTGTGCCCGCGGCCCTGCCGCGCACAGAAATGGCATAGGCCGGACCCTAATGCTCTCATTTCGAAATTTTCTAGTCACGGAAGCCTTCAAGCAAGGAGAGCCATGCTTCCTGGAGAAACTGGAATGGTCATTAGTCAGTGAGAGCTCCTGTATGGAAAGTAGCAGGGATGAATATGACCTTGTTAGCCGGACCATGGAGCTCATCTTTAACGAAACAGTTAAATGTCCAGGTTACTATGCAGCTACCCGTGCTATTCTTGAATCGCGGGGAAACACTAGCCCTGCTCACATTGGCCGATTAGTTGAGGATATAGCGGAAACAAACAGCCGGCTAGCCTATCTCAAAGCAACGATCGTTCTTGCTGCGGAGGCAGATGCAATCATGACGTCCTTGCCATCTTTTACCGCAATGAAGTTTTCTGAGTATGCGAAGAATCTAGTGGGACAACCCTGCATTACTGCTTTGCCATCGGTTGTGACTCTTCTCGATCGGCTTACGGCTGTGCTTGAACTTCAACAGGATAGGCGATCCCACATTGAGTTCAAAGATGGTAGTGATAGTATACAAGTAAATGGGCAGCCACACGATTTGTCCACCAGCTTGGCGTCAGGGACTAAGATGCAGGAGGGATTGAGCAAGTTCTCCGCAGCAATGGCCGTTCCGAATATTCTTGGTGGCGGCATACGAATCGTTGAGGAGGTGTAATCTTAAAAGTATGCCATATCCCGGACAGGTCGTACGGTGGATGAATGTGGAAGGTAAAAATGCCCACCTGCGTCTTCTAACCTATAAAAGCATAGAGATGTAATATTGAACCAACCCTAGGATAATTCCATAGCGACCTATTATTAAGGACAGGTAATAAGACTACAAAACACATTTTATCGCTATATGCTATTCTTTGTATACATATATGTGAGGAGACCACGTTGATACAGCGGGTCATCAAGCTACCTTCGTGTTTGAAGTCCTCCGAATGAAAAAGTTAACCAACGCCTCCCTACCATCTACTTTGACCGATGCCTCCGTATGCAACGCCCCACGTACATCTTTCCTCTCCAGCTCCAGCCCAAGCCTTTTCCCATCTGATTCCAAGTCATCCGCTACATGTGGCGGGATCACCTCGTCGCTCTGCGCAGAAAGCAGGAGAATCGGCGGAGGCGAACGCAAAGGCCCCAAATTCGTACATTGCCCCGACTCAGGCAATATCAGAGATCCTGACTTACTCTGTTGAACGACTGCACTGCCTCGCTCCTTACTCTGGTCCCGCCAGCGAGCAATCCTCTCCATTGCCGTAGTGCAACTCCAGTGGTTCCACGAAAAGGGCCACAGGTATCTATACGGCAGCCATTTCTGCGGATAGAGACTTATAAGCATGTCTTTGATACTAGAAGACGGCGCTTCCATAACCAGTCCGGCGATGCCTACCGAACGAGGAGTCCCCGTCTCGCCCACAGACGCACAGTCGCCATCATGACGGGAGAGATACGTGGCAGTCGCATTACTCGCGATCGCCGAGCCCAGACTATGTCCCCAGAGGATGACCTGGAGATCGGTGTCCGGTGCAGCATAAGTATCCGAGACCCAGTCAAGGAACGCTTGTGCGTCTAACTCAATACCGGACTGCGTCGCGCGGCCCGAAGAAGTCCAGTACCCGCGATACGACAGGGCGACGATCGTAAACTCCGTGCCATCCAGCGCAGACGCTGCCACCGCCGACGTAGACGTCGACTTTTCCCGAATCGATCGCAGCACCTGCGAGAGAAGCGGTAATCGAAGCGGCGTCGAGCCGCCATTTCCCTGGAAATAGCATATCACGACGGCCTTTCTTTTCGGTCCTGGTGGGTTTCGTGGGGCATCGGAAGTTGCGGCTGTGGAGCGGCCATTGCCGCTACAACTGGGGACTGGGATGCGGCCTTCACAGACCGCCAACTTCGTCCCATCTAGACTCCGGATCTGCTTCTCTGTCCATTGCACCGGCCGACATTCGGCCTCATAGTCTGCGATCTTCTCAGACCGGGCAAGCGGTGGCAACCAGGATAGGTATAGCAGTTTGTCTTGCAGGACCACGATCCAGAAGCATTTCCAGGTCCAGAGCGTGAGTAGCAGTCCGACGAAGATCAGGGGCGGCACAAGCAGAGAGGGTATAGCTGTGGTGACAAAACTGCGCGGCCGTTGGAAGTTACGCAACAGTGTCTTATGGTTTGATTGATACTCGGTGATGCTACAAATTCTCTTGCCCGGAGAGTTCCGATTAGATAAGGCGTGATAATGAGAACAAGCCGGGCGGTTCCCTCGTCGTAAGTGAGTCTGGGACCGTGTCGCTCTGGGATAATAGTTGCGCCATAGGCGCTTCATAGCCCATGCTTGTATCATCAACGATGATGAAAGCAATGTTTGGGGAACAAAATAGGGCGGAAATGTGGGGACATGGGCGAGAACGATGGAGGAGATGCTGCTGCACAGGGTGGAAAACCTGGTCGCTATTTGTCTTGGCATCGTATCTTCCACATCTCCCTGTCTTATTTCCACACTCACTCTGCTTTCGTCGTAACTCCGTTTTACATTACTATGATAAAATATCGTTGTACAATTTGGGTATATGCTACGTAAGCAGTCAGTAAATCTATCGGCTAGCAAGATATCAAACTGTTCACCATAATAACCGGTGAATTCGGAACCAATTGATCCTGTCGTTCCGACAACCCTAAATGAATGGGGATCAGAGCCCTCATGAGTTACGGGTCCAGATCCACAGGCACCAATCTACTATAGAGCAAACGTGCCGGAAGTAGAGATCCATATCCATGCACCTTAAAATTATACGGTTGATATTGGTGTAGTATTCTATGATAGCAGTAAAGTCGGAAAGAAAGAGACGGAAAACCAATAAATGTCCCGAATAAGATCCCAGATATCGACACGTCTCTTTCTTGCTATTCTTCGAATGAGACGGATCCAAAAGACGCGCTGAAGAGCATGGAACAGATTCTGAATAGACTCCTTGAGCTCTTTTGGAGTCGAATCGCTTCATGTCTTTTGTTGACTCGGTGACATGCAAGGGAGCAGCGTCGGAACCTGGCAAGAGTACCCCGTAGAAACTCTCTATCATATGGAGGAATTTATTAGTTCTATTCTTCCCCCTAAAGTAATGAGTACCATCTCAGTAGCATACCAATTAACTAACTCGAAGTGATGATAAATTGCTGGTTGATGCTTTGATCCCATCCTGCAAGTGTCAGGAGGCGGTTATCGACGGTCAGGAAATATCCCGAGCTCTTTGCAACGAGCTCATATCTTCCGCCACCAACATATTCGGCTGTGTAGATTTCATGGGTGTCGCCGGTAACGCAACTGGTACCCTCCTCACTGCCGCAATTGATGTCACCACCAAGAGTACTAATGATCTCGAAGTCATTGGGGCTGTTGCCAATGTGGGTGAAATCCCAAGTTTGGCTCTTGCTGCTCGCACCACGTGTGGGACGAAATGCCAGAGCATTGCCGTGAATCCCGGTATTGGTGAGTATTAGATCACGGTCCATACTAGCAGATCTAATCACATATTTCCCATCCCCGAGACCTAAAGCGGATGGGAAAAGTGCTACGAGAGCACTGAGGGCAAGAGTGGTCTTCATAGGTTGATATTGAAATAATTTAATATTGGGACGTTAGGATATATGGTGAAAACTTGGAATAATTCGAAACATTTGAGTGATTCAAAACCGATATAATTATTGGTAGTCTGACTCCAATTTTATACCTTTCCCCTGTTCATATGGACCACTGTGGTCGAAGGGACCCCATATGAATCTCATGATCGGCGATTTATTTCAATAGTGCTGTACGGAGTAGGGAACACTGACCATGATGAGAGCTGTAGCCCCACTCTCAGAACCTCTAACGGGAAGGCTAAGCTACTGGATTAAGGGCAGTTAATCAATAGACCGAGATCAACACAACTAGTAGTTGCTATTCCACAGCAGAAGTTATCGAAATGTATCATGGAACGGACTCCCGGTTGGCTAGCCTACCTGTGGGGGATGCAATACACACGGAAGCTGGTGGGGAAAAATGATAGATTGATATTCTGCCCCAAATGTTTCCTAGCGAAACATGCATGTTGTTGTGTCTTAAGCAGACATGCCAATCGTGTACTATAACCTGTAAGACATAATATGCTAGAAAAGCGAACTTCGCGGTCCAGGGTTGCAGATCTACAGGCAAAAAATCCCCTTTAGATAAATTGATCTGCTATAGACTAAAGAGATCGTACGCGGAGGTACTTATACATATTTTCTTTTACGAAAAAGCGAGTGCTATTAGTAGAACACTAGTAGGACAACCGAAATGATGGAAAGAAAAGAAAGAAACCCAAAGATGTCCTGAACAAAAAGACCCAATACGTCGACACGTCTATTTCTGCTATTCTTAGAATCAGACAGATCCAAACGAGGTGCTGGACAGAAATAATTCTCGATAAACCCCTGAGCGTTCAGACTCTAACTAATCTGTGGCTTTTGTTGTCTTGGTGGCATGCAACTAGGAGTAGAATGTCTGATTCTATAGAGAAGTTTTGTTAGTTCATGGCTTCCTTTTTTTTTTTTTCTTCTAAAGTATTAATCATCATTGTAGTAACATACCATCCAATCAGAGTCAGGGTGAAGTAAAATTCGTTGTAGGCGCTGTCGTCCCATGTAGAAAGTTGTAACTCCTGGTCAACGACGCGCAAGAAGTTTCGCGACTGGCTTTCAATGAGCTCATATCTATCGTTACCAATAGACACAGCTTCAAAGGTTTGAGAGGTTTCTGAGAGAGCGCAATGGCTGCCTGCTTGATAACCACAATTGATGAAAGCCTTAGTGCTCTTGATCACGAGCTTGTTAGGGCTCTCAATGAGAATCTCCCAAATATTCGGTAGGTTACTATTCTTGCCTGCAAATAGCAGCTCATGATCTTTAATTCCTGTGTTTGTTAGGATTTCACCAGTGAGTTCACTAGATCCGATATCGTAGAGTCCCGCATCAAGACTTAACGCAGACTGGAAAAGAGCTGCTAAAACACCGAGAGCAAGAGAGGTAGTAACAATATGAGGCCGGAAGGTAGGATATATAGCAAAGGCCTGAAACGATTTGAAATAGGTGAGTAATTTAGAGTGGACATAATCACCCGTAATCCTACTCCAATTTATACCTTTTCTCCGTTCATGTAAGCCCACGATGGTGGAAGAGTCCCCAGCCGAAGCTCCTTGCTTATTTGTCCGATTCGGCTTAGAATCAGTAGTCCATCGACCATGAGGAGAGTGGTAGCCCCACTCTCCGAATCCCTACTATGGACTACTCGCGATTCTCTGAGCGCCATCAGAATGCATATGTCGGGAAACGGACTCACAATTGGCCAGGCTGACCGCGGAGATGCAATACAGACTGAAGAGGCGCAGTATAATTAGACCCCATTTCCACCGGAAGTTTATGCATGCCTATGAGGTTGGCCTAGTACTAATCAATGTTGAACATAGCATTAGGCAGAATGAGTGCAGTTTGCTGGACATGTCGATGCATATTGCATCTGGATAAAAGTCGTGTATTCGGCAGTGGAAAATTGAAATATGTGTAGAGAAGGCATCTATTATCGTAGGTAGGCTTTCTAAGATGTGTTAGTAAAACATGATGGTATCTAAAGACTCCAGAATAGGATTGAATAGCAACAGCAGCTGCATTATAAAGTATGGATCATTCTATACTTCATGGGCTGAGCTGAAGGATGCAGGGATATTCCAAGGAGCAACCGAAGCCCCTACGTACCAGCTAGTAGGTATGTTTATATAACCATTAGTTAGTATATACGCTGACATACCGATTAGATATATCGCGGCCTTGACGCGTTCCCTAGAATAGTAAGAACAGAGCGATATAGACGATTTCAATAGTTGAGGAAATTAGCAAATATACACAGAGGGTAGACTCCGCCAGATTAACAGCATCCTGATTCATGGATTCATGGATTGATAGAGGGGCCTTGTTTGCAAATACGAAGATATTCAACCAGATCGACCCCTGCGTTCCATGCAAGGGATGTCTCCAAAAGTTTATTGCTATGCAGCGTGGCGCATAGCTACTAGACATTAAGTTTGAGCGCGACGATCTTGCCTCCTCTGTAATCTATATTATTAACAGGCTCCTGTGTTTCCCCGCCGGTCGTAATATAGAGTGTATTCCCATCCAACTTCGTCCTTCCAACTGCCGCCGATGTAGCGGTCATCACGGCAGTCGAGTTTCGCCCCCCTGCTACAACGTGCGCCTTGCCGCGAGGGGATACACTCGTTATCACATTATCCGTTAACCCAGCAAGATAGGCGCCAAAGGACGTAACAGCGAAATCATCCGCCAGCACTCCTCGCACAATGGTCTCCGGCTGTCCAACCACATCACCTGATTCATCTACACGAACGCGGTAGAATGACTTCTGAGGTGAGTTGACGTAGTAAAGATGCTCGTTCAAGACCCTGATGCCATTGACACCAAGCTCTGGTCCAAGCGCTGTGCTCGTGGCTGTCGTGTTATCTCTGACCATAATGCCGTACGTTCCCCGCTCGATGTCCACACGCCAAATCAGACCCAGGGATGAGTCTGAGATAGCCAGCAATGACTTGCTCATAGTTGCTATGCCGTTCAGGGTCCCCGCTGGAATTGTGATATTGATTGGATGTACTACCGGCTCGGCCATGCGCAGGTCGACTTTCCAGAGAGAGTTTGAAGCGATTGTCACAAAGACATCTCGGTCAGTTTCAGTGATGCCGGTGATTGTGCCCGCATCTGGGAACTGGTGGATCAGTCGTGTCGGGTGGGAGTGTGTTCTGTTAAAGGGATTGATTTCCCATAGCTGGGCTAGGTTGTATGCCGTGACAAGGACGTTGCCATTAGAGCGGACGGCAATGTTCTCTAGCCAAGTACCGTTTGGGAATTGATACACGTCTCGTAGGAGTGGCGAAGGGGCTATCGGAATTGCAAGGGTAAAAGTCAGGAAGACGCAACAAGATATCAGACACGAGAGCATTTTTTTTTAATCAAGGGATTGCTTTCTCTAATAGGTGCAGTCGTTCTCGCCCGGTGTATAGGGCCAAAGCCGGCTGGAGGTTGGGGCTTTTATAGAAGAGAGTGGAACCAGGTTTCGGCATGGAAATAGACTGCCAGAATATGCGGTTCCGGTGAGATTGAACAAAGTTTGCCATGAGTACGATCACATCTGCGTTGGTTGATGCTTGTAACCTGTCAGCAAAGCGGAGTTAAAATCTGTTCTTCGGATTTAGCGTGTGTATGCTGACATGGTGGACTTTTATTCTCCACCACCTTGTTTCTTAGTATATTTCCCTCTTGTCCACTTTGATAATGCTGATTTGATTATTCACCAAGGATGTCATGTGTGTGACGTTGTGAGGGCGAAATATATGATTATATGCTCTGGCCCAAATTATGGGTTACGGCACTGGTGATTATGATGTTAACAAGGTGTTCCCGCAGCGCTTTGAATTGGTAACTGACATTGTCCTGAGACGCTTGAGTTATCTACAGATCTGTACCAGAGAAGTATTAGCTATTATGCGGTTAATCATACAGGGGAAGAACAAGTGTCCCTTAGTGCGCACCAACATACCCTTGGTAGTAGGTACATCTACCGCTCGCACATCCTTTAGTATAACGCTTAACTTTGTGGTCTATGATACTCAAACGTTGTATATCGATCTATGGGTTCTGGTAGAGGTACCTCTTTGTCAAATTGTGCTAGCACTACTCTGATATAGCTCAAAAAAAAGTAAAACTCCACCTATTCTAGAAGAGAAGATGCTTGTTGAAGGATACTCTTAAGTATGGTAATATCTGGTCTAATTTAAATAGCTTTCCACAGAATGTGACTAGTAGAGTAGATAATAGTTTGATAAGGTGTACTGACTTCAGCTTGAACAGGCCCTTGTCAACGCGTACTAAAATAGGCGAGACCCTCATGGCGACAGCCTCAGCGGAAAGTGCCGGTTTCCAGTCTGACTGTAAACGAGGCCTGGAAGAATGAAAAAGAAGAATAAGAGGGAAGGCATATAAATGAATCTGCTGTAGGACTAAATGGTACCATTATTTGTTTAGAGCATTTGTTGAGGTCTTACGCTAGTAGTGACTCGGAGACACGTTCAAAACTTCATGAGTGGCAGAGGAGAAACGCTGCTAAAAGAGGAGTAGCCGCTCACCGTTACTTTGATACCTTCACCAGTTTTGTCCGAGTAAATGACACTGACTACTATCGGACTGGTTCTGCTTCAAGGCCTCTCCTATATTTTCCATATCAATGCCTAATATTCTGAACCTTGAGGTTATATGCCGGCAGAAGCCTGTCGGTGTTGAGCGGATAGGAGCCGGTACATCTCCCCTAGAATATAGCCATGTGATGTAGACAAGGTAGCGAGGCCTTGTTGCTAGTTATTTCAGCCCCCCTGGTAGTATTAGTGCCCCGGCTCCGCTTGTGGATCCCATTCGTGATAGTGGGTTGCTTGCCACAGCCAGGGGAATTGGTGCCGTTGCACTAAGGTAAGCGTGTTGACTGCTAGGATGGTGAAGAGGAAGATGGAGTGCAATCCTTTCACCGACAAGTCGATTCAATAACGAATGACGAGGGTTTACTCAGTTGAAAGGGCTGTGATGGTATTCGTGGCACAACTTATACTTTTGAATGTAGCTATTGCTTTTATCTGCAGGGTTGGTTTAGCCACCAATGCCATTATTGAAGATTCCTTCTCACAAAGGCACAGAGCACGACAAGGCGCAGTATGGACTTCTCAAACCATGTGCTGCCTGGGCCTAACATGGTTCACATCCATGTCTAGGCCCTCTTCAAGTAGATTCCGTGAAGGAAACGGGGTATCTCTAGGGGCCATCGCAGGGTCATCTTGTTTGATGAAAAGGACTTCCACGCTCGCCACACTACTTGGTGTTGGGGTCAAATTATGTAGTTAGATGTAGTCGTGAATCTTGAATCTTGGTCTCGTTCTCAGCGATATCTTGTTCCATCATGGCCCTACAAGACGGGCAAGGAGACAGGTCCCGCTGACCAGGGTATTGTCTCGCGATACACAACGCACTGCACAACAAATTGGATTATCCTGTTAACTTCCAATATCTATGTTTTCCAGGTCGCTACTGATTTCCATACTTGGTACGGAGTAGCTGCCGCTGAGACTGGACTTGACCAATTCCGTGTGGGGTCCATGCATTTTTACCAAGAATTTAGTAAGGTGTTTGAGACTTAGTTATTTAAATCGCGCGGCAGTTTCTGGTGAGCTTGCTTGCCGACAAAGCTCTGTATATACAATAGGCGTTGATCCATCGGAGCGATGTAACCTAGCTATATGTTAGTATGACTGTATAAACGCCTATTTAGAAGTCTAATCAGACCATATCGCTCTCCTGATCTCCGCGGAGGCGTGCCAACATGCAGCCATTCCTGTACTTTTGCCCCCTCTGTCTATTATTCAACTATTGGGCTGCCGTCTTAACCTTATTAACTAGTAGCTTTTCCCCGAGTCATTCAGTTGATGATGTTAAGTCACATCTGACTCCCATAATTAAGCGATCACAGTCCACACAGCCGCCCTTGGGGCGTCGGCTCGTGTCTCGTGTCTGAGTTAACCCGCCTTATATGCCAAGTAGCGGCATACCGTAAGTAGAGGCCCACATTCTTGCCGCTCGCTGGGAATAGCCCAACAAGGTGAAACAACAGATACAGAATCGATATCAGCCCTTTCCAGTTCAAGAGCCGTCCAGGAGCTAGTGTCCCAGATAGTGTCCCTGCTAGTGTCCCTGCTACCGGTCTCAGACATGACATGAGTCACATGACCTATCGTTTTGTAATACCGAGGCAGCCTTTACCTACCGTCTTGGCATTGTTTTAGATATACAGAACGGCCTTCATGGACCAGGCACAGTCCGAATGGACTCGAGAGATGTCTCACACACCAGTATCGTGCACCTGGTAGAGACCAAGATGCGCACTTCGTGCAAGAGAAGTTAGAGGTGCAGACGGGATATATAAGAGCGGATAAACCCTCTTGTCTGAATGGCATCGACAGAGCTCTTCATCGCGCGTGCGCCGTACGTCGTCTGTTTATTTCTATAACAGTTACTCGCTTGCAGTTTTGCTTTGGAGCGGGACCTTTTGTTTTGTTTTCCGTTATTCCCTTTTCACTTGCAAAAATGAAGCTCTGCCTTCTTGTCACTGCGGCCATTGCACCCCTGGTGTCGGCCCACTACTTCTTTGATACTCTCATTATCGACGGCCAGGAAACCTCCCCCAACCAGTATGTTCGGTCCAACACAAGGCCCGCCAAATACAATCCCACCAAATGGGTCAATATTCGCGACGACATGACCCCTGACATGGCCGACTTCCGCTGCAACAAGGGGGCCTTCACCTTCGCGGGTCAAACCGGCACGGCGGAGGTCAAGGCTGGCTCCAAGCTGGCCCTGAAGCTAGGTGTTGGGGCGACGATGAAGCACCCCGGCCCTGCACTGGTGTACATGTCTAAAGCGCCCAGCACGGCCAACACCTATGAAGGTGACGGCGAGTGGTTCAAAATCCACGAGGAAGCCGTCTGCGACAAGAACAAGGACTTCACCAGCGAGGCGTGGTGCACCTGGGATAAAGATCGCATCGAGTTTACTGTGCCGGCGGATCTGCCCGACGGGGAGTATCTTATTCGGCCGGAGCATATCGGTGCGTTCTGTCTCCATTTGTGTCATGTTAAAAAAAAAGTATGTCATACTAATTTCCTGCAATAGGCGTCCATGGAGCACACGATGGACAGGCCGAATTTTACTACACGTAAGTTTATTGCTACCACCCCAGCATATCGACTTACGATCTCCCGAGGCAGCGATACTGATACCTTCCTTCCAGCTGCGCTCAAGTCAAGATTGTAGGCGGCGGCAGCGGGAGCCCCGGACCGACTGTAAAGTTCCCGAGTGCTTACAAGAAGGACGACCCGTCGTTCAACTTCAGCATCTACGGTGGGTATAAGGAGTATCCGATGCCTGGGCCAAAGGTTTGGACTGGTGCATCGCATTCGCAGTGTAACATCGGTGCTTAACCGCCAAAACTACCGGTGCCGACACTCTTCGGAGAAGAATGTCGACTATGTGTGAGAACAGCTTTTTTTTCGTTGAGGGCATGATGGTGACTTTGCCAGCGGGCCACCCGCTCCTTTTTTTGTTTCTTTTCTAAGTCTCTTGGCGAGTATTGGGGAAGGGTAATAGAGACGCGTGTAACTTGTTTTTCTGCTATCGAAGTTTGATAAATCCTGAGATTGATCATGCAAGTGTCTGGTTTTGCTATCTCATGTCTTTGCCTCTGTGAACTTGTTTTTTCCAGCCCCATCTGATTCTCGCAGTCCGGCAACAAGGCCAGAAAAGAGGACAGGGAGAGACGCATAGAAGAAATATTAAGGAGAAAGCGACTCATACACTGCACTCCAGAAATAGATATAACAACAGGTTGTAGCAATAGTACTGGGCTTCGATACTAAGTGCATCATCAAAATCCATGTAATACAGATGGGAGGATCATTTAGGAGTAGTTCTTTTGCAATGAATCGCCTATTAGGCCACCATCTGATCATTCTTTGTCCAAAGTTACTGCACATCATTCTTGTCGTCGCTATGTCTGCTTCTTATAGTCTACTAGCACCGAGAGCAGGCCTCTAGAGCTTGCTTCGGTAAATAAATTGAGGTAACAGAAAGTGCCAAATTCAGGGGAGGACAGTAACATTGTTTACCATCTAATGTGTAAGCAGGAGTTGCCCTACTACCCTTCGCCAAAAGATCCTATTGCTCTTAGAACGGTAACCGTTGATGGTGGGAAACCAGACGTAGAACAGAACAGAATACAAGAAGAGAAAGACATCAAATGTATGGGTCATCATGTTGCCTAACATAATCAAGCCGTTTTCTCAGCCGATCCTTGTACTCTTTCTCTTCATCCACCTTCTTTCGAATCAGGTCCTTAGCCCCTACTTCTCACCAACTTCATCGGCTACCTGGTAATATTTTGCACAATGATGAAAGCACACTAAATCCTCGATATTATTTGTATGAGAGTGAAGGTACGATCAGAACTCTTTCTTTCTCTGCAAATAATCTAACCAATGGAGAATATTGTCGTCATCTTCCAAGGCATCTTCCAAGCAGGTGCTGTTTCCCCTGAACAAAGGAAGGCTTGATGTCATTTTGGGGATAATCTACCGGATCAAGCAGAGGTGTGCAATGCTTGGACACCATCAGGGCTTGAGCTGTCCACAAAATGTAGGGCAACGTGCATTTAGGTCACGTCGTCAGTGTCACGAGGGGACGTGGGAGAAAGATATGCATATATCGTATGGAGTAGTGATGGGCGAGTTACGAACAAGCAGTAAATTGAATATCAGTACCACTGAATAAATAACTAATAGTGCTTAATATTATAAATAACGTAATAAATAAATCTCACTGTATGGTTCGGTGGTAGAGCTTCAAAAATCTGTTCCGCATGCAAGGTACTGTTATGGCACCAAGGACAGTAACTTAATAAGTTGATAGCTATCCACATTGCATGCTAATCCCTCCATGCACGTGTGTATTTAGCAAGAAGCACCAGTAGGGATGTTCTTGCACTTAGTGCTCTTCTTGCCACCGGTAATGGAAACACCCGACCAGGTCCAGTTAGTGCAGCTGCCGGAGCCACAGAGAATGTAGATATCAGTGGCGTCGCTGGTGACGGTACCGGTGACCTTCTCGAAGGTGATGTCCGAAACCTTGATGCCGTTGGTAGGGGTGCCAGTAGGGCTACCGTTTTTGTAATCCTGCTGAACGACGAGCCCGTAGTCGCTGATCTCGGAAAGGGTGATGTCCTGGAACTTGACGTTGGAGACGGAACCGGTGGCATCATAGACGGTCTTGATGCGGACACCGTTCTGGGAGTTGACGACCTTCGAGTTGGAGATAGTCACGTCTTCGACAACGTTGTTGCTGCGGCCGCCGACGGAGCCGATGGAGAGACCGTGACCACCATCACAGTAACCGTTGGTAAAAGTGATGTGCTGCATGAGTATTAGTAGATATCCACCAAATGAAGGGTAGGCAAGACCGGAAATGATTCAAATTTGCGGAGCCCCGGGGGCGGGTTATCATACAGATCCAGAATTGATGGCGAGACAATCGTCCTGGTTGTAGACGGTGGCACCGTCAATGTTGATGTAGGTGCTAGAGCCGATATCGAAAGCGTCGGTGTTGTGGCCCTCCTTGGTACCCGCAGAGTTATCGATGGTGACATCGGTGATGTTCAGGTTGTCCGACTGGATGCTGAAGCCCTGGACGGGGGTGTTGTAGACCTTGAGACCGGTGATGGAAGAGGAGTCCAACTTGTGAGCATAGAAAAACTTGGGCTTGGTCTTTCCACCGTTACCACCCTTGCCATCCCACCAACGGGCTCCATCTCCGTCAATCTTGGCCCCGGTTGCCTGTTGGACCTTGATGTTGGTTCCGGACACGGAAATGAGAGGGCCCTCCCACTCTTTGTAGCCAAAGGTGGTGGTTCCCGAAAAGGTGACCTAGACATGACTTAGTCTATGCTAGGTATTAGATAAGAATCTGCTTTCATAGATATGCATACGGTAGTGCCCTCTTTGAGGCCGGTCAAATCCAATGTTTCTCCAGCAGGAACCGCGATGTTGCTCAGAGTGATAGCCGAGCAAGAAGTCTTGCCCGACTTGGCCTCGGCAGCCGAGGTGAAAGTACAGGAAGCGCGGGCCTCCAGCTCAGGGACTGGGACTGCAGCGACCAGCGCTGCGCCGACTGTAGCGGCGAGGACGGAAGATTGGAGAAGCTGCATTTTTCTTTTCGGAATGAGTGGATGGGGACTTGGTCAACAAGGCGCCTTCAAATGTCAACGGAAGGAAAGATTAAGGAATGGATAACTGATCGAGATGATGCTGAGAGAAGACGCAACCTGGTCGAGGTGCGAGATTCCTTTTATATCGGGGTTTTTCTAGAAATGTTGCCATATCGCCGGGTGGGGACGGATTACTTAGTTAGAAACGGGGGACAAGCCATGTCTGAGATTGAAACAATCGGGGCTAAGCTTCGGGTTCGCGGCGGCAAAAAAAGCTTAGCTGCCAATTTAACTCGGCACTGGACCACTGGCAATTGCTGCATTCATGTTCTCTCTCGCTTGACGGTTCCATTGGCGCTTGTCGCATGGATCGGTTTCCCATTTTCCAGTGAATTGCTTTACATCCAAATGCCATGGACTGAGATGGAGTGGGAGGATCCAAATTCGACGTTCGGGGTCCCTGCAGATGGATACGAAGTCAGATTCCATGAAGATGAAACGGGAGGTTCAACCTGGCCGGACCCTCTGACGTGATCGGACCGATTCAGGAGTCTCCGCTAATAATATCCGACCCCTGAGCCGATCACTGCCCCTTCAATTCAAGGGCCGGGAAAAATATGCCCACAGAGTCTGAGACTCCTTCCGACGCTCCCTGCAAATGCCATTCAATTCGGTGTCGGGGCGCCATTGGCGGGATTTCTTGGGCTGTGTCCATATTGCGGAGCCGATGTGCTACATATGATACATGGATAAATTAAACCTCCTGTATTCCCGGTCGATGATTGACTTTGTCTTAGTGCTGCAACTGCATGTCGCTGCCTAAATTCCACTTGCTTAATGAGTTTAAGCAACAGGGCTGATGATTCTCTAATCTTCATCTGAATGATGGACGCGTCAGTGTCTTAATTTACAAACTCCATAATAGATTGCTATTGGATTTAGCCTGATTGGGATTCATCCCGAGGAGTAACTTCGGACAATACTTATCTTACCTCGATCCGTGATGGCCCGGTAGATCTAAAACCCGTGGACTACTAGTATCCCGAATTTCCCATCCATAGGGGAGGCAAGGCATATGGACACTATGGGCACATGAATAACGGTTGAGAGATAGACCAAACCGGGCGGGAAAATGGTCAGGACCGGACAACAGGCTATTAACCATTCGACCCAGATTCCCAGTGCGCAGATACTACTAACTTCGCAGTGGACATTGTGGGGTTTCAGGTTCCAATAGAAAACGCCATCCGCAACGTCTTTTCGACTGGACCACGATTTGAAGTGGGTCGGAGATAGCGGTGCAAGCACGTGGACGATCAATGAACGACCAGTCGAGTTTAAATATATTGGACTAAACTGGTACCCCCTTTAAGTCAACATGAATGTCGTCTGTTCAGCAATTCTCTCTTCCCTATGGGAGGCTTGTTAATCCGCTTTGGCTTGTTCAACCCAGAAAGAACAACTTCCGATTACCTATCTTCCTGCAGCTCTTATCGCCGTCTCGAGGTACAAGCCATCCAACAATTCACCCGCTTCTGTGTCCGACATTTGCAACTTCAAGTATTTCTGTGGATACAAAGAATTTCCTGGTAACCACTCATTTCGACCGTCGGGGTACACGCAGTTATGCCCTCCTTCATTCGCGTAGACAAACATATCACTTACTCCTTGGATAGCATATAACATGGTAAGGGGATCCCAAGAGTTGCGAGACACGTTATATCCACTGCAACGTTCGTTAGAGGTAATCACATTTATGGAACAGGAACAGGAAGCTACATACGTGTACCACCGATAAGCTGCATTGACCGGGTCATCGGCAGGTCCCTCAACAGTCAGCCGCGCCCCTGAGTAAACGGTCGCCCCAAGTTCACCCCCTGAGAAAGTCTTTGGCCCCGGCCACGTGTTTACCACATGTGCCGTTGCAGAAGCATTGTAGCCGTAGAAGTTGTACTCATATCCGCATGGGTAGGCGCCGCCCATGATGACAAGTTCTTTCACCTTCGCAGTTACCAGCTGTTGCCCTGGGAGTGGAGAGTATACATCGCCCGGAGAGGAGAGGAGCTCAGAGAGCTATGCAATATTTGAGCTTACTATTTAAGGTGAATTGGATTGGGTAATGTACTCACGTTGTCGAGAAATCCAATGCTGGCAATGGTCACGCTGTGATCGTCTGCCTCTGATAGGAGCTTACGATACAACTCGACAGGAGACCACGCACTGCTTACGTCTCCCCATGGCATCGATGCATGTTGTTGCCAGTTGTATGCGACTTTGCTGGCATATTCCCCAAGTCGATATGACCAGGTGTCGAAGAAGGTATCGTTAGAAAATGGTCGTTTGAGGCCGACCGGAACGTCCGAGTGGCCATAGTACCCGAGAATACTCGAGGCAGCCAGGGCACCGTATATAGACGGATAATTGATCATGACGCCTATTGGCGTGGCTAGTGGATGTCCACAAGCTACTAACAGAGCGGCTGCATCACTGCGACGACCATCAGTAGCAACGAGCGGGGGGTCTTAAATGAGAGGCTGCAGCGGAGACCTCAGCGGCAACGACTTACTCAACATCACTAAACAGATCTGTGTCGATAATCAACTTCGTCACAGGGGTTAATCCCAAGGCCAACGGGGCTAGGAGTAACGCGACCGTAAATATCAGGCGTGTCATCATTGTGATAATGGTGAGGGGGAAGTGAGGAGATGAGAAATGCAAAGGTTGGCGGTCAGTTCCCGAGCCCTTTTACCGAAGAGTAATCACATCCACCTCTCTGGGCCTGCGCCTGGTTTCTATGCCCAAATTGGACCTCTCCTTTGATCAAAAACACATGGCTGAAGTCATACGGATGCCATATTCTCATGTCAAATGTCTTTCTTTGGTACCTCTGATCGATTGTTCGGACAGGCTGCGCTGGCTTCTTCATATAGTTGAACAATTGTAGGGAACCTCTACGGTTAGTCAACGACATTTCAACAGTACAATATATTTTTACTTCTGGCGCATGTCCGAGGTCAATATCTACGTCAAAGGTAATTATATCGATGAACTGCTGGAGGCGTATGATCAGTTTGACTGTCTCCTCTATCTTTGGCGGTTGATTGAAGTGGTACCACTAGACCATGGCTGATCTAATTCGTGAAAGGTATCATACAAGCGAGATAGAGCGGAGGTAATGGAGGAACAGTAAACATCGAGGAACCTTGAAGCTTGGTCGTGGAGGGCTTTCCATGGCCTCCCAGCATCCCAGTATCCCAATGTTTCTTATATAATATCGACTGGGCAGGATCTATAGGAATCCAACAAGTAAATATAGGAATGGAGGAATCAGTGCAAAGGTTGGCGGCTAGTGAGGCACCGAAGCAGTAATTAACGGCTACTATAAAGAAAGGTAAAAATAGGCACCTGAGAAAATAGGATCAATGAGAAGAGACAACAAATGTACGACGTATAAATAGGGAAATAGCTTAATGGATGATAGAATAAATAGGACAATTAATCGCACTTTAACAAGCCAGGTCGAGAGGACGGCACTTTGCTAAAGCTGTGTTTATGGGTACTTGGTTGGAATTCGAGTCAAACCAGTCTAGTAACTGTCTGCACTGTTGGGAAACGGTATTTTAGCAGTTAGTAGTCCTAGAAACTCGGTATAGAGCTAAAGATTGTATTTTTAACGTATAGAGAAATTATGTACAAACTGTTTTTTCTTAAAGCTAGAAGTAACTGAAGTTAAAGCCGGGTTCCCAGCAATTGCGCATAATTTCACCATTCTTGATCTTACACAGAAGGACAGAACTTGGTAAACAATGGTATAAGATCCTGAAAATAGTACTACTTTACCGTAGTTTATTCGGCACACCTGTCTTATCCATCTCAGGATCAGATTCGGAAAAAGGAATATATTTTGGTAATCCTCCAACATCACTATATATTGCGGGGGGAAAAGAACTCAAGCATATTTATCAAAATACTGTTCGCGTGACCTTCTTTAATTACCAGATTATATGTCTAAACTATACAGTTGCGTTAACTAAGTACTTTATATTCTGTCTAAGTTTCGTCACGGAATCAGTTGGCTCGGTTTTCTATATTTCTACTATTTCTTCCCACAAATCTAGAGTTTGGGTAAAGAGTTATACTATTCAACAGCAATATGGTTGTGGCAGTGGCGCAGGAACCTTTCGTGGACAGTGGTTCGTCTATCAGTTCGCCTTAGAATCCTTTCTGCTATTGATGAGGCTGAGCTGGGACCAACCACAGCCAACTATACCTTTATGATCGACATCCAATCCAGCGCCCGGCGTGATCATTGCGGCGCAGCTCTCCGCCAATACGAATAAGAACAAGTTCAATTCTGCTCCAAACCACCCCTCACACCACTCGCACCAACAATCCCCATGTCCTCATCTTGTAGCGTCAACTGTTCAGCACCTGCCCCTTTGTCCTTGCCTATTGACAATGACATTACTGGCATTGGTGTTGTTATCAACTATCTGGGAACTGCTGGCATTGCTGCAATGATCATCCCGGTCTATTACCTTACAGCATATCAACAAGAACATGACCCCTTCCAAAGACCTAACCAAGCCAGTCTGCCCTCTTGTCCCAACCCAGTCGACGAGCTTGTTCTTCGACTTCGGAGACGCTCCCTAGGACCTGACCAGGTCAGGCGTTACGACTCCCCTAGACTAGAAAAGGCTCTGCTGAAAGTGGGTTGTTTCAAAATATTCCTCTCAGAAGTCACATGAGATATGACCGCGCTCACACTCTACCAGTTCATCCTAGCAACAAGTGATCTACAGATCGTGACGGCCTTCTCGGTCCTGATCAGTGGCTTTGTCCAAACTGCCTTGTGGCCTCTCAGCTTATCAATGGCTTTTCATCGTGGATCTGGCCTGGCTTTATAGCCTCACACACTTGTCATGCTTGACGTTCCTACGAAATCATCTCCATCGACATGCCTCTGAATTTCGGTGGCGGCTAGTGGCTACGGGTTTACTGGCCACACTTGTGACATATGGATCATTTACCACTGCAAACGACTGGTGGGCGTCTAACGACTATCGCCAAGGGCTCCCTGCAATATGTCATCTACGTGTTTTATCGCAAGAAAGCAAATCGGAAATGATGCACCAGGCCTCCTGGACGAAGCTAGTCTGTGCAATATTCATATTAGTTGCATATATCTCCCGGGTTATCAAAATACACAAAACATTATCCGTGAAAATTTGTGGTCCGGCTAAACTCTGGTTCAGTGTGCGGGTACGGCGTATATTACGCATAATCTTCAACTGGTCTTGCGAAGACAGCGGTTTGCATAGCCTCAAATATTCACTCATCTACCGTCCCCTCTTAGCCGTATTCTTCACGGCGCGCTTTATTCTTGACGCATGGAATTCAGACCTTGTAGAAGTAAGCATTCACTAACATATCGTGCTATCAATACTAACTTGACATAGGTGTGCTGACTGATCACCGCTTTCTCATGGGGCTTTACCCATGTGCTATTCGCCCTCAGTCCGCGAGAAAAATATCCCTTCCTGGATCTGTCGACATTCATGAGCATTGACAGAAGTGATTGGTCGTTTGGGCAAGTCATGGCTGTGGTAATACTCGCTGCGCCACTTATCACTATTTTTGAATCTTTTGGTGATTGTACGTTTTGGTTCTCAGAATTCCCCTTATACCTTCATAATTGTTTCTAACGCGCACACAAGCCAAGCATGGCACGGATGTGATGTCCAACAACAGGTATAGCCAATCTAGTACGCGCACACCACAACCAATACAGTTTATTTTCCCTGTTGTGCCGATTGAACATAATCGTCAAGATCCTGGAAATGGCTGGAGTCATCATTCTCCTACCTTGGTAACAGCAACACTCTATGCACTTTCTACATACGGTTATAGTTTGTTCGTTGCCTTCAATTGGAGTGCTATCGTATCCCCGTTGGAAATGGTTATTGAAAACTACTTTGTTATATTGTGGGCACTCAGCGGCCTGTACGGGATCATCCTCTTCTCGCTAACCATCGAAGGGGTCCTAGCGAAAAGCAAATGGTGGATCCGCTATTCTCTCAGAATTTTGAATATGGCAGCATTTATTCTGAGCTTCACATATTGCCTTTCATTCCCATTTAAGTCGATACAGGTCGGTCTTGCCGGGCTCTATGTCTTATTTTCCATGGTTCAACGGGTACTGGGTGGTCTTACAAAACCCAAAAGCTTCCATGGTTAGCTAAAATGAGAAAAGAAGTCGAGACCACTGTTCGCATATTTCTATCCACGTCCAACCTTGATCACAACCAACATTGGCGTTAGAAACGAATAAAACTGTTGGTGTCGCAAAGAAAGCTGGTAAGGCACACCTCCTGGTAGTATTAAACTATCATAATTGCGCTTTAGACTGTATTGATCTAAACCTATACGTCGCTCAGGTGGAGTGTTCTGCATTACTCTTCTCTTTTACCAACAAAAGTCCAGCAACGTTAGCTAAAGAGTTTAAGGTAATTAAACTTAAACTCGATGATGCTTCTAAAATAAAAAAAAAACCTGTTCTTAATCGTACAGAGAGAAAGATAATGACATTGCCAACCTAGGTCTATATATCCAGACCAATTCAATCTGTCACGCTGGCTGGATGGTAGTTAACGAGGTTGCTGAATCAACAGTCGCAAATTGAATTAACTACTTTTACGGAGTACATCCGTCGAAGGAAGCACCAAACACAAGACTACTGGCTTTCACTGTATATCGTCGAAAAATGATCCCCCCACTGCACGTATTTCGTGAATGACAAGTTCGAAAACAAGGAAAAGGGCAGTCCATACCTGCTAGTTGCGTCGCGTGTTTATCAACTCGCCCTAGGTTGTCTCCATGGAGTCCAAGGAATGGCGGTATCTAATGGTGAATATAAGTTGGAGACTGGGGAGGTCCGAGCTTGGCTTGGAGGTGATAAGCCGCTTGTATGAATGTGACTGGTCATCGAGTTTCCACTACCACTCTTGGCACAGGCACGACTTCGATAGACAGCGGGGAGGCCAAGAAATGAGGGGATGCGCAAGGAAAGAAGTGGAGCTTGACAGCAATTGTTTGCCGACGGACGTTGAAGTTGGTCTGCGACGGCCACGGCCGGCACGGGGGAGCCCACTTATAATGAACGAAGGGTCTGCTCTGAAGCATTTCAGTCTTGTCCTCTGTCACATAGAAAGGGTCTGCAGAAAGGATTTCACTTCAAGATGAGAGTCACTGCCTCCACAGGTCTCTCTCTCGGCCTTGCCTCCATGGCAAGTGCTGTTAAGTATGGATACAACCACGTTCCTCTCGTGAAGGACACTGAAATAGTTGCCGGTGCCTTCGAGAACGTCAACGATATTCACCTCCTGTCCCCAGCTTTTGTGACACCTGATGTGCGGCTTCCTGGGTTCTCTAACGGCACTCAAGGCTCGTCTTCTCAGAATGATATGGGTGAGTGTACTACTATTGAGTATGCGCAACTGCATGATGGAGACTGACACCTGATTAGAGACATTCCTCGAGCGACTGGCCGAACGCAACGATTATATGACCTATCATACCGCTAACTTCACCTCGGAAGAGGGCCGCTCTTTCCCCTACGTCCACCTCTCTGGTGGTCACAGCAGCTCCCTTTGCCGCGACGGCTCCGCCTCTAAAGTGCGCGTGTGGATCCAGGGTGGTGTTCATGGCAACGAACCCGCAGGCGACGAGGCCACACAGGCCCTCCTGGGCAAGTTTGATTACGACCGGGAGTGGGCTACCTCGATTCTTGATAAGCTGGAGCTCGTCGTTCTACCGAGGTATAATCCCGATGGCGTGTTCTACTTCCAGCGCACTCTAGCGACCAACTATGACCCTAATCGCGATCACATCAAGCTTGCTCGCCGACAGACGCGTGATATAAAACAGCTCATGAACAAATTCAATCCTCATGTTATAGTCGATATGCATGAGTATTCTGCTGGAAGACATTTTGGTGACGGGCAGTACGTCCACGGCTCCGATGGTCTGTACTCGGCGGCAAAAAACCTCAATATCAATGAGAGGATCCGTAAACTCTCCGAGGAGCTGTTCGCTAAGAATATTGCCAAGGATATGGAAGCCGCTGGTCTGCGTGCCGAGCCATACGTTACTGGCTCTTCTGCTTCGGATTCCAAATTCGTCGCCGACTTCGCCGAGGCAGGAACTGACGCCAAGATTGGTCGCAACGCTATGGGACTAACCCAGGCTGTCGTCTTCCTTCTTGAGACGCGCGGTATTGGGATCGCCGACCAGGAGTTCCAGCGACGTACTGCCGCTGGCCTGACCATGGTGGGCAGTATTGTCCAGACTGCTGCCGATAATGCCGATAAGGTGCTCGAGACTGTCGAGGACGGCATCAAGGAGTTTATAGCGTCGGGCAGTGATGTTATCGTCACTGACTACAGCAAGACTGAAATTCGCCCCTTCACTATGATCGACATTACGAATGGTAGCGTCGTCTACCCCCCCGTCCGCTTCGCATCAACGACCCCCTCCTTCACTAACCTCACTCGCTCCCGTCCCGAGGCCTACCTTATCCCAATGGCCTGGGCAGATCTCGCCGAGCGGCTTCAAGTGGCTGGTTTGGAAATAGAGACGCTGGACAAGCCATTTGAAGGAACGGTCGAGGTGCTAACAATCACGTCGGCCAAGGTGGACACCTCCTACTATGAGGGCGTAATTCGAGTGAAGACCACGACGAAGACCAGTGAGCGTGAGGTAAGGCTGCCGGCGGGTAGCTTTCGCGTGAGCACAAGACAGAAGAATGCGGCGCTGGCGATGGTGGCGTTGGAGCCGGAGAACATTGACTCTTATGTCTCGTTCAATATTGTGCCAGTGGAGAAGTCAGATGAGTACCCAATTTTTAGGATAACGTCTTAGAGATATAACCTCTCTTGGATGGGGATATAGTAACACGATGGGGACTGTAAGAAGCGCAAGTGACTAGCGTATATTCCCCCGAAAGCAGTGATGCTTCCTCCTAGGTACCTAGAGAACACTCCGTAAGACTCCTAAGTTGAGTTTTAGTTATTTGGAATATGAAGCTTCTAGCAGGTAGAATATTTTCAAACCAAGCCTAGGATTATTATACGCGGTATCAACATGCTACTAGCATGTTGATACTTGGCCTAAATTTGCCTAAACAGACCGGGATCTAATGCCTTTGCGATCCAACTCCCTCTTACAGGATCAAAATACCTTAAACGGGGCAATCGCGCTTACCAACCACTATTTAGCTAGTTAATATGCATAGTCAATACCTCGGTGGGTGCCCTCGGGGGGGAGAGTGCGGGTGAGCAAGCTAAAAGGTCGTGCGACTAGCGTGGGTACATTATAGAGGGTGGTGAGACCTGGAGCATCACTCACCATGATCCAGGGATCGCGGGTGATATCGGTGACTGGAAAGGCTGTGCTCCACTGAAAGCTGAAGGGAAGACCTTTCATTGAACGGTTGTGCTAGTAGTCAAGCACCGGGTGTCTTGGTAGAATGCATAGCCACAATTCTATCAGACAATCCGAATTATGATACTCGTTTTACCTTTTTGTTTTTTTTTTTTTTTTAATTTTTTTAATTGGCTTTTCTGGCAGCTCTTAGCAGCGACTTGGGAAAAAAAACAAGACTCAGAATTATTTTATTCTCAAACGTAAACAACTAGTCTACTATCCCCTACCAAATCAGGACCTACGAACACACCAAGACTGAATGCAGGGGAAAGGCACAACATGGGCTGATCAAGGCGCTTGGATCAAATCTGCGGCCCGTTCAGCCACCGTGTAGACGGTGCTAATGGGATTCGCCTGCGGAATGACGGGGAAGACGCTGGCATCGACCACTCGAACATTGCTGACGCCGTAGACCTTCAAATCCGGTGCGACCACGCCGCCTTTCTCGCGGGGCAGCATGGCGGTGGTACCGCACGGATGGGACGTTGGGATGACCATGGCCTCGCGCAGCAGCTGAGCGAGCGTCTCTCGGTCCTGGGGCGGCGGCGCATCGACGAAGGGCTGGAGGCGGGCGGACTGGAGAATTACCTGCAGGTGCTGAACGTGTCGCACCATCGATTCGAGGTCGGACGGGTTGGTCAGGTACTTTGGATCAATCCGGGGGCTGCTCGCTGGGTCCGCTGACTGGATATGGATGCTGCCCCTGGAGAAAGGGAAGGAGGGGAAAAGGCCTATGACGGCGAGATTGCCGGGGTAGATGGCGAAGTGGATGCAGGCGGACGCCTCGTTGGGGCCGTTAAGGATCTGTGCAATGGCCGGGTGGTCGGGGCTCTCGCGCGCCTGATCGAGAATCTCTTGCATTTCAGCGGGCGCAAGGCGGATGAGTGCGTTGGCTTTCATGCCCGGGGTGATATCCTGGATGTCCGGGTGCGCCTTCACCGGGGCCGTCAGGATACTCATGGCGTGGTTCGTCAGGTTCTCTCCGACCCCGGGCAGATGGACTAGTGGTGAAATGCCGAGCTTTTGGAGTCGAGCTTGATCCCCAATGCCTGACAATTCAAGGATCTTGGGGTTGTTGAACACGCCCGCGGCCATAATCACCTCTTTGGTGGGTTTGAAGAGGACGGTGCCCCGGGCTTCGGTCTGGACCTCGACTCCCGTGGCAGTGGAATTGCCATTCGGCGCAGACGGGTTGAACAGGATACGAGTGACGCTGACACCAGTGATGATGCGGACGTTAGCACGAGACGCAAGAATGGTGCCATATCCGCTCGCTGCGCTGCTGCGATGTCCGGACACCGGGTCGATGGTCGCAGTATACGGCCGTGTACCGATGGTTGCCCCTTCCGACACCAATTCGTCGGCGTAATCATAGCCGTATTCCTTGAATGTTTGCTTCCATGCGTCGAGCAGAGTGGTGTCGGCCCTCTCCGTAGACACTGCGTAGCTCACTTGGATTGGGCCGGCGGTATTAGACTGGGGGCCCCCGGTCCTGGGATGCAAAGTATAAGCCCGTTTAAAATAGGGCGCCAGCGTTTCCCAGTTCCAGCCCGGGTTGCCCAGCGAGTCCCAGGCGTTGAAAACCGCTGCAGCCGGGGGCAGGAAGATGCAACCGTTGATCAGCGAAGACCCGCCCAGGGTCTTCCCCGCCGGTTGGTTGAATTCTCGACCATTCAGTCCGGCCTGGTCCGTTCATTTTAGCGCAAAGCCAGAGGGGGTGGAGATCGTCGTTACCTGCGGAGCCACCTTGAGGTTCCAATCCATCTCGCTGCCCGTCAGGGACTCGTACACCAGTGGATTCTGAACGCGAGCATCACTTGATGCATCTTCACCGCGCTCCAGCACGACGATGCGCGTCTCTGGGTTCTCCGACAGTCGACAGGCAACAACCAGGGCTGCCGTACCGCCACCGACGATCACATAGTCTGCCTCCTCCATGTTTGCAATAAAACTCAGATGAGTAACCTATACAATGAACTAAGACCAGTAACCAAAATAGTGGCTGATGAAAGATCAGTATATCTGACGAGATGAGGATACACCTAGAGGACCAGTCTATTAAAGTAGGTGGGAATGAGGGGAACTTTGAGGCTCATCCGAAAGGAATTTGGACTCGCCTAGTCAATAACCCCGGTAGCTCTATCTTACTGTGCACTAAAAATAGCGCCAACGCCCAGCCCTTAAAATCTTTGTCTCACCAACGGTCTAAGCCCTACTAGTTCAATCTAGCGTTTCCAATGTGGCTGTGGAGTCTGTTGGTGTCACTGGCCAGATTCCTCGTCCAATCGTGAATCTTATTCATCTGCATACTTGGCCATTCCGCTCGCGATGCCAGGGGCTTCACGTAGCGTTTGAACAGAGGCTCCATCGTCGCATCGGATTCCTGCCAGATGGTTTATCTACTCAAGACGGTCGGGGCTGAGCCAGCAACGGCTTCATGGATCCTCGGCTTCCTGAGAGGCTGGATGAAGGAGACCCTTGCTGGCCGTCAACAGCCTGACTGGTTCAATTGCTTCATTCTTTGTTGGCCCCCCACAAACGCCTTTCGCCCCTCGCAATGTATTTCTAGTATCCCCTCGTAGCCCTTACCTCTCGGTCTCTACTCCTTTCCTCACTTGCACTCCTCTCGCACTTTCATCGCCATCCCACTTCGCAATGCAGCCTCCTCTACCGTCACTGACCTCGACCTGGCACAATGCCCCTTGCCCTTCTATTTCCCCTTCACGACCAGAGCTGAGTGCAGCCAACAAGACCGCTGTTGTCACGGGGGCTGTGTGATTCCCTTAACTCCGAAGTACCTAGTATCTGCGGAACTGATAACCGCGTCAACTACAGGGAAGTGGCATCGGCCGTGCAACAGCAATATCCTTCAGTCGTGCCGGAGCCAGCAAGCTGATCCTGCTCGGACGCACCCGATCCACCTTGGAAGAGACGCAGAAGCTGCTCTCTTGCGCGAGTGAAGTCCATGTGGTTGATATCACCGATGAGAAACGCATCACCGAGGCCGCTGTCTCAGTTGGCACCTGGGATACTCTCATTCTTGCTGCGGCAGTGATTTCCAATCCTGCTTCCGTCTAGGATTCATCGGTTGACGGCTGGTGGCAGAGTCTGGAGGTTCGTTCTTTTCTCTCTCTCTCTCTCTCTCTCTCTCTCTCTCTCTCTCTCTCTTTCTCTCTGTCTTGTCCCTTCGATGAATACGTTCTAAAACTGACGAAGACCTTCTAAACAAGACCAATGTGAAAGGCACTCTCATCGCGGTGAAAGCCCTCCTACCCACTGCGAACCCAACCCACGCTACCGTCATCGGCTACAGCGCTGCCATCACCTCCCCCGCTACTATATTGAAGGGCTTATCAGCCTACGGGTATCTCGAAGTTGACCATCGTGAAGTTAACGGAGTATATCGCCGCCGAGAACCCTTCGGTCTTCGCAGCAGCGCTTCATCCCGGAATGGTGGAAACTGAAATCTTCCGGGGATCGGGAACGGACCCTACGGCAGTGCCTCTGGATTCTGGTATGTGCCGACCCTTCATTTCCTCCGTATCCATCCTATCCCTTGAACAGCGGACTGACATAGGGTTGGTATAGTGGAGCTCTCGGGGAATTTCGCAGTCTGGCTGGCAAGTGAGGAGGCTGCGTTCTTGAACGGGCGGTACGTCTGGGCGAACTGGGATGGGGATGAGCTCAAGGTAAAGGCTGGTGAGATTCAGGCGAGTCAGCAGTTGACGGCGGGTATTCTGGGGTGGCCATTTAGTCCGGCCTGATCCTCTGGTTCACCAGCTGTGTAGATGCTCACAGTGTCCCCTGCCCAGAGCCAAGGGGGGATTCTTTCTATTGTTCCGCGATTAGTAGTAGTAGTAGATAAGTACTCTTTATCTCACAAAGTGGTATATACACCGTACAGAGACTTGATAGCAAAAACAATCTCAATATTTCAGAGAAGGCCTTCAGCGAAAAATGCCCGGCTGAAGCAAAGAGGCCAGTTTATATACAGCCTATTCGTACGGCGACGCGGTCTGACGCGCAGTAAATTAACATGTCCAAAACTACAAAGCAAAAGAAAGACAAAGGAACT
Source organism: Aspergillus bertholletiae (assembly GCA_009193595.1). Lineage (NCBI taxonomy): Eukaryota > Fungi > Ascomycota > Eurotiomycetes > Eurotiales > Aspergillaceae > Aspergillus > Aspergillus bertholletiae. The sequence continues at coordinate 221,832 of ML736173.1, forward strand.
GAGTATAGAACGAATAATCCGCCACTCTCATAGTCTCAGAAATATTTCACTCTTCACATTCATTGTACTTAGACAATTTAATCGCTTGCTATCATGTCCTTATCTAGTTCTAGCTTATCAAGGTTTAATGTCTTATCCATTCAGCTCTCTGCTCTTAATAGTTAGAACCCTCATCAGATCCAGTTCCAGATCGAGATTTCAGTTCATCAGTATGTTATGGCTCTCATAGTTATCCCTATTTAATTTCATTACCTCTAGGATATTAGACGCCTAACTAACTTATTTCACAGTCCTTTGTCAGTCCCAGACCTGGCTCCTTTTTCCCTTTGGGAGATCCTCCAGCAATCCTTAAGCGCGTTGGCCCTGGCCGAAGAAAGAAGTGGATTCTATATAATGCGGACTACAAGAAAGAATAATTTCTTATCATGGTAGTTACAAACCAAGTATGGAAGACAGTTAAATGGGAATGGCAGATCTAGGATTAAGTGGTTAATTGAGACGCGTTCTGCTAAGATATAGATATATTTCATCGATAGCGAATGGAATTATCGAGAGCTAATTCTTAGTTTTGAGCCCTTACACGGCCCCTATTCAGGGAGTAACCTAAGCGACATATTACTTCAACTGTTACGAGAACGACAACTCTTAGATTGAATCTTTTCGGTGACCACGGATAATGCAACCAGCAATAATATTTTTGTCCAAGGACTGCAGGACGCACTGCTTTCCACGGGGGGTAATTAGCTCCCGGGACTCTATCATTCGTGTTCCTTATATAACTCATGTCATCCAGCTATATCTCAAGCAATTTCTAGGGCATATCAGGGCAGCGCCCACAATTGAGGAAGTGGGAACATCATAGTTAGACTCTCAAGTTAGCTTTCTAAGAGACTCAGTGGATTATGGTGACGTTATCCACACACTTGCAAAGATTTAACCCTGTCTAGCCATATAATTGGCCACGCTGAAGCCTCTATCCTGGTCCGGTTACTTGCAGTCTTTGTTAATGCTAGCCCTTAGTAACAGGATACCTTTACCTCATTTCAGCCTGCTCAAGACAAATTATTCCCACCTTAGGATGTGCAAATACGCTGGAACTCAATATTTTTAATACTTCGATGAGCGCGAAAACGGCGGGATTACTCTGACCGATATTGCAAGGATCATGATTATATATGGTTCAAAATCAGCGATGTTGAGTGGCGGCAAATTAATTACCTTCTCCAACTGACAAAGCCCTTCTTTCAGTTCACGATGGCCCTTGTAAAGATAAGGGATATGACTATCTATAGTGTTTCCCTGATATACAGGAAGCTTCTGGAGCATATTAAAAGGTCTACCTCCAACCCCTGAAGACTTACCCCCTATAATATCTAAAGAAAAGAGAACAATCAATCAATCATCTAGAGACAGAAAGTCTATCATCAAAAAGGCATCCTATCCTTAATAAGCTAGGTGCGTGTAGTCAATACAGTGTCATCCTGCCCTCCTTCCCCTGTGCATTTCATAACAGAAGCAACCCTAACAGTTAAAAGAGGTAATAAAGTATAATCAACACCGAAAGCCGCTCTGGGGATCTTTTGTCCGCCATCTCTGAAAGGCAGTATATGCTCCACATCTAACCAAAAGGGTGTGAGTTCCAGGAATCCATTCAAAAATGAAATAAAGAAGAAAATTTCTTCTCCTTGGCAAAACATTGCGGCTTTCTTTTGACAAATGCAAGATCGGAGAACCACGTCGCCCCATCTATCCAGACACTAATCCATGCTTTGCCTTTCCTGGAGTAGCATGGAAAATCCATTCTAGTCCCTGAAAGTCCTTTCTTTCGTTCAGGATCACATTAAATGGCTCAGATGGTACGCCCGTAGATGCTAGGACCGCGCTTTTCTTTTTCCTCGGCTCAACCCACGAACCCAAGACAGGGCTCAAATCAAAGCGCAGCCGAAGCAACGCCGTCAGACCCAAAATTTCGCCAGTAGCAAAGTATCTTCCCATGCAGAGATGTGGAGCCATGCCGAACGAAAGAAATCCACGGGCCTTTTGTTTGTAGTCCTGCTCATCCTCAATAAACCGTCGCGGGTTAGATTGATCCGCGTCCTCTCCCCATACTGATTTTGACCTGTTGATGACTGCACTGGGTACCACGAGAATTGATCCAGCTTTTAGCAGGTAGCAATCATCTAGCAGCGTGTCTTCCTGTATTACCCGAATTTGCGCAGATCTGGACCGAACTCTGAGTGTTTCTTGGTACGACGACAGCAACAGTGGGCATTTGTTCCGAATATCTGCGAGGTCTATCGTTATGCACGGCTTATTTGGGGTGGCTTTCACTACGTACTGCACGAGTTCTTTTCGAATCTCGGAAAGTAGCGCAGGTCGGGAATATATGTCAAAGATTGCCCAGAAACAGGTTGGGACAGTGTTAGAGAGGATCCCGATACCGGTTGGTATTTCATGGCGCGCAATATCCTCAACTGATGCTCCAGCATCGATTTGTGTCTTCCATCGGTCGTAAGTCAGCATGGAGGACCTGAGGTGACCTCCTTCTTCGTAATATCTGATAAGTCGTTGAGTCATGTACTCTCTCGCTTTCCGGCCCGTTCGCCCTACAAGGGATGGTGCGATGCCCAACAACAATGGAATCACGTTGGACTCGACATCCCTAAGTGCGTTGTCAGTTTCGAGTAGGGCCAATACACATACATAGTGGTTGGTTTCGCTGACCAGAATGCCTCTCGGAAGTTGGCTGATTCATAGGGGTTGCCCTCCCCATACACAGCAGCGGTGGCAGCAACTGTCATTGTATAGCGGCACCAAGCGAAAAGATCGGATGGAACTGCCTTTTGCAATGCTATGTCTTCGACATTACTTGCCAAGACGTTGACCATCTTTGCATTTATCTGATCTAGTCCATTGCCCAGAAGCCCGGGACGCATGGCTTGCGCAGTATGGTGGGATAAACCTGGATTTTTAGACCCGCTTCCTAAAAGTAAGTCAAGCCCTGGGCCCGTAATTCCCGAAACGCACTCTTCAACCCGTAAAAAAAGGGGCTCAAAAGACATGGTCCGGTGGCTTTGACGAACAGCGGGTACTAATCGCGGTGAGGTGACGACGTAGACCTTGCTGAGCAGCATATCCAGAGTAAATATGGGACATCCAGACTCCAAGCTTCACTGGTCAGTATAGTAAAATCCGTACAGCTGAAACACCATACCTAATTTGGGTGAGATATTCAAGTCCTTGAGTGAAAAATCCTATTACATGACCCATGACTGGAATCCTACTGGTGACCACTATGGGCTCCCGAGGATCATAGTGCCGAGTCCGCAAAGATTGAACAATCCAGAGGATAAGAGGAAATCCTAGGAGGCTGATGGGCCCCAGCATCATCGTTTTGACATATAAAAGTGAACACGCCCCAGAGAAAATTCGTCAATTCGCATGAATTGCATGAAAGAGAGTCCAAGTTGCACAGCAGTCTAATGATATTTCATAGAATAGAATAGAATAGAATCGTGACTGGACGTTCTAAACCGTCTTCGCATAAGAAGGATAAATCCCATCATCACTGACCGCAACTTTGGAGCTGGAGGGCTCTGAGTAATTACCGACAGCTGATCGCGCAGATCTATCTCTTGCAAGGAAGCCATGACGGGATGGCAGCACTCTCCACATTATAGAAATCAGGGGGTATCATTTACCGCCCTTGCATTCGAAGGGGGTATTGGGGCGCTCTTACATGAAAAGCGATACGTCTATCGCTGCGCATGGAAAATGAGACATTCGAAAACGTACCTTGAATAAATACAGGGTATGCTTACCAACAGCATCTAAATTCGCTGGCAAAAAGATAACCTCGGTTTTTTTTTTCACTACGTTATGGAATCTACAAGTAACTAACTACCAACCAAGTATCCTTGACTAAGAATAATGCATAACAAATTAGTTAACGTATTTCACAAGCGAGTGAGCCGAAAAGAGAGAGCCAGCCCGCTCCAATTCCTGCCCATCGACTATATATCAAAGCCTTTAGCAACAAAACAATTGTATTTACATATTAAATACTAATTAGGAACTCGATTAGGATATTACACATATTTATATCTCAGAGTATAACAATTAGTACAGTATAGGGGCACCCGTACACGCGGTTTAATTAAGAATAGCACTAGATCTATAGATGTAGTACCTTGAGATTCATTGAACTTATCCTTACTCTAGAATAGAGTGGGTTAATCTAACTGTTATAACCTAACTATAATTTAACCCAACTGATCTTAAGTAGGTTGAGGTATAAAATCTTTTAATCAACTCAAAGATAGGGTTGACTTACTCGTTTGTGTAGCTCACTCGCTTGTGAAATACGTTAGCCAAATAATTCGGATGACGGATATCCTTTGGAATCGCGGGCAGTCCATAAGTGCCTCTTCTGTAATCAATGATCCAATGCCAAAGCAGGCTGAACAGTCATTCTCATTCCGTCAATTGGTTTGAATGTCAGTTCCCGGGTCTGGTAGTTTCATTATTAGTAAGTTCGTTGCCCAAGTCCAAAGCATCGCATAATCTCACATTATAAACATCCTCGACAGCTCTGTACTGGCCATTTTCATGCAAAATCGGTGCACCACTGGCGTCAACCATCGTTTCCCCTAAACCGACCTTGAAAAAATCGTACTTCCTCGCTGCGCAGGCCAGAATGACTCGGGCCTCAATATTTGCCAATTCTTGGCCAAGACAGCTGCGAGGCCCGCGCTCAAAGGGACGCCATGTGCTCGCCGGTAATGCGCTTGTATTTTTCTTACACAACCAGCGCTCCGGAATAAAATCATTGCTTGATTCACCATATACATCACCGTCGCGGTGAATAATGGACAGGCAGTTGTACACCACGAAGTCGTCAACACATAGCGTTCGACCATCCGGAAATTGAAGGAAAACGCCAGAGCCGGTCACGGCCATTCGTGCTGTTGCACCCGGTGGATGCAACCGAAGGGTTTCTTTAATGATGGCGGAAAGGTACGGCATTTTGCCAAAGATGCTTGCGCCTTGAGTGGTGAGGCAGTTGTACAGTACCTCAGTGCCAGTGTCATGCCCAAGCACCTCATCAAGCTCCGTGCGGAGGGAGTGGAGAACACGCGGCGTGCGGCTAAGCTCATACAAGGCCCATTGTAGAAGAGTACTTGTCGTGTCATGACCTGCGAAGAGGAACGTCTTGACTTGGTCACAGGTTGAATTAAGGATTTCCTGTGTTAGCTCCTCGACTCCCACAAGGCTCATTAAAATCACACCGTCCAAGTTCCCCTCAATCGTGTGATTTGCAACTCGAGACCGTGAGTGGGAGAACCTATATTTGATAGCTTCCTGAATGAGGACGTCTAGTTGCGTAGCCATTCTTCTCCGTCGCCATTTCACCCGGGGGTCGATCAAGAACGACTCTTCCTCCGTGTTACGATAGGTGGCTACGAGTTGGTGATATATACGAAAAATCTCGCGCTGGCGAAGTTGATCAGCTATGTTATCCGAACTTTCCCCAAGAAGTACCGCATCTAGTGACGGTGAGCGCAAAGCCCTGTGGGCCACGTAACGGGGAGCCATGATCTTACTGATGATGTCGTATGTAACCCGGTTACATATGTCCCCTAGTCGGAATTCTTCGCTCGATACTGCATATTCCTCAATATTCTGTAGAAAATTTCCCACCTTGTCTAGGATAACTGGAAGCAAGCGTATTAAATGAGGAAGCGCAAATGCTTGGGTATACCTTCTGCGAAGATTTTTCCATTCAAGGCCCTGTACATATCAGTTATTTGATGGTCTTATACCAGAGAAAACAGGTCTGGGAGTGTGTCAGAAACGCGTTAGTGTCGCTTACATTGCTCGTAATTATCGATCCTCTGCCGATTAATGCAGACATCGTCTTCATCACTGGTGGCTTACCCAACCCGTAAGGAAACTTCTTTGACGGTTGTGCACTCTGTTCCGCCATTTCATGATTGCAGACAACGCACAGGACAGACCCTACTGGTCGGAGATCCAGGATAAATGCTGGTGGACGACCCAGTGTTTCCCATATTCTCCCAAATGCAATGTCTGTATACGTTCATCTTATTTGTGTGTTTATAGATCGTATGGCATTGAGCTTACCACTAGATGCGCCGGCTGGGCAGGCTTGAATAGCTTTGTGCATCACGTTCCAATGGCCCCAGAGTAGAGACACCGGTGGTTGCGGCCAAAATGAATACTGTTTGAACCGATGGTACCAAATCCGGTAGTAGATGAAAACCAGTAGTAAAATGACCACCACACTGGGTGTTAATAGAATTTGCGTGTCCATGTTCAGCTAGGTCATCAAGAAGGAACATGATATAATGGTACCGATGAAAGGCTAAGAAATTGTCCAGTGGACAGCAAAAGGTCGGACTCAATGGCGCTTGATTGAGATTTTCGGTGGTGTTTATGAAGACTACAGTTTTACTACCAATTATATAGACATATTTTAAATGGCCTCGCTCTCTGATATACATTTTTGCCGACCTCATGCACCTTGGAGTCTCTATGTATCGACTGAACACGACGCTTGACCCACGGGGTATGGAGATCGGGAGCTCCACAAATCACTGCCGAGATCCGCCGAGAAAAAATACGGAAATCTCCAGCCCTTGCATAAATTTAACTCCGAGTGACCGAACCTCTTTGCAATGATATATTGTGATATGGGGCAAAAAAGCAACGCCCAGATTTCCAGCCAGCCATGAACCCTGAAGCGGCCAAAAATTTATTTTAAAATTATGTAGCCGAAGTTAGGGTCTATATAAAGTCATATAGCTGGTCTCCCCGACATATCCTTATTTAATGGTAAGGATGTATTTAGGGGGAACACGGTACGTGGTGGCCCTGTCCACTGAATCTCTATGTACCCATTTTATCACATTCCAACAGAAACAATAGTCCCAATATATCTATCTATGTAGGGTTCCATTGAAACTCTAGTTATCATAACTCTCAACAGATCTTTTGTTCGTAGCAAATCTTAATTTTTCTTTACCGCCTACATTGTTCCGGTAAATTTACTTTTGAGACAGGCCTACCCATATACCAGTCCTTGTTACGCCAGTAAATCTGTCGACATTTAGTTGTCGGGTCTTACGAGAAGTCAGCATCCAGGTCTCTATGAGCTGTCATCACTATACATCTTCAAAGGCGCATCCGATAGCACTTGTTATATTGGTTGGGAGAACTGAACAGATTTTGGATGAATGTCTAAGTGACTGGCTTTCTGGTGGGTAGCCAGACAGGCTCCATTTCAATTACATTTTATGAGACAACGTCACCAGTCGCCAGCAGCACCAGCCAATAAACACCCTAAGAAGCTGTGTTCTATCCATTCCCAGTCTTTCTCACATCCCTTGACCAGAAGGCAGTGTGCCAGCTGAAGTAGGTCCTTCACCTGCTTCTCCGTCTGTTTCCCATCGGTATAGACATGCCATAAGAAAAAGCATATTCCAGTTTCAACAACAATACGGAAGGCCTGTTCCTCCGACAATAAACCGTACCCTTGAATGAAAGCTTGCAGCATTCGATCTGCCACGTCAACATCGTCGAAATGGTGCGCCATATAGATGCTAGCGATGAAACCGGCGACATCCCTACTTTGATTTCCGTAGTGACAAACTTCCCAGTCCACAATAGCAAGGTTGATGGGTTGGCTGTCTTTGACGTGGAAGTTTTGAATCAGAATGCTAGGTACAGTCAGCCAGGACAATCTTGTAACTGCGTAAGGACTGGAAAAAACAAACTTTCTGCTGGTGAAGTCCCCATGTACAACACCGACATCTTCCTTATCGAGGCCAAGGAGTTTCTCTCTGCAATATTGGCTCACTCGCTCACTCTCACACTCTCTCAATATTTCGTGGCATATGTACCTGACTTGCATGTCATATAATTCACTATTGCCCCTAATCACTGTTGGCAGGCCTGTGTCTCCCTGGGCTCGGGCCCATGAATGGAATGACGCTAACCATTCACCCAACCCCTGACCGATTGATGCGGCAGATGACATAGAAAGAAATCGCAAGGCAGCACGCAGGCTCTTACTGTCTTTGAAGTCCTCCATCACTTGGGTATTACATTCAGGGAAGAACTGGTAGACATGCGGGACTCGGACTGAGGCGTTGCTGTAGACAACGTGTTGGAGGCATGTTCGATTGATGCGTTGGATCATACTATGCTCAGCTTCCTAAACGAGATATATAGTGAGTGATATTGCATATTATTTATTCATTGCAGTTAATTCACATACGCATCGAATGGTGGATACAGAAATGTTTTGGATTTCCGGACTGTACTCTTCGCCGTGTTTGATAATCACACTCGTCGATCCGTCTGAAAGAGGGCAGAGGACGTGCCCCCTGTAGGTAAAGTTGATGTAGCCTCCACTTATTCGTTTGATATCCGAGCATGCGTATTGAGTCTGAGAAAGGGTTTTGATTATCTCGGCTTCAATATCAAGGTTTGTCTTGGTCACCTGGAGACTCATTTTTTATAGCCGACATCCTATCTCCCAGTGGACGGGATATTTATTGATGTTCATTCAGAGAAGCCGTTCAGTTAATAAGAAATACGATTGGAGGGGGGGGGATATATCTCTATTTATAATGTGTCCCGCAGATGAAAAGCTCTCCAACATACGAGGAAGAAGTGGTTGCTCTATAGGCCAAATTGGTACTATGTTAGGACACGAAGTGAGGGAACCATGGTTAAGTCTACGTGCAAGTGGAAATATCCCTCGGAGCAATTCGTGATGTATCTCATGTACAAGGACAATAACTCGTCGAGCAATAAACTCAAAGGCATTAGGCCTTATGCATCATGTTTGCTCTTGACGTGAGGGTAACCCTGACAGCATCCCTTTGGTCCACACATTCCTCATCTCTTGCCCTGATGTGAGATACGATCTCCGCTATTTAAACAAAATTATTACACCTATGTCTTGCACTTCAAGGCATTTATCGACATTTGGACCCCACACACTGGCAGCAAGGAAAATTAGAATTTGACATAGTGAAAAATTATACCTTAATCATGAGATCAGAGAGGCTTCTAGACACTTTTGTATCATTACGTGCTGGCCTCGGGTCTTACAGTGTGACTGCCAGGGAATTTACGATTTATTATAGAGTCTGGTTACGCGGCGCATGGCGAACATAATGGTCTGATATCTCCTTCACCGCTGTTTTCATACAAGTGTGATATGGTTAGTTCTACCTGATTCGGGACCCGGGTCCGTCGTCTATTGGAGGACAAGATCGTCTCTCCATGCATATCTATGTAGTTGCGTAATCTGATCGGTCCATCTTCTACACCGCCCTAGTGATGGAATGTAGGATGAGGCATCCATATTTGGGTTAAATCGGATCAATCAGCCAGCCTTGCTGCAGTCGGTCATCGAGTGCCATAACACTATAAGAGAAAGGCATGTCTTGAGAGGCAAGGGTCACGTTGGTAACGGCAAATGATGGGATTTACCTCCTTTAACATCCATACTGGTGCGCAATATTCATCGACATAGCTTTATCGAAAGACAATCAGACAAAGATTCATCATTCGCAACTCCTCAAGGTATCTCGGATTTCTTCCAGCTTGTTTTACACCTAGGTACACACCCATAGGATCTGAAATGGGTTCCAATTCCCCACGTGAACGGTTTTACGTGTTTACGTATCCCCGAACGGGATCAAATCTCCTCACTCATCTCCTGGCCTTGGATGACCAGCCTAATGTCGCGTCCAATGCTGAGGGCACACGGTTTTTTCTGCCATTACAGCTGCTCAGGCTCAAACACCAGTGTCTAGGGGCGCTAGCACCGGCCTTGCCATACCATCAACGGGCCGAACAGGAAAAATGCTTAACGGATTGTTTCAACCGCCTCCTTCAACATCTTGACACCGCTGAACGAGATGGGAAAATTGTCTGCTTCAAGGACCATGCACATTATATAATAGAACCAACTGCCGAAGCACGTTTACTATCTGGCGAGCAGAGTGCTGTGGATGACGCACCCTGGACTCTAATTGGGCCAAACAAGTTGGAGCAGACGAGGATTGGCCGTTCGGACCTGAATGAAACTCTTTTCTCGGACGATTTTCTTAAAACATGGAAGCCGGTTTTTCTTATCAAACATCCAGCGGCAGCATTTCCCTCGTTTTACCGCGCACTGGTTAATGCAGCCGGAAGGGAATTTGTTGAATCTGACCGAGGCTGGAGATTCTATCAAAAGGCCATGAGCCTCCGGTGGGTATATAAACTATACCACTTCTACCTCGAGCACTTTCGAAGCCCTGGGCAATACTCTACTGATGACCAACTGCCATGGCCAATCATAGTTGAGGCGGATGACATCATAACGCAGCCTGCAATCTTGGTGAAGATTTGCCAGATCATCGGCCTGGAAAGTTCCAGGCTTCGCTTCACATGGGATAAAATGTGTTCGGATGAATCCCCGGGAGTCCAAGCATTCCGGAAGACCCTATTTGAATCTACAGCGATTGACCCGTCCAGGGCTGTTGGTGATGTAGACCTGGAGAAAGAATCAATTAAATGGCGCGAAGAGTTTGGAGACGAAATCGGCTGCAGAATAGAGACACATGTGCGGGAAGCTATGCCAGACTATGTATTTCTGAAATCCATGAGACTTCAAGTCTAGTGAGCAAGATGGGGTTTACTTGTTATAGTAAAATTGCCCAAGGTTATTGCCAACACTTTCTTTTGATCATCTTTCCCAGAAACAGGGATTTTTTTTTTCATTTTTCATTACTTTATTCATCAAAGGTTGAATATTCTGCTGAATATCACTGTCAACCAGAAATAGAAAGATCTAGATGATTCGGCCATCACTCCTGACAATCATGTGTCAACTAGATACCGGAAGTTCGGAAGTTGTCGGTTATGGTCATTCGGATAGGAAGACCTTAGTAGCCAGAGATTACAGATAGTTCAAGAATTCAGACCCTTATTTATTTTTTAAATGACCGCTGCATTACTGGTGTATACCAAAACCATATTTGGTTGATAATTGTGTTATAAACCCTGCAACGAATCTTCTTGGCTCAGCAGAACAATGCCTTAGGACTAGAGTGGCTTAACCTAACCGTCATAACCTTGCTATAACCTAACCTAACCGACCTCAGCTAGGTTAAGATATAAAATATCTTAACCAACTTAGATATAGATAGATTAAGATTGAAAAAACCTTTTAACTAGGCTTCTTCAGGGCCCTGGGCCCGGGCTATGGGGCCCAAGCCCAACCCCCAGGCCCACGATGGGCCCCCAATGGGCCCCCCTTAAAGCCCATTCAGACCTATTTTTGCATAGATCTAGGTCTTGGCATCCATAAATCTGCTTAATGAGTAAGTGGGCTATGCAGTACATTAACTACCCTATCTGTGCGGTGTTCGGGGCCCGTCATGGGCCTGAGCCCGGGTGGGCCGTGAGGAAGCCTAATAGCTTGTACGGAAACCTTTGACATAGAACTGTACTTCGACATTTCAAATAGATCGGAAGCTTTCTAATGACCTGCTTTCGGATTGTTGTTCGATACTGGAGAGAGTCAAGATCCACTGCTATATTTATGATGCTAGGATGAACCCCCGTCTAGGCTTTATTGCTTTGTCCCCTCCATTTATGTCCTTTAAAGTATACAACCCATAGCATCAGCGACGATGCAACCCACAGACCAGCAATAATCGTTCCCAGCCAGCCAATACCAATACTTTGAATCAGATACGGCACGGCGACAATAACCCCAGCTCCCGGAATGAATCTACATAATAACACGGCTGCTCGTGCCATCCCGGCCCGGTATACTTGTAAGTCCATGATCAACGCGCCAGCGGTATTCTCTACGCCGGCAATCCCATTTCCCAGAAAGAATAGCATGATCAGGGGTACCGATAGATGGGTATTGGACGCTAGCGACCAGCCATAACCTAGGAGAAACAACGACGAGTAATATATTGCCGGCAAAGCGATTTGTAATCGAACCTTCTCCAGTGGCATCCGAGAAAGCTGTGCCTTGGACTGCCGATTTCTTTCCACTTTCATGCCCAACTGGTGACTATGGCGTCTGAAGTTCCAATCCGCCAGGAATCCCACAGTCCAGCGAGCTGTTATACCACCAGCCGCGAACGGAAGATAGCATAGGCCAATCTTTAGGGTGTTGAGGTAGTACTTCTCTTCCATGAGCATCGGGATGCTGGCTATCACCGCGGTACTTCCCCAACCCACGACCGAGATGAACAAGATCAGTTGGCCCATCTGCTTGTCTAGCAGAAGTTTGACGCTGTCTAGAATCTTAGGTCTCCTAGAGAATGTAGCTCGCGTCTCTACATCTGGGTCCCCCGGTCGGTGGGGGGGTAAGAGCGGCCGGTTCCAGGGCTGAGGAGGGACACTGCCATTCCCAACCACTACACGGCATGTTTCAGGCTGGAATACGATAACCACAATGAGCAGGATACTAGCCAATATCGCAAGAAATCCGAAAATGCTTCGCCAGCCAAGGAATTGGGTGAGAACTCCGCCCAGAACAGGACCTAGAGAAGTTCCGATAGTAGCACCGATAGAAGTATAGGCCAGGTATTTCCCACGTTCCGATCGGGTGATCACATCCACAATAATGCCCCCTGTGACTGAGATCACGCCGCTGCTGCCAAAACTCTGCACGCATCGCAACGCCGCCAGAGCGGCAAAGTTAGTTTGACATGCAAGTCCCACGTTGACGCCCACTGAGATAAGCAGGCAGATAAGAAGGACTGGCCGTCGCCCGTATTGGTCGGAGAGGTTCCCCGTCACCAATGGTGTGAGGCCCTGTGCGAGCTATTCAACGGTTGTTAGCATTTACTTTTACTTGGCTCAGCGTTGCAGGCTCAATGTACCATATAAGAAGTAATGGTTAAGTTGATGTTCACTTTGGACACATGAAGGGTCTGCGCTAAAGGAATTAGAGCTGGGTAATAGAGTCCTGCCGTAAAAAATGCCAGTATGTCTATGGCTGACGAAGTGATGATTGTTGAGATCTTCCTCTTCTCAGACAGGACTGTATATGCGTGTGTTGCCGCACTTGCTAAATCTATACCGCTTGCTTCAGGTGCTGTACCCTGAGGTGTTGATACTATAGTATTTAGCTCGACGCTATTTTCCACACTTGTCTTGGTGGACTTCATCTCGGAGAATGTTATTTGCTGGTGTGAGCCCAGCTGTTAAGCAATTCGGGGAGTACGGTAAGAGGTATGCGATGCGCCCAGATGGCGGTTATTCAGGGATTGATCTTCTTTCAGTATCCTATATATTTACAAAATGATTTGTCTTTTTTATGGCGATGTAGATCATACGCAAGGGATAAGGAGTGGAATGATGGGACCCTTTCAGTTTTTCCCAGACCGGAACCTATCTCCTAAGCCAAAGTCCCGTTAGATGTTGGATTAGATGCGATGGACCGGGTTTAAATTGGCCTTCCATAATGAATAGTACAGCCACTTGCCATCTATTACCCACCGTACCTCCTGTGGTTCTGGTTCTCTAATGAAGCTATACCTGTAACCTGCCCAAGACACAATCAAGGTAGCTGAAGACCGTGGAAATGTTTTCCACCTTATAAACAGTCCTTCAGCATTCTAAATGGGCAGAGAGACAAAAGTAATTGGATAAAAACATTATATATTTAGGTTGATGTAGCACTAGGCCATCTATGTGCTAAAAAAAATGCTCTAGCAAGGGTCAGTGAGAAGTGGTCAAGGGTATTATTACTAAGGGCTGGCGACTCAAGCAACTGGCAGGAATCACATGACCATAACAGATTTAACAAATAGAACAAACTAAGTAGGCTAATCAATTTGTCTAGTTGCAGTGTTTTACTGGTGACGCTGTTCTTCACTTGTATAAAGGTAGTTGCTGGTTGATGCCAAACACTTTGGTAGAGGCAGTCAGAGGGCATGATAACGTAAAAAATCGAAATGAGGGATCACAAAATAAATAGGTCTCAGAGGGGAGCCAATTATTGATCCTATGATGAATGGTCTATTTAAAACTTCTTCTGAAGATAACTGATCATATATACGTGGCTTCTTTTTGATCAGCTCGCTGGGCATCCAGAACCATGGATATTAAAGGGACGACATTTTATTTGGCAACCTTCCCAATTTCTTTCGGACAGTCACAGATGCCGTCTTCTAAGTTCACGGCTGTGGAGTCGAGTCTGACTTGGATCGGCCTCTTACTTACATAGTGCGCACCCGAGAATTACTTCGAGAATTCATGAGGTTTGACGGGTGAAAACCCGTCTATCTTTCTCTTGAAGGATAGGAGGTATGACTGTGCCACCGGCACCCTTACTGTTCTTTTTACCGTCGTCGAATTGATACCATCATGTAAAGTGTAAATAAAGAACGGCCATGGCCGTAAGTTATTAGAATTCTAAATGGTACTAAGAGTAAACGACACGGCGTCGGAGGAGGTACTATCCCACATTGTTCGCAGCAAGTCAAAAGCCATCCAACGAGACGTAAATGTCACTTGTAGGGAATATCTGCTGAGGGATACAGGCGCCTCCATGACTTGCAGGTAATTCCTCTCGGAATTTTTTCCAAGCCCCCCTACTTTGGGCAGATGTGCATCTTCCATTATCATTTCCGAGGTCTCAAAATGGTGGTATGTTGCCCCCCTCATTGATGGATTTCCCGTGAGAGGAAGTCGACCAAGACTCGCGAGTGAATCTACAGGAGAATTTAGAACCCCAGTCAATTCCACAGTTCTCATTCCCATACCATAGAGATTGAGAACGGAGATGAAGTATATCAAAATTCACCTCTACGATCATAGAATATGCTGTTTCCCAAAGACCATAATATCCCCTGAAATCCATACTATCCAAGTCTATATAAACTGGACAGGAACCTATTCTCCAGAGGTTACTCTTCTTAATATATCCCGCTTTCCTATCATCACACAGACAGCTATACCACCGAGAAAAGAGAGAGAAAGTATTCTCGTTTCAAACAGCATCTGCATCAGAATATAGCAATTATCTGTTTCCTGTTCTATGACAAGATCCCCAAAACGCAGAATGGAATTCGGGCTTGATATTCCCAGAATATTGTGATACAATCACCCTGCAACTAGTTTGACTCTGCAGTGAAGAGCCATAAGCCCGTAGCATGTCCGTCGATTCCCTTTGGTAGGTATTCACGGTTTGCGGCTCCCTCTCGTCTATTTAACTTCCGGGACCCCACACATACTCTTTTCCTCCTCTCCTCTCTATCCAATGTAGTTCTAACTACACGGTATATATACCACCTCACCGATTGACTGCTCATTTAACAGTCAATCGTAAGCCTTTTTGTCTTGTTTCCCTAGGTAGGTAGGTGGCTCGATACTAGGAATGGCACGCGCCTTCTACACGAACTCCCAGCATCCATCTCCGCTTGCAAGATTCGTGTCAGATAGCACATTTAGAAGAAAGAAGAAACCTGCTAGCCAGATTACTCGGGAAAAACACAAAAAACGAGAGAAAAGGCGTCAAAAAAGAGATACGACATATACCGATATCTGACAAAAACACCAGAAATGGCAACAGACAGACACCAAGAAGGGAAAAAGCCTGCATACGCACGAAGTATCAGGTAGTTCTCTGTTCAGTGAACCCGTCAACCCTCGAAACAGACTCACTCAAAGCCCATTGACCCTGTAACTATTCCTGCTGGCTACAAAGTCCTATGTGCTGTACACATCCTCGAAGGACCTTACTGTGGACGAGACCAGGCAGTTGACCGTACGGATTGGCAACCTACCCTTATTTGCAAGATTGGGAATAGAAAGCGTCTACCATACTCAGTCGATGTGTTCTATTATGCGGTCAGCGCTATCAGTATACGCAAAATGGAGGGGTACCGTCTAATCATGGAGAATGCCAATCCACGACAACCCGATATTGCTTCCCCGCCCTCGACCAGGAAGAATATCACTCCCCTTCCACTATGGCAAATGTCTCCTTCCGAAGTGCGGAGAAAGGGTTTTCACTGTTTACGTGAATGTCATCATCGAACACATTCGTGTTTTCGCTTTATCGCTGAAGTAAACGCTTTTCTGGGGTCGGCACGGTGAACTTCCTCTTGTAACTCTGGCTCCTTTTGTATTTTCACTTTTGCTATTTTCCTTTTAACGTTGACGTGTTGCTACTCTACCAAAGCGAAACGGACTGGACTGGTTTCATGCTGACGCTAAATAGGACATGTTGCAGCAGCACTTTAAACAATTAATTAGAGTGTGCATTCTTTGAAGGATTTGGCGTCGGCAATTGTGGTCAAGATAGATATACAGGCTTTCATAGGGCATACATAATCAATATCAGATAGGTCACCAGCACCTGTGCTTTCTAGAGGGCATCTCAATGAAAAGTACTTCTCCGCCAATGCGTAGGCAACCTAGAAGTCCCGGGCAAGGGTCTCGCGGAATCCAGTTACATGCCAGACACCTCCGGCCCCAACAATCCAGAGCTCTTTCTGTCCCAAGGCCACATTAACCGCCACATAATCACCCCCACCGACGCGAATGGTCCCCAACGCCAGCCCAGTCTCCGGGTCAAGCACATCGACCCCCTCTCCCGCACCGGTGAAAACCCAGCCACCCCTAGTGGTTTTGATACCGTCGTAGACGAACGAGATCGGAACGCTGACGAGCCGATGACCGCTCGTCAATGCGCCGGGGTACGACACATCATACGCTTCCAGAGTCCGGGGCCGGTACGGGTATTCTTGGTGGCTCTTGTCCGGGGATACGGCCCCCGTGTGGGAAATATAAATAGTCCCCTTGCCGTCGCGGCCTCGGGAGAAAGCAATGCCGTTGGCCTGGTTCTCAGTAACGTGAAACGGTCTGGGACGGAGCGTGGTGCCGTTGACGAAATAGACGGTAGAGAGCACAGGTGGTGTGAAATGTACAACACCTCGTCCCTACACATCCAGTTAGTATCTACTTGGTGCGTATGTAGCTTCATTGAACTAACCCAGCCATAGTGATCATCTGTGATCCAGAAATTGCCCTCAGAGTCGATATCAAGATCATTGAATCCCTGAAACGGCATCCCGTAGTAGTTATTCAGCAACGTAGTCGTCTCCAGAGTATCCGGCGTAATTCTACTCAAAGACGCAGTCCTATTCCAGCTCCCATCTGTCACCACATAATACGCTCCATTGTGGAATGCACAACCGTGCACGTTGTGAATCGGCGGATTGGTCGAAATCTTGCGCAGCTCATTCGTCTCCGTGTTCAGGAGGTACTGCCAATCGTGAGAACCATCGTCGCCCCCTGGAGGGCCCCATTCGATAAAGAAGAGCTCTTTGGTCGATGGGTTGTAGCAAGGTGCTTCGTGGGTCTGGAATGGCAGATCATGTAACCGGCGAATGCTTGCCTCGGGACCGATTAAATCGAAGAATCGTTCGTCGTATGCGACGAAGTCGGTGGAGTTGAGATATTCTAGTCTGTTGGTTGGCTTTAGCTATCAATTACACAAACTTAAAAGACATAAAGAAAGAAAGAAAGAAAGAAAGGGAAATGCAGATTGAAGCCTACGCTTTGGTCACTTCGGGATCTGATGTCTCAGTTCTAGTCTGCGCGACGAAGGCAGACCGGTTGAATTCACCCGCGATCACAGCAAACGAGGGGTTTTCATAGGATAAATACGCCCATTGCGCAGCTGTATTCTGGAACTCAAGGGGCAATGGCGTCAGGAGAGCTGTCGCTAACGGGAGGAAGCCGACCAAGCTTATGGAGAGAAGCTTGGGGCGCAAGGAGTAGGCGATAGAACGCATCGCTGCGGTAATTATCAGTCTGGGGAGTTTGCCCATCGAGTGCGACATAGATGTCTATATCTATGTATCCCTATCATTGTTTAGTTTCATTCCACTCTCCCAGTGGCTTGCTGACTGTCGACTGCAAATTGCAATTGTTACCAAAGTCCGACTTGGCATAGAGGTCCATATACGCTTGCCGACTTGGCGACTGAAATTAGGTCAACTTGCTGACAGAAAGAGCTGCTATGATACGAACAAGTCCTAAACTAACTGATAAATCCGACTCAAAGTGTTTGAGCATCATTGTTGGTTGGCATTAATTCTACTATATACAAGTCCGCATCCATATTGGATCAGGTATGCCGTTCTTTATATCCTCCTCCCACACCACCCGTTTCGAATATGCAGAGATACAGGCCCTAATTAATTAATCCCAGGGTTGTTCAGCATTTCATGGAGAGAACTATGCCTGATCCCTGCACAACCCTAGCACTCCTCTTTTTTTTTTTTTTTTTTTTTTTTTTTTTTTTTTTTTTTTTTTTTTTTTTTTTTTTTTTTTTTTTTTTTGTGTTTGTTTATTTTTTTTCATCGGAGCAATTACGTACAAGCAACGACTCGGAGTATATGAACTCGGACGGAGTATATCACCTCGGAGTCCCACTCGGAATGGCAGACCATAGATATCTCGAGATCGGCACCCCACTCGGAGTAATATGTGCAAAGGAAGGATAGGAATGTGGTGTCTGAGAATTACATTAGGCAACGCACATTTGCAGTAGTATGGGAAACCAGACCTGCGGTGTATATCGTTGTGGGTATCTAAAATCAGCATTAAATTAATATGCAGGGCAATGTCATAATGTTGAATGGGTAATTTACATTAACTGTCTTCCAAAATAGCTCTAGATTCCTCTGTAAGCGTCACAGTAACCACACCGACCTGCCTAAAAATACAAAAATTGAAAGGCAGAGAGAAAGAAACAGGAGACAGAGGATAGCTTTTCCATTCGTCAGGAAATTCTAGGTAGACCATAGTAGTTATTATCTCAGTACAGATGTCAAAGGCAGTATCAGTATCCCAACTGGTGGTTCGAATTAAAGGTCACTGTCAAAGACATAGTCAAAAATCTTATTTATTTTTATCGTGAAAGACAATTCAATCTACCGTAACAACCCTCCCCACAATTCGTTCTACCAACATCTCTATGCATATTGACTTAGACTGCAATCTCTCGCCGCTTCATTCCAACATTTACAGCAATTGGTTTCCTGGCCAATCCTTCACATACTTCCATTTCATCTTTTCTCAAAACAAAATCATATCTCCTGGCCCATGTTGCCGTAATTAGTCTCAATTCCATCTCGGCAAGGTTGCGCCCGAGGCATGCTCGTGGGCCGTAGCTAAACGGGATGAACGCCTTCTTTTGGCGCGGCGTGAGATTCTCCCATCTTTCGGGCCTGAACTCTTCCGCGTCGGGGCCCCAGACTTCTTTCAGGTGGTGCACCGTGTAGATTGGAACACTCAAAACGGTACCGGGGGGGTAGTAGCGTCCCCTTATGGTGAGGCCTGGGGTGCCTCGTGGTATTTCACGCGGGAGGCCTAGACTGATAGAGGAGTGGTGCCGCAGAGATTCATTGATGATAGCTCCTAGATATGGAAGCGTCTTTACCTGGTCATACGAAGGGACCACAGTGTCTGCAGGAAGCGCCGAATCAAGCTCTGCTTGCAGCTTCTTCAAAACGCCAGGAGTTCGAACGACATGGTACATCAATGCGGCAAACGTGCTACTTGTCGTGTCCGTGCCCGCGATGAGCACGGTCAAAGACTCAGCAGTGAGCTCTCCTACCCCAAAGGGCTGGCCATTGTCGTCACGTCCCTCCCTCACGCGCTCCAGCAAGTCCTTATGGCGGTCAGCGCTGGGTGGGTTGTTAAGGCGATCGAGAATGCGGGCTGTGCCTAGGCTGCGCAGATTGTTCATTCCTGTGACGCCTGCGTGGAAGAAGGGATCCGGGATCCATTTTAAGTAAGGCCGGAGTTCGGGGAGCGCTCCTACGGTAGCCGCGATTTCACTCCTAGTAGTAAGGCTCGTGATAACGGGGAGGGAGATGGTCTTCTCCTTGCTGAGGCGAATCGTTATATCTTCTGAAGCAGCTTCGAGCACGCCAAATGGCGCACCAAATGCAAGATCGCCGATGATGTCGAGGACCAAGTAACTATCACGTCAATACATAATCCGTTCAAGGTTGTGATTATGGCTAGACTTACTTGAGCCACACACGGCCCTCCACATTTGCGTAACCGTCAGGTTGGGCTTCCTTCTCGGCGATATCGTCCCATTTCTGCAGGAAGACCTTCAACCAGGAATGGATGAACGGCTCAAAGTTTCGCATTGCTTGCGGAGCGAAGCTATGAGATACCACTTTTCTTTTGCGGGAATGCTCGGCGCGGTCCCTGGAAGTGAAAATGCTGCGAGTTGTGATGAGAGAAGCATCATAATAGGACCTGGAGAGTCTTCAGCAATACTAAGCATAGTTAACGCATTAGAGCCTTGCTCACGATTTTAGAAGACCGCTCCCATGGCCGTATATTGTCTGAATGACCTCCTCGTCGGCGATGCTGATATGATTAGGTTGTATGCGGACAATAGGGCCATATCGCTTATGAGCCTCGTCTACATATTTGTAACGCTTGCCTGCTCGACAAGCAAGTAACAGCCAAAAGTTCGAGAACTGACCTGCAAGGGGTCCGGGTATATCCCTCAAATGATGAAATGTCCAGAAATAAGGAACAAGATAATATAGAAAGATAAAAATAGGTCCAACAAGAGCAACCCATGGGGAAATGATGAGTTCAAGTGACAGCACCATATTGTGATAGAGACTGCTGCTCAAGACAACAGTAAGAGAACTTCAGACGGGAGAGTACTGCCAATGCAAAGAGAACGAAAAAGTAAGAAAAACGTAGCAAATATTATCGAACTCGAAGAAATGGCTAAGTAATTTGTTATTCTGTGGCCTTTGTAATCACATTATCCCACGTTGTTGATTGGATGATCGGGCATGTAGTTTTCTTGACAGTTGCTTCGGAGCCCAGTCGGAAGATTGTAATGTGGAGTACAAATTTCGAGAATTCTTTCTTCTAAAAGAGTAGCAGATATTTGTTCCGATTCGGACGGATAGCTGATGTATCGGCGTAAGTCCTCACTACCTGCGGTGAACATTCAGCTGGTTGATAGTGTAAATCCATGTCTATCCCTTGGGCGGCGCTGAGATGGCTATCCACGGGGCCTCAAACACCGGGGACAGTCTTCCGACACTCTCTAAGCCATTCAGGCCTTACCAGGCTCCATCAGATGTTGAAGAAATACCCCGCTTTTTGTAAAACAGGGATGTTGGCTATAAGCCTTAGCTCAGTTGGCATAGCATCATGATGGCATATCACTGTTATCTACGACAACACATCCACCAAAGCGTTCGCCCAAACCCCTGGACAATATGAAGGGTGAAATTATAGACAGCAAAATAGACGAATCCATTACTGTCAAGAAAGAAGATGCTCCAATCGAGGCCTCTTCGGTGCTACTCAAGCAATCTCTCTGGCAGCGGTTGAATGCCCGAAGTGGTCTTAATGAGCTGGGACAAGAGATGCTGCAACAATCACTGCAGTTTGACCGCGCTCAACTAGAGGAGGACTCTGTCAAAGTTAGACGAAAGCTGGATTTTTTAGTTCTCCCCATGGTTAGATTATAGGCGTACTGCTTCTGAGCGTCCAGCGTGCTAATAGCCACCTAGATGATGATAACGTACATGCTATCATTCTTGGACAAACAGACGTAAGTGAAGCAAATCGACATTGATAAGCAAGCATGTCTGTAACACGATAACTAGTCTTAATTACTCGAACGCGTACGGCCTCCAGGTGGATACCCATATGACGGGTGATGATTACTCCTGGGTCGTCAGCGCTCTCTACTTTGGCTGGCTATGTATGTTACGAGAACCATCAACTGGAGTAAAGAAAGGCTAGTTGACTCAATCCTAGGTGGTGCATGGCCATGGAACATGTTATTACAACGTCTCCCAATTGGAAAGACAGTCGGAGCAATGCTGATTGTGTGGGGAGCGGTCTGCATGCTGCAGGCTGCAGTCTTCAACACTGGCGGATTCTTTGCAGTTCGCTTCTTTCTTGGTCTATTTGAGGCATGTATCTCACCATCCTGGGTGCTTCTCACTTCCATGCTATGGACACGTGAAGAACAATCACTCAGGAGCTCCTTCTGGCTTTGCACAAACGGCCTTGCGAGCATTCTAGGATCTCTGCTTGCTTACGGGACGGGTACGGCTGAAGGACTCACAATTGCAAATTGGAAGTTAATTTTCTTGGTGAGTGTCGTAAGTAATGTTATTTCGTCGCCGTGATTGCTAATTAGCGTTCTTAATTTTACAGATTGTCGGCGCTCTGACTCTCCTGTGGGGGTTTGTCATTTTGACCTATCTACCAGATGGGCCTCATAACGCGAAGATGCTCTCTGAATATGAGCGTACTGTAGCAGTTTGGCGAGTATCACACAATCAGATGGGAATCAAGAACCCCACAATTAAACCTCATCAGATCAAAGAGGCGCTTCTCGACGGCAGATGCTATCTACTTTACATGGCGGGAATGGGCATTGGAATACTAAACAGTGGAGTCACCAACTTCATGTCAGCCATCATCAAAGGATTAGATTTTGACCCATTGCGGACATCCTTGATGCAAGCACCCGGAGGAGCATTCGAGATAGTGGGTTGCCTGTCACTTGGCTACGCGTCTCAGTATCGGAATATGCTCGGCATCTCGGTTATTTTGGGCTGCTTGCCCGGCATGGTTGGGTTGATTGGCCTCTTAACCATACCAATTGAACGCCGTTACGCCCTCTTGGCTATGTGTTGGATGCAAAATTTTGTCGGCGCTCCTATAATACTGAATTGGACGCTAGCCGGTGTCAATGTGGCCGGCCACACCAAGCGCACTACTACGCTGAGCATCTATTTTGTTTGCTTTGTCGTGGGAAACATCGTCGGTCCTCACATGTTCTTATCCAAAGAAGTGCCGCGATACCCTACCGCCATCAAGGGTTTACTAGGAACTTACTGTGCGGTCATCCTTGTCCAATCCATGTATACCTTGTGGTGCTGGGTGGAGAACAGGCGTCCTGGCCGTGTCTCTCTGGTGGCAGCTCAGGAGAATTTATTGGAGGGTTATCAGGATATGACCGATAAAGAGAACAAACACTTTCGGTATAGGATATAGAAAAGGCTTTAGTATATGGGTGTTCTATGCGTTCCATGCGAGGTAATATTGTTGACTAAATCGACACCGGATCTAGCTAGAGGGCCCATGCCTGATATCCAATTTGGTTCATTAGCAGGAATGATGATGGTTTCGTATTCGATGAACTTGGCATCCATCATCACTAAATTGATCTAACCTATGGAGCCTTAAATAGCGCGTCAAGAACTGAGGCCACTTGTATGGTTTCTTCGTCCTCAAAAGGACGTCCAACGATCTGGATGGTTGATGGTTGGTTCACAAACAGGTTCGGATCATCTATGAATAGCATCGTCTTAGAAATCATATTACTAGGGGACTAGTTTGGCTGACTTACACAATTCATGATTGGGCTTATCATAGGGATTTGTTTCTACTGGTCGGTAATTGGGATCCACAGGGTCTAGCTGTGGATCCACCTTGAAGTTGGCAACTGGCAAGATCACAGAAGGGTAGTCGAGAAGATTGAACAACGATGTATATCCCCAGTAGATGTTAAAATCATGAGGGTATCCCACTGCGGGGGCGGGGGGTAATATCAATGCGTCAATTGCACGACCCGAGGTTGTTCCATCGGCCGTTTTGTTCCATACATCTGCAAATTGCTCTTTGAGAGCTCTTGTTTTGAGATTGAACTGTCTGGTGTGTCAGTGTGCTCCTCGAAAATCATGTTCACCGGAAAAGAAATAATTTTTTACCCTCAATGCCTCTGCAGCAGAGTGCTCTTGGGTGTTGAAGACTCTGAGCAGGTCAGCAAATGCTGGTATAGTAGGCTCTCCAGAAGCTGCTAGTGTCGACATCGTCCCAGAAGAGCCTGACTGGTAGTAGATATCGAACTGCCTTCCCGTTAATGTTACAGTTCTGTCAGCCCAATAAGATGCTTACCGTGGTTTTCTTAATATCCCAACAATCCAAAGGTAGGTCGAAAGTAATAACTTTGAATCAGGTCAGTGTGTGTGTTTGTTATAGTAATAAATATTGATCAAAATAAGACTCAAGATGCTAATTCACCTTCATGTCCGGCTTTTTCGAGTGTCTGCTTTGTGTGCTCTAAAGCTCGAAGTACCGGTGGGTGAGGCATTACCACACCATCCCACTTCAGTATTCCGATTGTGAGTTTACGATCTAGAGCATCTAACTTTCTCCAGGGTACAGGCACAGAAGTGGAATCGTACTGGTTGAGCGGGTGCGCGTTGATGATCCGAGTAAACAACTTGAGGTCGTCAAGAGAGTGGCAGACAGGTCCACAAGACAACTTAATTGTGAGATTCCCTGTGTTAGTATTGGTCATACCACCCTTTGGAATGCGATCCGACGTAGGTCTAATTGCATATAGTCCGTTGAAAGCGGCTGGTACGCGGATAGACCCTCCCATATCCGTTGAAGGAGCGATGGGACTACCTCTCAAGGCCACAAGCGTCGCATCTCCACCGGAACTTCCACCAGCGCCCAATTCTCTATTAAACGGGTTTACCGTGCGACCCCAGAGATTACTAACTGTCTCCAAAGCCATTCCAGACTGAGGCATGGTGGTCTTGCAGAAGAATACCGCACCAGCAGTGCGCAACGTCTTCACAAGGTTAGAATCCTCCTTGGCTATATTATCCCTCCTTGAGACGTAGCCCATTGTTACAGCATGGCCTTTGAGTTCATGGGAATCCTATTTGGCCAGGCCATCAGTATCCAAATAGCCAAGATGAGCGTGCTCTACAGTTCAGTACCTTTAATGCGATCGGAACTCCGTGTAGCGGCCCTTGCAATTTGCCCCCTTTGTCCAGGGATGTATCGAGGTCTTTTGCCTGTTGAACACCATCTTCGTAGAACCAATCGGTCAGGCAGTTGATCTATTGGTCCAGTTAGCCTACCCCTAGAATTTTCTGGGGTTGTATTGACATACCAGCTGATGTGCAATGGCAGCTCGAGCCGCAAAAGCCTCTAGAACTTGCACTGCTTTCAATTCACGAGACTCGAGACGCTTCACAATCTCGACAACGGTAAGCTCAGTAATCCTGAGTTGGTCATCTGTTAGGATGCCGCTCGTGTAAGGAACGCTCGTCACATCCTTTAGTGACCGATATTTCTCGGCATCCAGCCTCCATCGCGCGGGGATCGACTCCAGCACCTTAGCCTGAGCTTCTTTGCCTATGGTCTCCCACGACATGTTGGCTTTTGCAAATGATAATAATCGTTGGTGTCTGTCGCCTTTGTTCACGGGAAGAGGAACCCAGGAATTCGTCGAGGGCAAATGAATTCGAGTACGTGACTTCAGATAGAGAGGGCACATAGACAGTGATGACAACGAATGGAGAGAGGAACAGAAGAGGAGCCAAGAACCATCAATTTGGGGTTGCGAAGAATCTAGTATAGCTACGGCCCAGGCTCGTATAGGCCCATATGCATGAAGTCATGGCCGGGCAACCAATAGTCAACAAAAAGTTCCGGTTTTTACGGCCAACCCCGAATGGATCCCTGTCTAGCTTTCCGCCTATACTCGGACAATTTAGGGAAATCGGAGTAGGTCTCGGGGGTCATTGGGGTAAGTGGTCATCCGAAAGCCAATCAAGGGCTGGGATTCATGGCACGCAGTTGTGAGCTTGACAAGGATGATGAGACCATATGGCCACGATACCCCATGAGACTCCACGATACTACATCACATTAATAATCCATTGATTTGTCATCAAACCCTAGGTATTCTTGTATACAGAATACTTAAGGTTCATACCTCGTTATACTATTGAGCGCCCATCGATCCCCTTGCCCCTGGCTAAGCGTCCAAGACACAAACCATGACGTACGAAATAATCGATAATATCGCGGCCCAGGGCGTGTCTTACTACACGCCGGCCCAGGATCCTCCCGCAGGCACGCAACTCGAGGGATCAGTCAAGTTGTTCAGCCCAATCACTATCCGCGGGGTGACATTTCCCAACCGCTTGTTCCTAGCTCCTCTCTGTCAGTATTCCGCTAAGGATGGCTACGCCACAGATTGGCACTTAACGCACCTTGGCGGGATCATCCAGCGCGGCCCGGGCTTAGCAATTATGGAGGCAACCGCCGTCCAGAAAGTGGGTCGTATCACCCCACAGGATCTTGGCCTCTATGAAGACGGCCAGATCGAGCCATTGAAGCGTATTACGGAGTTTGCCCATAGCCAAAATCAGAAAATTGCCATTCAATTAGCTCACTCGGGCCGGAAAGGCAGTGCCGTTGCTCCCTGGCTGAGTGGTAACGCCATGGCCGTCAAAGAAGTTGGCGGATGGCCAGATGAGATTGTGGCCCCGTCGGCAATTCCGCAGGAGGCGGGCATCAACACTGTCCCTAAGGCTCTGACAAGGACGGATATCGAAGTGCTGAAAAAGGACTTCGCGGAGGCTGCGAGAAGAGCCGTTGACGCTAATTTCGATGCTATTGAGATTCACGCCGCCCACGGATATCTTTTACATCAGTTTTTGAGCCCTGTCAGCAACAGAAGAACCGATGAATATGGAGGCAGTTTTGAAAACAGAGTTCGACTGGTGTTGGAAGTTGTTGATGAGATTCGGGCTGTTATCCCGGCAACCATGCCTCTTCTTGTTCGGATCAGTGCGACCGATTGGTTCGAGTTTGGCCTTGAAGACGAGTTTCCTGAGAGCTGGACTATAAATCAATCCATCCAGCTCGCCCCACTTCTGGCGGATCACGGTGTTGATTTAGTGGATGTCAGCTCAGGCGGTATTCACGCCAAATCAGCTATTGCCATCAAACCAACCCCTGCTTATCAAGTGCATTTTGCTCAAGATATTAAGAAAGCAGTTGGCGATAGATTGCTGATATCTGCTGTTGGCGGTATTAAAACAGGGGCACTGGCTGAAGAAGTGGTACAGTCTGGAATTGATGCTGTGCAAGCTGGACGGTGGTTCCAACAGAACCCAGGTTTAGTGCGCGCGTTTGCAAACGAGCTCAACGTGAAGGTGAGGATGGCCACACAGATTGATTGGAGTTTCGAGGGTCGTGGGAAGGGCAAAAAGCGTTCGTGATTAAAGCATTTGGCGATAGAGGATAACTACTCTAGGAAATAGATGGTATTAAATAAAGATGGTTAAATGATCTGGGGATTTGATAGAGCATGTGCCGCCTGTAGATCTGGGTATGGATTTATTTCGCCAGAAATACGTCGAGTGTCTAGCGGCTTGTGCGGATAACCCAACTGTCATTTGGTGGTTGGCTAAAGGAGCCGGGATATGCTTGAATTGTAGTATCAGTATAAATATGCTGCTGTTGTTATGTGTGGAAGTCATGTGCATGGCCCTCACATAACATAGTCACTGACAGCCGTATGTTTTCGCCGTCTTGATTTAGTAGGCTTACTACCTAAGAATATCTCAGTGAAATAACTGTAGCAAGACAGCACACCACGTCCGTCTGGCCTGAGAAATCCACAATCCAGAGCGATAATCAATCATTTCCTTTAAGGTAGTACATAAAACTATGAATATTGTGAATGATCATCTATGGGAGCTCATCCGGTTAACGATCTATATATCCATTTTATCAACAATAACCATCTATATCTATATCTTAACCCACCATCCACTCTTTGTCCTTCGCTGTCTAGTTAATCTCGCTGCAAAGATAAACGCCCCTCCGAGCAGAAAACTACTACCCATGAGTATCTGGGCTCCAAGATACCTGCCCCCTGCAGCCGAAATAATTGCCCCGTCGATCGGGTTCCCCGTTAGCGTTGCAAAACTAACAATCGTAAAGTTCATCCCGATGCGTGCGCCGCGCTTCGACAAGTCGGTAGTTAGGCTCGACAGTCCAGCTGGAAACAAACTCAAGATACCACCGGCAACGATGCCGTACACGACCGTCCACGCGTAGAGTTGACCGGGTGTATGCACAGCGATCCATGAAAATACCGCAATGCCGGCGATCACGCAGGTCGGGATCATCATATTGAGCGGTCCCACCGTGTCGGCGAAATGGTTGGGTATCACGCGGCCTAGCACACCAACACCATTAAGGATCAGAAGGATATTGAGGGAGTTGGTATAAGAGAAGTGGGGGGTGATGATGTCGCGGCTGTAAGAAGCGAGGTAGTAAAAGCCGAAGAACACCGCCCAGAAGTTCTGAGAAAATTCTGTCAGTCAGCCAGTTTAATCAGCGAACCAGGTATTGGGGGTCAGGTACATACAAAGAACATGCCAGCGGTGAAGAAGGTATACTCAAGCTCTTTGAATGCAACCCATTCCACGAGCCTGCCAGCCTTTCGTGGTGGCAATCGTGACTTCATGAAGGCCGTGACAAAGAGTAGGGTGGCTACCTGCACAAAACCGATGCCTCGCAATGCCCAACCAATTCCACTGGAGGGTATCAGCTGTCTGGCCATTGCAGAGAAGACGAGGCCCCCTGTTACAGAGCCGCACGTGGCGAAACCAATGGCAAGCGATCGCTTCTTCTCAAAGTATGTAGAGACTACAGATACCGCTGGGGTGACCAGACAACCACTGCCAAGTCCGCAACAGATGCCTTGCGAAAGAACCAACTGCCAGTATTGAGTAGAAACTGAGGCAGTAAAGATGCCAAGCGTTACCAGAGCCGTGCCACAGACCAAAACGTGGCGTAAAAACCCGCCATCTGTGAAGCGGCCGATGAACGCGCCAACGAAAAAGCTCAAAAAGACTTGGATCGAGCCAATCCATGAGATGTCCGAAGGCGGCTTGTCCAGAAGTGCAGTGTAATACGTCTGAAATACACCAAAGCTGTTGATAAAACCCCACGTATTCATGAAGAGAAAATGACCACAAAGTGCTATACCACACGATTAGCTAAAGGAGCGTTTCTTTAGGATATCTAGAGAAAAGAAGCCACGCACCGCTTAGCCATGCCTTCCAACCTCCATCTGGTGGTGGACCAGGTTCCTCCCCATTTGCAAGATTGTTTACAGGACTTGAGGCAATGAAATTTGGAGGTACCCCCGTATTTAATTTTTCGGCGTCGAGCGATATGGTCCAGTGGTCTTCACTGCTTGAGGAGCTGACCCCAGTGGAATCGTCTTCCTTCCCGCGCCTAGGTGACATCTCCAGCTTTCCTTTTCGATGTCTGATGCGTCATGAGATTTAAAGAGAAGCAGATACTAGCCTAGTCCCCCTAAATCAGCACCTGTACCCAAAATGAAGGGCCATTTATTATTGTCGAAACGCATTACTGCCTGCAGATTTTTTTTCTAATTGCCCCGTTTTGGTTGGCTCGCACAATTTCGGAGTTGGTGGTGAGAGGTAACCTCCGGCCTTATCCTCCGGAACAATAGCCTTATGCCTAGCCCTTTGAAGAGGGCATCTTACTATTATTATTATTCAACATCATCAGGTGTTCGCGACCGATGGGTGCGCTATGTTGGTTCGGAGATCAATTTCTACCGCGGTCCATATCGATTCTCAAGTTGGACTACATACATTGACACTTGCCAGGCGCCTTACCATCCAGGAAACATTGTGGCTCAAATGTCAGTTGTAGCACACATACAATGAACTGTGCTCCTGCTTGTCGTGAAGCAATGCAATTCTCTAGCCGAAGATAATTCTAGGTAGAAAGAACGAGGGAGGTTGACTCTCTGTCTAATAGGATCATCTATCCTTAGCTAGAAATCTGTGAGAGTATCTAATCCTCCGAAAGAAGCGCCGGGATATGGTGTCTAAATGTGATAACCACGGTGAATATGTTGTAAGTGACGGTATGAGATAACTAACGCCATACATGGCCTTATCCAAATAGCCATGAAGCCATGTCGGATATAATGCCACATAGCGGTAGCTCTATGTCACTACTTGGATATTCTTACAAACCCAAAGATTCTCCCAACCGCACCAGTGTCGAAATCAACGCTTCAACTCCTCGTTTTGTAGTTAACCGGTTACATGCGATTCGAATACACTCTCCCGTCGAATTATACGGAGCATAGTCAATCTTCCATCCTTGCTCAGTGAGGTGTTCATATAAGACACGAGTGTTGTGGCTATTGATGGCGGCCGAACGAGCTGTCTCCGATGCCCCATTTTCTTCCCCCTTCGGTCTCCAATAGAAACAAACTTGAGCGAAGACTTTCTCAATATCTCCGATCAACTCGAGTCGCGGATGAGTCTTGACGAGATTGGCCAAATACTGTGCACTGTCAACAGCCTGCTCAACTTCGCGGGCGATGCCTCTAGTTCCATAGTAGATCCAGTGTAGGAACAGCTTTGTTGCATCAGACCGCCGAGAGCACTGTACAGTCAGAGAAGCCATATCCCGGATATCAACCACATCAGGGGCTTCCTCCACGAGCTTAGAGCTTCTCCAATTGTATTCGTTGTTATATCCATTCGCCCCATTCTCGGATATTTCGGATTCCCCAGCCGTTCGATCATGGAACAAGTATCCCGCGTTGAGTTTGTTGGCCAGCCAAAAAGTCCGCAGGTCGTTTGTTAGCAAGAAAGCACAAACGAGAGGTACTCCCAACATCTTGTGGGGGTTGAAGGCTACACTATCCGCCAGTTCAGTCCCTTTGATCAGGTATCTCAGGTTATCAGAAAACGCCACCGCTCCTCCCCAACAGGCATCAACATGAAACCACGCGTTCGCCTTCCGCGCGATCGCCCCTATTTTGTCAATAGAATCAAAGGCGCCGTTCACGGTATTTCCCGCCGTAGCATTGATGAGCAGCGGCTTTTTACCCTGTTCAATGGCATCGTCTACCGCGGCTTCGAGAGCCTCGACGTCCATTGTGCCGTCGTCCAATGCCGGCACGGTGATCACCGAGTTGCTCCCGAGCCCCACAATCTGGGCCGCATTAGACACTGAATAATGGGCTGCGTCTGAGACGAAGATCACATATTTCCCAGGCGTCACACCATGTTGCTTAGATTCCGGTGAGACGATGTTGCGCGCAACTAGCAGGGCGAGCATATTGCCCGCAGCTCCCCCGGGCACCGTAACGCCTCCAGCGTGTGGACCTTCCAGACCGAACAGTTTGGCTAAATCTCTGCTGACATGTTTTTCAACCGCCGTGAGAGCCGGTGATGCACGCCACACATGGCCATTGTTGTTGAAAATCGATAAAAACAGATCGGCGGCCGTTCCTGGCGGAGATGGCGCGGAGACTAATTTCCCCAAGAATCCAGGCGAGGAGTTATTCACTGAATGCTCGCTGAGCAACGAGACTGCATTACTGAATCCTTCTGAACCAAGTCCTTCGTTTGAACATTCGCGGAGAAGTTGTTCCAACTCCTCAGGTAGCTTTCTTAAGTCTTGCGCTTTCGCAAGGCTAGGTTCCGACGCGCCTTCGGGAATATGGAGTTTTGGCGACGTGATATTCTGAACAAGTTGCACAAGCTATAGTTTTACCTGTTAGCTTCTTGATTTCGATGTGGAAGATGCATACTAACTTCTACCAATTGCTTTTCTCTAGACGAACCAGATTCGGTACCCTTGTGAGCTGTCATCGTGTACGGATAACGCTTAAGGAGATATCTTTTGTGCCACGGATTTGTTTAAGATACGACAGGTCGGATCAAAGTCTAGAGCAATCTCCGAGTTATATTTAAGTACAATTATGCTAAAGTTACAAGGCAAAGTGCTACACAAGAAGTTTTATATGTATGCATGGTATAATACAACATCAATCTTTACCGGCCCCGGGCATCTAGACAGAGAAGAAATTGATAGAGACACACAGTAGTCCAGCAATAGAGCCATTAAGGAATAAATCTCACTTGTGCTTTTCTGGATATTATTCCGAGTGGAATCTACGATAGCCTTTAGTATGAAAGTGCTGCATCACAGCCATTCCATTTGTTGGAGTGAGAAATGTACCGAGCGAATCAACACTAGTTCTCGGAGAGATTCAGCTCCACAATTCGGAGGATAAATAAATAAATAAATAAATACATCAATGAAATTAACTAGTTAGCGGCGATCATTGAATTATCTATACCTAATTACATGCCATGCCGATCGTTTCTGCATCATTATTCCGATGCACGCTTACGGTACCCCACTTAGGCCAGACCTTTTGTTCACATTTTCAATGCAGGGGGTGGAGTCAATTCGTCTTGGGTTGTTCCTTCATACATGCCCCTCATGTTCTCTCTCATGAGTAATTGTCCTTTATGGCCTCGTCTGAAATAGTGATTGATCACCCCTCCCAGGCATAATCAGTACAGTGTCCGAAGGATTGCTTTCCACGCAAAAAGCCGTCTAAAACAATGGCACCAGAAAACTGGCATCGTGGGGATTATCTCGTCTCGACAGATCCTAACCTGCTCCAGGTCGATGCTGTCAATGCCGCCCTAGGTTCTGAGATGGTATGGTGGGCTGGAGATCTGCCAGCCGCGGCACTTCAAGAGGCGCTACACAGTTCACTCTGTTTCGGCCTCTACCAAAAGACACCGATAGAGACATCAAACGGGGGTTCGTCCTCTTCAACCTCAAACGGAGTCGAACGGTCTCCGAGTAAGTAGATTCCCACCAGAGTGGGGGAAAATATCAATACCCCCTACCCCGTCGTTTCTGGCTAAGACTGTCGTCGCAGTAGTAGATAGGACCCCTCTGAAACAGATCGGGCTCGTGCGAGTCATCACGGATAACGTTACGTTCGCGTACCTAACTGATGTCTATATCCTGGACGGCCATCGCGGAGCCGGTCTTGGGCGCTGGATACTCGAAATCTTGAATGAGAAGCTACGCAGCTGGCCGCATCTTCGACGCGTGATGCTCTTGACCACGGACAAGATGCATCTTTTCAGCCGGAACTTGGGCATGAAGGACTACAGGGAGTTTGATGGTATGAAGGGAGTGTCGATCGCCATGGTTGAAGGGCCTGGTGCGCAGCATTGAGTGGATTTGGGTCGTTTCATGTCTATACTGCCCACTTTAGCATATGTATATTCGTTTCAGGTAGAAACATGAGAAGATTCTATATTCTATAGTATAAACATTTTTTTACACAAAATAATCCATATTGAAGCAAAATGTGGTAATTACGACAGGTTAACAGCCTGCAAGAGAGGTCGTCCACAACGGTGGTCTAGAACGAGATGGGGGCGTGGTTGAGCTCGATTAGCCATCGTAGAATATGAGGACTCATGCTTGAACTGGATAATTCTGATTCATTGCAGTGCCGTAGTTGACATTCATACAGTACGCCAAGGCCCATTCTATGTCACACTGAGCTTGCAAAAGACGTCACTGCCTACAGTGCTCGATTGATAAAATATCTTTTCGGGATTACCGATTCCAAATATAGCCACCCTGACTCTAGGCCGATCTATTCCGACCCTAAGCCCTCGAACTAGGTGCTCAATTCAGGGCATACGAATATCTCCGAGTGATCAGCTAAGGCAAACTACTGTTAATGAGTCAAAACATGAGTCGGCGAAGCTAATCTTACGTGGCTCGCCGGCTGGCGGAGATTCGGGGATACATCGAAATGAGCGTAGCATCCCACAGTGAAAGAGCAGCCTCGATGAAACAAGCCGGAACCTCCTCTATTCCAGATGCCATCCTTTCATCCGACGCCGACTGTGTCTTCCTTACGGAAACCAAATCTCCGGTTACGAGCGTCCCCCGATAGCAGAAATTCCTTGGCTGTAAGGCCCGGAGGCAACTTAGCTGAAAACGTGCTCAGCTGAAGGAATTCTAGCCTCGGTCGGCCAAAAACCGGGAAAAATGATTCCTAGGTCTATTCCTCCTAATGGGGTGATGGGGATTATCGTATGAGAATCTAGGCTTTTTTTTGACAGCTGAGATCACCAACATGTCGAAGGATATAAGGGCGCTCCTGTGCGGTAAAGAAGAACCATTCTCAAGCATTCCAAGCAGTGGAAACACTCTCAGTATCAGAACCCCTCTCCTCAAGCTTTTATTTTTCTCTACCTCCTTTCAAAATGACAGTTAGCCGTCCAGCTGAATATAAGGATGTCCGCACTGCGGACCTCTCCACCATTCAGTTCTCCAACCTTTTCGATAAGGATGAGGCGGAGCTGAAGAAGCTTCTCAAGGCTTGCGAGAAAGACGGTTTCTTCTATCTCGATCTCCAGAGCGAAGGCTCCGAGAAGTTCTGGAAAGACCTACACGACATCGACAGAATCACCAAAGAATGGTTTTCTCAGCCAGCAGATGTGAAGTTGAAGACCCCCACCGTGTCTCTGTCTCACGGGTGAGTTCCTAAACCCTACAACTGATCTTGACTAGACAATAAACTAAATAAATTTGTAATCCAGTTTCAAGGCTGTCGGTAACCAGTCGGGGGCCGTTGAGTCGCTCAAAGACGGCTTCGAGGCCCTTAAGGTATGCTACTACTTCACTCCACACTATCAGATCAATTTGTAACAAGACTAGATTGGAAAATTCGAGTTAGACGGCCGCTGGGCGCTTCCATCCGTCGCACAAGACAACCTGGTCCTGTTCGACCAGTTCACTGCTGCTTGCCATTTCATCTCGAAGCTTTTGCTCGACTGCATTTCAGATGAGCTTGGTCTCAAGGGAGACGCTCGTCTCGAGACCTACCACCGTGACGACTGCCGGTCCAAGAGCACCCTTTACTTCCTTCACTACCCTCACGGCGCTCAGGACCCCAGCCAAGTGGGCCAGAACATGCACACGGACATCGGTTCCCTCACTATCCTGTATGCGCCGCAGTGGGGGCTCCAAGTCTTCTCACCCAACGACGGCGCCTGGGAGTACGTCGAACCGCGCCCAGGCCATGCCATCGTCAATGTCGGCGACACCCTGCGGTTCCTGTCGAACAAGCGTCTCCGCTCCGCACTGCATCGTGTCTTGCCTCTGGGCGGGATTCAAAACGAAGACCGCTACTCCATTTCGTATTTCTTGCGGGCGTCGGACTCGACCGAGTTCAAGGATAGCGATGGCGATGAGTCTAGCGCTAAACACTGGTACCTGAAGAAGTATGAGATGTATGAGCTGCCCCATTCGATCCAAAAGGAAAAGACGACGCTTTCGGGTGGAATGGCGCAGGAACTACTCGCCTCGTTTTAATATTCGACCCTAAAATAAATGGATTCAATGCTTTTTTTCTTTCTCTTTTTCTTTTTTCTTTTGTTTTGCCCATTTTTCATCAGGCCGTTCCCTTGACACTCAAAAAATTCTTCGATTTTAGTTAGCATAGCTTTTGAATCTACTTGGTTTGCAGTCATATTTGCGCATCAAAGCAAGCCCTAGTGCAACGCAATCGTGAGAGAAGACAAAAAGGAACGATTGTTTCGTCGACCAAACACAGTTGATTGGGGATGTCGAAGCCCCAAGCCAGGGCGGGTTCTGGGTGGGAATTCAGTAATCCGTAGATGAGTATGAAATAGATAAAAAGAAAGGGTAAATTGAGTCT
Source organism: Aspergillus bertholletiae (assembly GCA_009193595.1). Taxonomy (NCBI): domain Eukaryota; kingdom Fungi; phylum Ascomycota; class Eurotiomycetes; order Eurotiales; family Aspergillaceae; genus Aspergillus; species Aspergillus bertholletiae. Next base: position 257,341 of record ML736173.1, read on the forward strand.
ACAGAATTAAAATAAGTTACTAGTAATATATTTTATTATTTTAATATACATATTTAGGCGTTTCTCTTATGGTAATATTGCAAAATATAACAGAATTTGTAGATGCAGATGTCTGCGAGTGCCTCAAACATTTAAATCACCCGATCGTGGTCTGTTTCTTTGTCCTTTACCATACATATACCTAGGGCCTCATGTCTTTCTAGTTCTAGCTCTAGTTTCTAGTTCTTCAAGAAATCAAGATCTTTCCATTTCAACGTCTTACTTCAAACTTCCACGGAATTTAAAGAAATGAAACGTCCAGCCGTAATCTGACTTTTATATATATAACACCGTCACCAACCGAGAAAGTATATATAACCTCCAAAGGACACCGACCAGGGAAGGTGAGACTATTACAATGTATTAGTATTTATTATCCCTTACCCATAATACCAGTGTCATTGCATAATATTCTTCTGTTATATACTGTATAGCCATACCGGCAAGGCCGCACCTTCACATGATATTACTACCATGTCAAGTCACTCCTTAAGTCAACCAAAGCAACAGCCACATTGCCTGAATAGGATACCAGGAGCTTTTACTGACTGTTAGATATCCTTCTACTGACCTACTGGATTTCCTCATCTAAGATGTCATGACTCGTGGGATATATCATTAAGCCTATTCACACCTCTGAGCGGACAGAATATTTACGGTTTATAAGAAGAAAGGGTTGCACACTGCCGAGCCAAGTCGGTTCGTGGAAATGCTGATTGCTACTCAAATAATTCTATTCTCGTCATTTTATCTTTCAATGCTTCTATAACCCCCAAGGTCTTTGTATCATCCGTTTCTTCCACGCAGGATCCTTTTAATGCTGCCAAGATTGACTCCCCCTGTTTGCCGCCGAGAAGCCCTGGTCGTCGGGAGACACTATCGCAATATGGCTCCTCCTCTGAGACGCAGCAATCCTGAGGAAGCCCTAATGCAGACTCAATGGGTCGTATTTTTAGCTGCATGAGTTGTACAAATAAACGACCAAAGACATTCTTCGGAGAGGGGACGACGAATCCCCCCAGCGAAATATTCGGCGTTGAATTCACGATGAAATCCTTCACCACGGGGTTACTGCATGCTTGGTCGAGGACGTAGGAAAAGATGCAATCGTATATAAGGACGAGCTGCAGATAACAGGATATAGCAGTTAAGGAATAGGAGATGTTCATTTCCTGTCGAAATCCTGGTGTTCTACTTCCCTCCTGGTGGGTCATCCGGCTTCTGACGGTACTGAGGAGATGCTCAAACTCGGAGATGACCTCAAATGTGCTGGAGAGCGGGTTGAATTCTCGGCTTCCGTCGCCTGGCTGTCTTTGACAACTGCATGGGTTGCAATCTAGCTTCATGACCGTTGTAATGTCCCACGATACCGACCGGAGCAGAAATAGTTGTTTGGAGAGTTGTTGTTGCAGTCGCGGTAGTTGGAATCCAGGGTCATAGGTTTGGTCCAGCAAGTGAAACGGTGAGCAGCGATTCAAAGCACTTGAGTCGCCTGGTGAACTCCATAGAAAAGAGAAGTCAGTCGCTGGGTCGGGGTACTTAAGCCGTGAGTCCGCAAAATCCTGAATGTAGATCGGGGGGGAGACGGGTGAGAAGAGCGTCGCAGGATCACTTCCACCGCTATCCAAAGAGGAGGCGGACGCCATCGCAAAGAGGTCTTCTGGTATGAGTGATCCATTTCCGGGGATAAACCCAGAATCGATTGCCGTACTACTGTCTAAGCTTTTGGTTCGAGACTCTCTCGGTTCTCGGGCGGATGATGAAGGATTATTGCGCCCTGCTGGGCGGCCCGGCGTCTTTCGCAGACTGATAATGCACTCCGCCTGAGCTTGTAGGCATCTCACACATGGCTCAAAATTATTTTCGTCTCTGCGAATACACTTGAGTTTCTGGTCCCGGCAGCGCTCACAGGCCAAGCGTCGCTTCGACATGGGCTCTGGTGGATCTGAGTGGTCTGTCGCCAGCATCTGACCGACAGGAAGTACGACCAAGAAAAAAAAAAAAAAAAAAGGAAAAAAAAGGAAAATTGGTATCTTAGACTAAGAATGTTGCAAGGAGCATGCGCCGAGGATTGATAGACCCGAGTGAGACGTGCATCAATCGCAATTGACGCGGCCCGATCACCCAGCGTCTTTATAGTACCTATTGGCCCTGCCAAAGGAGTGAGTCAGGGTCCGCACGCCATACAAAACATGCATTCAACCATAATTGCGTACGACTTTCGAGAAGTGGCAATGGTTCAGCAGTTGCTTACGCGCTTCGTGAGCACTAGCCAAAGGGGGGAATGATTGTTAATCAAAAAAGGGAGCGATCCTACCTTAAACAGCCAGCTCGTATCCCCGTGCGGAGTTGCAGTGGGCCCGGTAATGCTGGAGCCTCTGAAGGCGTCGATGTGACTCCGGAAAACACAAGGCCCCAGGGCTGCATGTGGTTGGATTCTGCAATAAAAGTGTCATAGAATGATTAACAGAATACGATTGGCACGTCATTCCCAGACCCTGGCAATTACCAATCTAAGTTAAGCGCTAGTTTTTCTCCCCGATGATCCGTCTAGATTGACTTCGGCAGCTTGTTCTGCTCTTCCATTCTTGGTTCGTGGTCCAGATGAATCCACCGACCACTCCCTGCTAGGCCCCAGGGCGACTACTCACTAAAACAGGTAGCCTTAGGCGAGAGATCCAGAGCAATCGAATGCCTGCAAGAAAGTACGACAAAGTGGTAGGCCCACAACGGCGACCTAGATTTATACCTTGTCGCCGGCGGCAACGAGTGAGCCAGCGGGCGAAGGATCCGGGCTGCGAGCCGGCCCGGGATCCACATACCTATCCAGTGGTGGCGTATTTCAGTGCTTCGACGGTACAACCGTGTGCTGGTTTGGAGCTGAAATCTGAAACCTGAAGAGTGAAATTCATATCTTCAGGCCTAGCCAGTCTTGGAACTAGGTATGTAATCTCCAACTCTCCATCCGCCGCGGGCCTGTGAGGGCCTGAGCGTATTTGCGCGTCTCTTGGCGCAGATGATCAATGATCGTCAGAGAAGATTTTACTTAAATGTGAGTGGACAGGTAAACGTAATTGAGGAGCGATTGGGGGGCTAGCTCTCAATTCTATATCGAAGGATTCTTTGGGCTTCTGTCTTGCGTGTGCGCCTCCAATGTGGTGTGCTAGGCAAGACTCCCGAGCTTGGAGCAACCTCATCTTCTGCCGTCCATAAAAATCCAACGCTGAATGGCCCGGCTATTCCACGTGCGCTTATTGAACGCTCTCAGTCCGACTTCCCCTTTGGGCCAACATAGCGAGGGTCGGGAGTCTGCCGAGGCCGAAGAAAATTGTCATCGCTGGGGAATCGTTAGTCGAGTCAACCTCAACATGTTCCTTCAAGGGGCAGTGTTACAGATAGATGGTCATTAGGCTTAGAAGGTTTGCAGTATACCGTATATATAGGCACCAGTGCAGTACTTATTCTAATTGTTATATATGTGCCGTTACTGCCTGGATGAGGACTGGACTTGTGCAACAATAGGGTAAGATCAAAGATAGCAGGTTCCTGCCAAGCATAAATCTCTACATTTATGTCCTTAGGGCGCTGTTCCTGATTTCCTGTGCCCAATGTCACGGTGGGATTTCTCTCTGCCCTGCGCGGTTGTATAGATTTCGGGATGGTCCTTTACTTCTGCCCTAGGGCATTACGACCGTTCCCGTTCTTACTAATTATGAATTCCATAACTACTTAGTTATAACGTATTTCACCAGCGAGCGTTTCACACGGGCAAGCGTTCCAGCCCTCGAGAGTCCATCTCATATAAAGTGGTCACTTCTAAACATCGGATATCTCAACAACGGAGAAGATATAGCTGGGGCTAAGGGGCTTGGGTTATATAATATTCTAGTATATTAGATACAGAGATTCGTACTTTCTGTAAGTCTCTCAATAAAGACAGTAGAGTTTTTGTGTATCTTATTAGCATACCACTCGACCAAAACAATCAATTGGCGCTTGGTCGCGCCTTGACCCTACCCAATATATTTTACGACGTACATATTCGTGGTAACGTATTCCACCTCGATATCTCCTATATATAACCCAAAATCAAATATCCTGACAACAATGAAGATTCAATATTATATCTGTTAATATATCATGTAATATATATGTTATCTGTAGGATATCTTGAATTGAGTAGAGCTACTTAATACGTCTTGAGCCCTGGTATCTTAAGATTTAATCAAAGTTTTCTGAAGTTTACTTTATACAAGAAACAACTGAATTGCGAGTAACACTACGGAACTCCCTCTCTAAAATCTCTGTCCTCGCTCCCTCCTAATTGCTGTATAGATATCTCCGTAGCTTGTCTTTATGAACTGTTCTCTTTTATCCTATTCCTTTCTTCTACTCAGAGGTTTCCGTTTTCTAAGGCGGCTACGTTTGAAAGCATATTGTTGGTATAAAGCATCCCATTATATTATTCCCCATTCTCCAAATGCACAAGGACACCTAGCTATGACTTGTACCTTCGCCCTATCGGTTATTTCTTCAGCTGAATTCGTTACTACGTAACTAAAACTATCAACTATGAAATTAATCTCATGAACATGGCGGCTTGTTGCTGCCTCAGGCATTCTACCACAGCCTCGCAAAAGAGTTGCAGTAGCTCCTATGGATACACCCATAGATGTTAACCGTGGCACAGTGGAAAAGTGGTTGCTATCTACATATAACTGTCAATCCTAATTTCCTGAAGGATTTATTTAAATTACTCTTGCCGTCTTTCACAAAACAGGAATGCACTAGTAGTAGTACATAGATTGACAATTTAACGTGCTCTTTAGCTCAAAATCTAGCTGTTAGACTGAGCATGCTAGGGTTTATTATACAATCTAGGCCCTGGCTTCTAACTAAATAATGTGATGCTGGCAACGGTCGAGATGATTGAAAGTGGATCACTTTTGGGACTCGAAGAAACGTGACCCACCAAAACCGGACTAGCGCAGGTCCTGCGATAAGAATGACAGCAGCTTTGGTTCCTGTGGCTCCCCGGAGTCAGTGACGTTGAATCCCCGCGACTTGTTGCGGGCGGTGACTTCCTGCGGTTCCAGCTATGGATGCCTTGACTTGAGCTTAGCCATCTCACTGCGTCTGGTCTCTCCTCAACAGCTGGAAAAAACTCAGTAATATCTTAATCTGAACCCCTATATAACCATTCCGATCACGGGCGGGGCTACTGTTTATGAGTTGCTCGTTCACCGCGGATTCTTAGACTGCAAGGGCTGCGTTGCCCAGCCTCCGGTCTCCCAACCAGTGCCAACACCATGTGGAACGACGAGGATAACAACCCATACGGCGCATTCGACTCCGAAGCCCGTCTCTCTGAATCCTTACATTCGGCGACCATATCTCCAAGTAAGGCTTATTGCTCAATTCATTGGCGCGCAATCTAACCTCGGCAAGCTCTCTACGAACGCGAATACACTCCTCCTTCTCCCTCCAGCAAAGCATCAACACAGGATCCGACCGACGATTACCTTTCACATCCCCAGGATTTTAGCGATGAGGAAAATGAAAGATATGACAACCAGCCCGCCAGCCATGGTTACTACCGGAAGAGCGTGTACGATAGTCGGATAGAGCAAATCCTCTACGAGAACCCGGAGATGCCGATCCTCATCACCGACGCCGGGAAGAATCACGAGGGTGGTGGAAGCTTTATCGTGTACACCATACGAACTGGGGTACGTTATGGTACAACTCGGACACGGCCTATGGATTCGACTAACGGATGCAGGATCTGGAAGTCCGTCGACGGTATTCTGAGTTCGCCTCCCTGCGACAAACTCTCGTGAACCTCCACCCTACACTCGTCGTTCCGCCCATCCCTGAAAAACATACAATGGCGGATTATGCTGCCAAACCGACTAAGGCTAAAGAGGATACTGCAATTATTGAGCTCCGGAAGCGAATGCTGGCTGTTTTCCTGAACCGCTGTCGTCGAATGAAGGAGGTCCGTGAGGACGGCGTTTGGTGGAGATTTCTCGACCCCAATGTTAGCTGGGTACGTATAAAGCGAGCTGCTACGGGCTCCACAGTAAAATACTAATTTGAATATAGAGCGAGGTCCTTCATTCTCACCCCGCGTCCTCGGTACCCAAGAACAATTTGAAAGCGCCCCCCCTTGACCCTGCCAACCCCACCGCTGCACACGCTTGGCTACCGGTGCCATCTTCCTCCGCAAAACTCAAGGGTACCTCTGGTTCTACCTCCTCAGCTGCGGCTCCTCCAGTGGATGAACCGAGCCCCGATGTTTTGGGACGTTTCCCTCCCGAGTCCCGAAAATTGAGCGAGCAGGAGTTGGACCCGTATTTCATTAACTTTGAGGCATCTACACGGGAGCTTGAGCTGCTACTGCAAGGAAATATTGAGAAAGTCAATCGTCGAACACTCGCGCATCTGTCTTCGTTATCCGCAGACCTCATGGAGCTTGGCGCACGATACAATGGTTTTTCTCTGTCCGAACAATCACCCACTGTAGCCGCTGCGATTGAGCGAATCGGTCAGGCAGCAGACACATCTTACATCGAAACCGAGGAGCTCTCCAATGCATTAAGCGCCAGCTTTGCCGAACCTATGAGGGAAAGCGCACAGTTCGCTAGCGTTGTCCGTAGTGTCCTACGTTACCGGGTCCTGAAACGGGTGCAGGAAGAAATGACAAGGGATGAATTAGCCAAGAAAAAAACTTTACTTGATTCATTGGAGCGGAGCGAGCTGGAAGCGAAACGTATTGAACAGTATCTGAACCGGACGTCTCCTCAGGGGTCAGGAACAAGATCACAACGCTCCTTATCTACATCGTCGGCCACGAGCGGCCCTGACAGCCAGGGACCAGATATGCGCCCTGTCGGTCCCGACGACACCACCTCTGTTGATTCAGACTTTCCTCCCACCCACGGGGAGTCGATTGGCTCACATGCACAAATCCCGCCAGTGTCCCCATCAAGAAGACCTGAAAACACTGCTCCGACACATCGCAAGTCTGCCAGCGGGACATTCATGACGAACAAGCTCTTTGGACGTATTAGTCACGCGGTGCATGGGTTTGTTGATGTTGATCCGGAGAGGACGCGACGAGATCAGATTGGAAAAACAAAGGAGAGCTTACTTCAGGTTAGTTAAATCACACTACCTTTAACCTCTCATCCCCCCCTTGTCCCTCTCCCCTGAATGTACTTTGCTAATCTATTATGCACAGCTGGAGCAAGCACTAGAGGTTTCGGAAAAGGACGTTAAGGACGCTAGCGCAGGTGTTTTGCAGGATTTGAAGCGATTTCAGAAGGACAAGGAGGGTGATCTGCGACGGTACATGGTGAGTGGCGGCGGCGACTGCACAATGCGGGTTAGGGAGATGCTAATATTGAGTTATTCTCTGCAGGTCGCATATGCGCGATGCCATCTGGACTGGGCCCGGAAGAACTTGGAGACATGGACCGAGGCCAAGGATGAAGTGGACAAGATCGTCGTCCACTAATCCCTTGTGATGTGCGAGGTTATGGCTTTTTATTTTTATATTTGGCTGTTCTCCCACCGGTAATCACACTCACTGGGTGAGGCTACTCGGTGTTGGTGGATTTCTAATTATATGTTTCATGAGCTCTCCCGTGATGTATGATTGATATTAGGCGCTATGATTGTCCGCTAGTTTAGATCGTCCGAAAATCCGTTGATCCCTTGCAGATCAGTCATCCTTTGCAAGCGATGTTATCAAAAGTAACCTCATCAAACCATCCCCTACTGGCCTTCCGTAGAATTAATATTCTTCCATTTTTTATATTTGCTCTTGCTAATGGTGGGGTGGAAGCCCGCACATGATCTTCCCTTGCCCTATTTATTTGCATGGTTGTGTTCCGCATGCAATCACCCCTGCGTACATTTAACCTCTCAACTCAGGCCCCCACTCTCAACGATGGATCTTCGGGCCATTTACTACATAAAGCTTCAGCTCTTATGTGGGACGTGGTGTGCGCCACTAGATGAGTCAATTTTTAAGGTCCGTAGGGAGGAGGCGGCAGCTCCACTCGAGGCAATGGACAGGCATCCCTGATGCGAACGTCGAAGCACTCCCGGCGATCACCAACTCCCAACACTACTGGAGTAGTATGTGGACTGTCTTTCTTGTCGTAATTCCTCCTTTCCTCCGGATGATTACGCAAGAGTTGCAACAGATGAGCATCTCGGTAGGAATTGCCGTCGCGCTTCCTTTCCGTCTACATATGCCTTTCCCCCCTGATACTAGTTCAGGTCACCCGCGATGATCATCCGCTTTCATCTGTCATGGTGGAAATTAACATTTCCCTTACGCATCCACGGAATAACAGGACCGCCAGGAACAGGGATTGCTCCCCGGGGGTCTTGAATTTGACCTGCCTAAGAGCTGTCTCCCAGTTGCTTCTGTGTTTCTTGCGCCAACGGCCCACACCCCGGCGCTAATATCCTATTTGCTGTCCTCACCCCGGGCGTTTGGGAACGGCATTTCACATTACCAAGTCTCCACTGAACAGCTTCCCGTCCGAGTAAACTGTTGCTGATCTTGTTATTCTAGACTCTGGATGCCGTGCCCCTTGGGCACATTAGGGTGACCTTGAGAGGCTATGAGCTAGGCTGCGCCAGAACGCACTCTAAGCAATCGATCCCCCGGAAGAGAACTTGGAGGGGAAAAGGGAAAAAAGGGAAAATTACAGGGACTATGAGGGATTTGACGGCGACCGACCAGGGGCATGTTAGGGGCTCCATTTATTAGAATGCTATTTCTCATAACCAGCCGAAAAACAATCCCAGTTCTGATAGTACATGGTTACCCAATTTTGGCTCTAGGAAAATGGCCCTCATCGCGACTTTATTCTCCCTTTTCACAGTCTCTCTATGCCGCAGCATACCACGCTCCAGCCCTTCATCTTCCCCTTATACATATGCTACTGACCTGAAAATCCATGACCCAACCGTAATCGATGTTGACGGCGTTTATTATGCTTACGGTGTGGGAGAACACATCGTTATTCACCAAGCACCTGGTCTAGCTGGACCGTGGAAGCAGATCGGAAGCGTCCTGGACAAAGACAGCATCATCCCCAAAGGTGACCGCGCAAAGCCCTGGGCCCCAACCACAATCGAAGTCAACGGCACCTTCTACTGCTATTACTCGGTCAGCAACGCCGGATGTCGCGACAGCGCTATTGGCGTAGCTACATCACCATCACCTGGCCCAGGCGCGTGGACTGACCTTGGGGCTATTGTGCAGTCCGGCACAGGACAAGGGTCGGAGCAGTATCCGTTCAATGAATTAAATGCCATCGACCCTGCGGTTCTAACCACCGATGATGGAGGATATTTGATCTTCGGCAGCTATTGGTCTGGTATCTGGCAGGTCCCATTGAATGACGACCTTGTCTCGATTGACAACAACGCAACCAGATCCAATGCTCACCATCTGGCAAAGCATCCGCAGACGGAGCATGTCAAGTCCCAGTACGAGAACCCCGATCCGCTCTGTCGGGATACATCCGGCCGCCGTCCCGTTGAAGGCGCTTATATCTCTTACCACGCTCCGTACTACTATCTCTGGCTGAGCTGGGGCCAGTGCTGCGATTATGATCCCCGCAACCTTCCACCACCGGGAGAAGAGTAAGTCATGCATGGCATTTTATTGAACTCCTCTCCTCCTACGCTCAATAGGCACTTCTCATACTTAATACTAGTTCGGTAACGATTCACCTGCTAACAACACCATAGATATAGTATCCGCGTCGGACGCTCCGAGAGCCCTCACGGCCCGTTCGTGGACAAACAAGGGAAAGAGCTGACCCAGGGCGGTGGGGAGCTCATCTACGGCTCGAACAACGACGTCTATGCACCGGGGGGACAAGGCGTTTTGGCTGGTGAGGCTGCCAACCTGTTTACCGGGACGACGGGAGACATTCTTTACTATCATTATTGTAGGTTCCTCTTTTTTGTTTTTTCCATTTTCTGTGCGGGCCTTCTCCCGTACACACAACACACACACACAGAGAGAGAGAGAGAGAGGGAGAGAGAGAGAGAGAGAAAGAGCTAACGAGAACAGTAAACACATCTATCAGCTATGATTTCTGGGTAAGTCCAATCTCTGCAATCTCTCAACTCGTGTTTCTCTGTGGCACTCTCTGATCATGCACTAGGAAGCCCGCCTCGGGTATAGTTATCTGGGCTATGTCGATGGCTGGCCCGTTGTCCAGGAAGCCCCTAGCTTTATCTGAGGATAAACTTTTTTTTCTTTATACCATGCGTTGTATTTTTTTTTCTCCCTGCGTATTACATATTTCACTTCTGGCCTTTTGTTGTGGGCCTTTTTTTTACTTATAATGTATAAATTTAATTCTCGGAATATCCTTATATTAATATAATTCATCAAGTGTGGTCAATTTTTGATTTATACGGGGAGGGGGAGACCCATGAACCAACCCCGAAGTAACTACATATATCCATGCATCTTTGGGGGGCTTAAGAGATATACTAGAAATAGTCCACTCCCCTCCTTCTCCTCCTCTTGTAACTTCTTAACATATATCATCCATTTCGCCACCCAAGTACAAATACTTGCCCTTCCTTGCAGTTCAAACCCCGAGTTTATAGTATGTTCTCGTAGTAAATTCCGTTTATTCCTTGATTAAGTAAGTACCAAAGGGTGTCCAAAATCATATCCTGGCCACTATATCGTTGTCCCTCAGTATTTATCTATACGCTCCGAAGTAGCCAAGCATATATAATTGATCTTGGTAACCGATCTAGATCCCACCTCGAGTATCATTATCATTATCCGGAAGGTAATTCCAAAAAGGAATAACCTTGTAAGCTGCAGGTGGAGCACAGCTATATATATATATATATATATATATGTATGTGTATGTGTGTGGTTTGTATGTAAGTGTGTATATATACAAGGCAAGATATGTCGCTCCATTCATGTACCATCGGCTGTTCAATCAACCCTGCGGCAAAGGATGACAGATGCCCTCGACAGTCTGGAAGGCACATCAATAACAGGCGTGAATTTTGAGATATTGCCTTATATTATTATAGTATATAGCGTATAAATTGTGACAGTCGAGGAATACAGCTATCTAGTCAGATTTCTAGCATGAGGGGAAGAGATTGTTGAGGGAGCACACAAGGTAGAGCGAAACTAACAGGGGATTGGATAACTATAATCCCTACTCTATGAATAAACTCAGCTATCCAATCGTCGATCTGCACTATACTGTCTTAAAACTTGAGCAATCTCTGTCTCCCTGATTTGTTGCTGTTCTCAGCATTACAATTCTGCTTTCTTTCACTCTGACTCGACTTGTGCAATCCCTTGGCTTGGTGATTTTGACTCTGATCTCCTATGTTGCTTTCATTGTGAATACCACTGGGTGCAACTTTCAATAGAATTGCACTTAAATTCTATTCGAGATCCCAGGATCTCATATTTTGATTTTCTAGCAAGAGGACCAAAGGCAAGGTCTTCCTCCCAATACGCAACAAACCAAGAGTTCTCCCGTGGACAACTCTAGTTGCAAGCAGGTTATAGAAGGTTACGGCCAGTTATGCATGGGTTTTTATAAGTTATACACAGATCATGACTAGGAATCCCTATCTATAATATTTAAACTACAATATCAAAGTTTTAAACTATAAAAACGTGATATAAAAGAGTTACTACACAGCTTAAAACCTGTTCTAGCTTCTACGTTGCAACCCAACGCCACTAACACCTACTATGATGCGTGGGGTTCAAGAACAGATGTTTTCTGACCGGAGTGAATGTACTACGGAGAGAAAACATTAAGATGCATATCGTTCTCCAGCTGCTGGTAGCTACTGAACTTCATTACAATATGTATCAAATCAGAGTAAATCATTCTCATTTCCAAGTAGATCGTCCATGGCAAAACTGTCGAGTAAAATGCAAATGTATCCATTCCCCCAGGCTTGCGTGACATGAGTCAGGAAGCGAACCGTTCCGTTCTTAGTCTTAATCGAACTACCTAGGAACTGGATCCAGCTAGTCAGCTAGCGAAAGCGTTACCTCGAAGACACGAGACAAGGATGGCCTGAGGGTTCTATTGGCTCCCCGGGGACGGTCATAGCCCCCGGCTGTGTATACATAGCCGTTAGGGTTGCTTAACTTGCATTAGGGGAAGGAAGGAACAGGATACCAACTCCTACCTAATTATAAAAAAAAAAAAAAAAAAAAAAAAAAAGACTTTCTGATACAATAGCAGATTACGTATGGAGGGTACCAGTTGGGGCTGGGTCAGAAATTATCAAATCATGTGAAATAGAAGAATTTCATGGACACATTAGTAGATTTATCATGCGCCAGACCCATCCCAACTCAGCCGTAGTGAAGACCTTGATAAGGAGCTTTCGGGGAAACCCGGCCTAATTCTAGAGCTAGGGGATTGGTTTTTCTTTTCTGTTTTCTTTTTTTTTTTTTTTTTTTTTTTCAAAAAAAGAAACAAACGGGAATTAGAACCCTGGTAAAGAGGATCACTCGAAATTGAGAACAAACCATTAACTGACCCCGAACCCTAGAAAGGCCCCCATAAATCCACGGCCGGAAGTGGGGCCGCAAAGTGCGTAGCGTCAACCAGTTCCAACAGCTAGTAAATACTACTGACAAGGGTACCAAAGGGTCTCCCGTCTTGTATATCAGTTCACCTGCCCCCCCAAAAAATAAGCCCCAAGACAAGAAAGGATAAAAGTGAGGGGAACCTGGTAACCAAGACAAGAGCAATTAAACAACATTGGACATATCGTGCCTCAAACCTCATCGATTTACAGAGTACTTACTTACTTCTCAATTGTTTCAAACTGGCCCTAGATAAAGCTCGAATCTTCCGTACAAGACCAGAGCCAGCCAGTCATGGCACTATCGGAAAGACGTTCACGTTTCTTTCATCTGCGTCGCCCAGGTGTAGCCCAATCCGAATCATCATCTCAACCTGAACAACAACAGCAACAACAACAACAACAAAGACCAGTAACGTCAACTGCACCGCTACAACCCCCGAAATCCTCATCCTCAGCAACCGAACAAGCAGCCGAGCTGCTCAAGATAACAAACCACATCCGTACCCAGCTCCACGAAGTCCAACGCCTACGACGGCTCAGAGCGCCACTGTTAGATCCCGCCGAATCGAACTGGATCGACGCGACCATCTCCGACATCGCGCATGCCGCTCACGACGTAGCCGTGCTGTTGGAGCCGACCCGCATAGAGCAGGAGACTCGTAATGGGAAGCTCACGCTGGGGAGACAGTTGCGCTGGAAGTATCGAGAGAGTCAGCGCGCCATGAACAAGTCTCAGCGGTTACTGGCGTGTCATCATAGCCTGATTGGCGTTTTGAGTCATCTTCAGCGCATCGATCTTTCGCAGCCGACGCCGTCTAGGATGTATGAGCTGGAGGCGGGGCTCACATCAAATGCTGTTCTGGAGCCCTGCGAGTTGGAGGTTGTTCTTGATGCGCCAGCTTGGGGGAAAGTTGTAGGGTCGGATGCAGACGAGCCAGAGTGTGTGGTGGAATGGCCGGGCAAACAGAAGACAATGGTTTCTAGTGCCACAAAACAGGATTCTGTCAGGGCCAACACGCCCGCTGCCGACTCAAATAATGTGGATTTGAGTGCCATGGATTGTGAGATGAACGATTTACTGGAGTGGCGTCGGTCGAGAGGGCCGATGGTTGACACCAAGCGGTCTGTCGTTCATCTCTCGCGCGGAGTTTGATACACTAAGTCATTTAAGGTACAATTTTTTTTTCTTTCACGTTTTATGTTCTCCTTTTTTCTTTCTTTCCTTTTCTTTTCTTTTCTTTTTATATACATTCATTCAACCTTTTCTCTGCAGCGAATTCTAATTTGTTTGTTACAAAATCTTCCAACATAACTAACCCTCACTAGGTTCTTGGAGTTCCTGTTCCGCAAATCGTCAAACAGAAAATACATAATACTATCATAAAAAAACCGCCTTCACATCTGCGCAAGAGTTTCTTCTACCATTATCTGAGGCGCCAACAACCCCTGCCCAGATTCATCAGACACCTTAACCACCGCCGGAAGCACAATCACCTGGCCTGAAGGGGTTGAACCGGTATCCCAGCGGAAATCAAACGTGCACGGCTGAGAACAGAGCCAGACGCCAAGGTCCGAGGCTGCTCGAAGTACGCTGGTCAAGTGTGCGAGCCGGTCGGCATAGGGGAACTGGGAGTCGCTGTAGGACACAAAGGTGGTCGAAAAGTCCTCGGCCACTGATTGAATTGCATCTTCTGCAAGAGTCATCGTCGTTGTTGCGGACGCTGAACGTCCCGTCCGGTGGAGATACGCCGTGAGCATGCGCCAGGCGAATACGGCACGGTCTTCATCTAGGAATACGATTAGCTAAATGATATCAGCCCCGCAGGGACATTCGAACGAGGCCACTTCGTACCATTCTCGGTGCTCACCCGCGGGCCTGACGCGAAGGGTGCCGGAAGCAAACTCCCTGTTGGATGTCCTGGTTTGATGGCCTCGAGCAACGTTCGCACCAAGACATGAGTAAGCACTGGCCTTACTGCCCGTCGGTTCAAGAGCATTGTTGCCAGTGGGGTGGGCAAGAAAGAGGAGTCATAGTGTTCAATGCTAGACGCAGCATCCTGTGGCAATCGAAGGCCGATAGGGCTTGAAGAATAGTAATTATCCACGTGGAGACTGGCCTGGTCAAAGAGGGTTTGGATACGCAACAACACCGTGCCGTCATCCGCCGGCTGTGGGACATATGACGATAAGTTCAAATATTGCGCCCCGACGGGCACCGAATGTGAAGGGTGTACCCCTTGTGCGGGGGGTTGTGATGAATGAACTGGTGGAGAGTAGATCTGTCCCTGTCCTTTTGTAGGGTTGGCGGATGTGAATTCAGCCGTCTCGGGGCGGGACTTGTCCTGTCTACCCCGACGAAAGAAAAGGAAAGCACCCAGTAGCGTAAAGATGAAGGTCCCTACAATAGACCCTACGATGGCTCCCGCAAGGCCTCCGCTGCTCACTCCGCTGCTAGCGTGTTGGGCAGCGGAAGTGGTTGAAGCGCTGCTCGATTCCGAAATCGAGGACGTCGGCAGGGATGACGCCGTAGAGCTGGCAATGGATGAAGTGCCGACATCACTACCAGTAGAAAAGGAACTACTGGTAGAATCCCAAACACTACTCGATTCCGGATTCAAGGATGTCTGCGGGGTTGGCGAGGAGACCAGGGACGACGTCTCGAGAGTTGCGGGTGTGGTAGGTGTGGCCGCCTCGGGGGGAGGAGGAGTAGTAGGAGTAGTAGGAGTAGTAGGAGTAGTAGCCGAAGTCGTGGCTGGGGCTGCTTCCTGTCGAGCCCATATAAGTATTTCGTCCATTGTAGAGTGAACTCGTTCCAACGATACAAGTCAGGACACTCGGGGTGAAGGTTCCTTCACGCCCGGTTCCCGACTGGACATTTTAGTGTATTTAAGGACTAAATCAAGCCCGCAGCACTAAACGTCGGGGTTTGGCCTTAGCGTGCATCGTTTATCATTAGTACGATAACGCCATGGCGGTTCTACACGGGTTATTTGGCGCTAACACAGAATTTGAAACGAAATCATTAGCTCTGGGGACTTAAATACTATCTAACCCTCGTCAGGGGGGCGCAGAGTCGGGTCCGACATAGGGAAGCCATTCATATCGAAGGCAAGAACCCCCACCTACGGCCTTCTCGGGCCGGGATTTCTGGGCCATTTATTGACATTGGTGAAAAAGAAAAAATAAACAATTGGTATCTTTCATCAATCTCAACAATGAGCGATAAAGAAGTTGTGGATGGCGGTCCTGAGGGCTGGATCCCGGATATTGTGGTAGGAATTGATTTTGGCATGACTTTTACAGGTACAGGCGTAAGGCCCTGATATAAGTCACATCCTAGAGCTGACAACCGCCCCCATTTTCCTCTGTATAGGAGTAGCGTATTCCTGTGGTCCGGAATGGCTACCCCCAAAGACAATCCAACGTTGGCCAGGGAGGCTGCCCGGCGAGCTCGCAAACAAAGTACCAACCTCCATTGGATATTGTTCAGAATCAGGCAAAGTTCACAGTTGGGGGTTTAAGTGTGATCCAGAAATGAAAGGTCTGGATATCAAGGAGTTCTTCAAGCTACACCTTGCGCCTCAGTATCAAGACGGATATCGAGGCCCAACTCGACAGGAGGCCCAGCGTTGGTTTCAGGACTACATCCTATGCGTCTATCACCACGTAGTTTCCCATTTCAACATTACCATCCCACACTTTGATTCGCGCCAAGTCGAATTTCTTTTCAGTGTGCCAACGACCTGGAAAGACGTACGCATGGTGGAGGAGACCCGAGGGATTCTGGAGCGCGTCATTAACACAAAGACACCGCGCCATCGCGCTTTTATAGGTCTCACCGAAGCAGAGGCAGCGGCAGTATATGCCGGGAACGAACATTATTTGGTACATTCCCACTCATTCTTGTTCTCCAATTTATTTGGAACTAATACCGCGCTGGGTAGGCGGATGATACCATTCTTGTCTGTGACGCTGGGGGAGGCACTACGGTTGTTTCGCCCATCACCAAGAGTTTCTGGACGCTCTCTAATGTCGGATCTAGGATGTGAATGTTCTAAAACTTATTTCAACGCGCGGTGAGCCAACGAGACTGGAGCAATTGGGCCACGTTGAAGGTATGACTATCCGAACATCTCGGTAGTGCATGCAGACCGCAGGTTAATAAAATCATAGGACAGCCCATCGGCTCTGTTTTCATTGATAGAAAAATCCACCAGTTGATTTGCCAAAGATTGGACAAGGTTCGCGACCATTTAGAGCTCTCGCCAAGCGATGCCGCATGGATAATGACCTCGGGTCGTTTCCAAAGATTGAAATGCGCTTTTGGCACGGAGGCTATATTAACGCCGTGGTTGAAGCTCGACATACCAACATTAGAACCGATGCTGGATTTACCAGAAGCGCATATATACAGCGGTCAGATGCATATTGCATGGTAACTCTTAGTCCACATCTCATTATCGACCTTTCTACCTTGTCACTGGCTAATATAATAACCTTTAGGGACCACGTTAAAGATTGTTTTGATGCAATGGTCAATAAAATGAGTACTCTCCTCGACGGACATATCCAGAAAATGCAGTCCAAGTACCCCGGGGACCAGATAGTATGTATCTCTAAATGCTACTAACCATTTGGCGGCTAATAGACTATCTTGGAATAGACGTATCTGGTGCTCTCAGGGGGTCTCGGAAGCTCCCCCTACGTACGACAATGTTTAATAGAAAAGTTCGGTAATTCGGCCGTTAATAAACATCCGAATGCTGAGCACATGCAGGTCCTTCTCGCCGATGAACCGTGAGTGAAGCAGGCTGCCCGAGATATATATCCAGTATACTGATGTCAGTTTTCCTCTCCACAGGCAGCTGGTTGTAGTCCATGGTCTCGTTCTAGACCGGATTCAGCAGATAAAGCGCGGAGTAGTCACATTTGAATCCAGATGTGCTCCTGTAAGTTACGGGATCATGTGCGACAAACTCTATGATCCGAAGAAACATGTTGGGGAACCCGTTCGGCTGGACCCTCGAGATAACAACATGTTCGCTGTGGACCAAATCGACTGGCTGATAATTCAGGTAAGGATCTCTCATTCATAAGACCCGTTCACTGATCCCTTCATATATGCCCAGGACTGACTTCGTATTACACAGGGCTCTCCGATCCCATACACCGGTATAACGAAAGATTTCCAGCTCAAGGTAGATCCAGGCCGAGAGGATGAGCATTGGAAGGTACAAATAGTCATGTCGACATTCCCTCCTTCCAGTCTACCATGCAACATGAGAGAAAAGGGGGTCCAAAAAGTCTGCAGTCTGGATATTTCTGTGGATGGCGTCGACAAGAAGCTAAAGAACCGTCATTGGTACAGCATGAAGCCTGCGTTTTGGCGGACTGTATTCGAAGTGAAGGTCGTGGTTGGACCGGCCGATCTGTCCTTCCAGCTCTGGTCCAAAGATAAGCGGATTCTCAGCGGCAAACATGAACCAATCGCAGTAAGCTGGATGCCTGCACAACAATTAGAGGAATAATAATTGCTGGGACAACATCTTAAAATGTCTGTACGACGTTAGGAAAAGAAGACATGCAATGTAAAGGTATCGGAATATGTAAGTATTGACACTGCCTAATTAGGCCTAGCGCTGTGTTTCTTCCTCGGCGATATCTCTTCACACTGTCATGTTGATAGATTCAAGAAGCAATAATCTAATCAAGGAATTTGTAACGGAGGACTACTATACAGGGCAGAGGACCCATCAATTAGGTAAGGATACGTTGGTAAAGCAAACTAGAACAACTAAGACCCGATAGTAAGTCTAATACAAGAAAGAGACTGATTCTTGTTCTGCTATACTAGTCAGAACAAGTCCCTTTATACCAGGGGATCGACCCCTTCTGGGGGTCGACTCAGTATTGAGAAGTCAACCAAAAGGTCATCCAACCATCTTTTCAGACCGATTCTATGCTGCACGGTGGACCAGGATAGTTCTGCACGGCAGGCCAGGGTGGTTCCTGCACCTTGGACCAGGTACTGTCTGCAGGTATCCAGTACCTGCCCCAAAGTCCGCGATACACCAGCTCTCCAATCTCGTTAGGGATTCCGTGACAATAACCACAATAGGCATTAAACGGCTTAATTAATCAGATCTGTGAAGAGAATAATATTATACAAATATATATACCTGCGCGCGCTTTCTACAAACTTCAACCACTTAATGTGGCTATTTCTCGCCTTTAAAACGCGCGTATGGGGGCCTAGTTGAATCAAAATACGCTATGGGCTTAATCATATTAATAAGTTTAATTTCTTGGAGATCTACCCTAAGGCCCATACGCAGGCTTTTAATTGGAGCAATATTTATAGTATTCTCAGGGGGTTTCTCTGAATCCCAAGTTTGGCTTTACCCATTTCCTTAAGATCCCAACCAGAACTGCAATTTTAAAAAACATCATACATATTATTTACACTAAGTCATTCAACCCCAATTACTATAAGGGCTAATAAAAGTAATAGAAGGAATCCTATAAACCTCAGAGTTTAGTATAATATGATTTATGAATCAATATACTATTATATAATGGATTACAAGCAGCAGTATAAACTACTCCCGGATTAGTTAGAGGGCAAACTAAGAAGCCGGCCGATTACTCCAGGAGCAGCCAGAGTGGTAAATACATATTCAAAGAGCACTCATTGAGTGGCCCAGAGCGCTCCCAGACCACTCACTGATCACTCATGTGCTCTTCTCACAAAAGCGGCGGCACGCATATCAGGCAAGTGCAAAGGAACAGTTCATTATAGGACTATCGGTCGCCGTTTTGATCTTTCTTATATTTTGCCTCCGTCCGTTCCCTTTTTTGGCATGCATACCCGGTCAGTAGACGTAGAATATGGAATAACTCCCGAAGTCTGTGTCTTAACGATGCTATTCTACAGGCGCCACTACTTCCACATCATATCCTATCCCCTAACGACCCCAACCGATATCAAAGCAAACCATAAGATTAAAAAAGAAAGAAAGGAAAAAACTGAACAATAGCAAAACCCAGCCCATAATCAGTTAAACGCCTCAAAAACCCCATAACCGCCCAGGCGCCCAAACTCCCCAAAACTCCAAATTGCCAACCCATCCATCCAACATCCCAAACAATCCAACAAAAAGAAACCCCGAGAGAGAGAGAGAGGGAGGGAGAGATCAAAAACTCAACGCTCCAAAACGCTCCCAACACCCCTGAACGAGGTTTTCGCCCGATTCACCCGCGGCCGTTCAACCCTCCCAGGGCCACCCCTCAAAGGCGACAAAACTGGCGATGAAAGAGCCCTCAGAGCGCCGTTCATAGACCCGACTCGCACGAGTTTCTTAGGTGTGACATCTGCTGCCTGTGGCGTATCTTTCATCGGTGAAGGAGATGTAGTAGTAGCATTCAAAGATGCAATTCGAGCCGTGACGTCCTCAGTGGTGCGGTCACCCTGTAGATTCCCGATGGTCGGCATGGTGAGCGACGAGGCGGGCTGTTTTGCGTCTCCGGTGAGGGTCTTGACTGCGCTGGAGGCCTGATAGCAAGAGGTGTTGCGGGTGGACAGGCCCGGGCCCAGATCGAGGATGCTGATGTCGCTATCGCTGAGGATGTCGCTGAGGTTGGCTCTGTGGGGCTCGGGTGTGATTGGAGGGGAGAAGGCTGGTTCTCTTCGCGTGAAGGGGGTTGAGGTCAAGAATTTGGGGCGTGGGTTTGTTTGCGGTGGTGTTTTGGGTGGATTCATTTTTTTATTATTTCTTTTATCCTCTTGTCTTTTTTTTTCTTTCAGTGAGAGTGGTAGTACTTGAATTTCTGAGTGTGGGAGATTGCTGATTGCTGTTGTAGTGGTGTTGGTGGTGGGTGGAAAGTCAGATGAAAAAAACGACTGGGGAGGAAGGAGTGACGGGATCTGAGAGTACCTCCTTGGAGGTTACTACGTGTAAAAAATTGACAGGATAGAATTGGGGGAGGAGGTATTTCATTCACTTGACGGAATCATAGTGTTGTCAATGACGAGGCAGCCGAGTATAGGCAGGAAGTCGACTTTTATATAGTCATCATAGTAAGTCCCCTCTATGCCTCGGATACCTGATCCCCTCAGATGATGGACATTGGCCTTGGGTGTGTCCCTCAGACTATTCCTAGTAATTAGTTGAACACATGTGATATATTTTCTACTCTATGCTCGGAGCTATTGAAACTACAGTGGGATCGACTATTATACAGGCTCGCATAGGTTAGTCATTGAAATTGAAACCGTCGAGAGCAATTGGAGCAAGTAAGGTGGTTGGTTCATGACTCGGCCTATCCACTATTTCCAATTGCTCTACGTCGGCACACACGCACACACAAACATACACGCAACACTAGAATAACGCCAATGTTCAGTGCACGGCTTACGATATCCCGAGCCAGACTCCAGGAACCCGATCCTGTGTCTCAGTATTTTCTGGATCATCCAGATACTCCACACATCAGGATTTACAACGATTTCATCGGCAAGTGTAGGATGTATTACAACAAATGCACTGGGACGCACACTGCCGTCACGGGGTTGGGTGGGCGTCAGATGACTGGGCCCAGTCATCGGAGTGGCATCCAACGACATCTGATAGAAACCGCAGACACCGTCACTTGGCCATCACGACGGGGTATGATTATATCTCTAAACACATACATCGAAAATATTCTACTGGAAGATCACTACGATGAAGTGGGTACATCACGCAAAACAGTGAGAACAAAATACTACATTTCTTTCATGCAATGCAGCCATGCTGCTCTACCATGACTAGCAAAAGAGATGCTTTTAGAGCACAATGTGGGGGTCCGAAAACAAGTCCCCTCCATAAGGAAAATTTAAATGCAAGGACAGCCTAATCTTGCCGTCCATATTCTCTCCATCATATGCAAACCCACCGAAGATGCCACCTCTGAGATATGGAAAATGCAGTCCCTATACAGGGCCGTTCATACTGAACTCTTCAAACAAGCGAAAATGAAAAGAAAGTGTAATTATAATAAAGACCACTGACTCCTTCGTTGAGATCATCAGCCACACAGTGAGAGTATCATGACGTCGTCGCCGAGAAAGCGACCAGATTACCAGTATTGTTCATGTCGCGTTTCCAAAACAGAGTATGCCCGTCTACTCAGGCACTATCCGGTCCTCATCGTTCACTCGTAGCTCCACCACGGGTAGCTCATCTTCATCGTCGTCTGCATCCAATGGAGGGGGGATATCCTGGATTGGAGTCTCCTCCATTGGGGTCCCCGGATATACAGCTCCGTGACCTCCCGGGCTGTCTGCTAAAGAGGCCAACCGTAGGTCCGAGTCGCTGAAATCTCCTCCACCAACTGCCTGGTTGCTAGCATCGTCGTCGAGCAAGTCATCGTCATCAGAGGTGGACCCCGGTAGCGCTGTGGTCATCTGTGAACGGCCGTGAGCATCCGGGACTCGGTTGAAAGACCACGAGGGCGGACTCGGGAAGCGGAACGGATCGGATTGCGCTCCATCACCGAACTCGGCTTCGTCAAAACTCATACCTTCCAGTTGGTGCTCTTTACCAACGCCCTTTCCCCCTGAAGTGGGGCTATTGGTGTATCCAGGGGGCGTGTCCTCATCCCCGTTCTTCGCTTGGGTTCCGGTTCGCGAACCACCATCTCCCTCCTGGTGAGCTGCTCCGACTCCGATTAAGACGCTCGACGACCCATTGTGGGATGAGCCGCCGAGACGCCGGCCGTCCCCCGACGGTGATTGCCCACGAGATTCGCTCGGTGAGCCAGCCTCGCTCGCCGGTCGGGTAGATGACTCGGTAATCTCTTCAAGGATCTTACCACCAAGCGGGCGATCAGATCGACGGCGGTAGAAGAGAAGGTAGGCAGCCGAGGTTACCACACTCTGGGGGTCAATAGGTCGTGAGACACTCGAGTCTACTCATGTCAGTCATCATACTATTCTTGTGTGTTGGTTGGTTAAACTTACCGTTATACTCATTCCACTGGCCAGTGAAAAAATTCTTGGC
Source organism: Aspergillus bertholletiae (assembly GCA_009193595.1). Taxonomy (NCBI): domain Eukaryota; kingdom Fungi; phylum Ascomycota; class Eurotiomycetes; order Eurotiales; family Aspergillaceae; genus Aspergillus; species Aspergillus bertholletiae. The sequence continues at coordinate 280,059 of ML736173.1, forward strand.
ATATGCAGTGTAGTGACCACCTCCCAGACCACCGTAGTGGTTATCAACCGCGAAAAGGTCATACACCAAGCTCTTACCCTCCTCAGGAGCCTCCACTCTGCCGCTCATATCGAGGCCCTCCACAGGGAAGTCAACAAGCACATCCAACTTATCCCGGAAACCGCGGCTAGCACTGAATCTCTTGAGGTGCATGACGAGGATGTCAGGCGTCCTCCATAGTTGGAACTTCTTGCTAGCGCGGCGGTGTTCCTTGCAGCGGGGACAGTACCAAGCATCGTTCTCGGAAAGTATCTCCTCTTTATTGAACTCGTCCAGGCACTCTTCAAGGGTGACACCCCTTTTCTTGCGGGTTTGGCGGAGTTGACGCCGCTTATTCAGCTCGGGGTCATTCACCCGCTCAACGTCCAGCCAGGTTGGCAGACCACGAATGGGGTCACGGTCTTTCTTACTACCGCCAAAAAGAGCATCGTAGACCTGTTCATTCCAGTCCACGACAATCCCCTCACCTGGTCGGACCAGGGGTCGAATCTGAACTCGAGCAACTGGAGCCGGGGTGCGAGGAACATCTACAGAGTTATCGGCATCACTACCCGAAGCTGATCCACTCTCAGCAGTTTTTGAATCTGTATGGTCGGAGGTTTCTTCGGACTGCTTATGACTATCAGTTTGCGATCTAAAACAATGTGGAACAACTGGCATTGAAAACCTACCTCCTCTGGTGGCGTAACTGGCTTCGTCTTTATACGGAACGACATCTTAGGGTATTCTTTGTTGTCTTCCACTGAAGACCAGCCGAGAGGCACTGGCTCGTTACCCTTCATGATCTTCAACTCGAACAGGTCCCGGAAGCGAGCTGGAATCGAGCCTTCAGAGCGAGCAGCGCCAGTTTGCGAGGCAGAGTCCACGTCGCGCATGGAAACATCCACCATACCATCTTCACCATCCACGGAAGAAGTCTTAATCTTGGAATCGGCGGACTTGGCATCGTCATCGTTCATAACAACGGTGTCCGAGTCTTCCTGGGTCGCATCTTGCTGGTCTTCTCCGAGAACTTCCTCGTTCAGGAAGTCACGAGTAGTCATCGTGGCCGCTCCAACAAGCACCTTGCCATAGATGGCATCAAAGTCATAAGCCTCCTCACGAGTGACAACGATGTATGAGGGCACGCCAAAAAGGTCTCTCTTTGATTTTGATCGCTCCACACGGTTGAAAATGGGCACCAGAATACGATCAGCCTTAGGAGAGTCAATGCTTGGGATCTCCTCCTGATCTGATCTGTTGAAGGAGAAGTAACTCTTCTGGGGCTTATCCGGATTGTAATTAGTCGGAACCGATTCAACTTCAAAGAAAGCAATTTCATCATTTCCAGAAATTTGGCACTCAGCAATGGAGCTTGTGTTATCAAACATTCTGTAGAATTTGCGCTTAAAGATCTCGACCATGATCAGGCGTTCAGGATCGGTGCCTTGCTTCTTGGCGACTAGTTCCTTCAGCGATTTGACGCTAGAATTCTTGTCGATCTCTACGTCAAACCGAACTGGTTTCTTGTGTAGGCCAAAGTAGAACACCTCTTTACCCCAAAGATTCTCGATGGGAAGTTGGAGGGTAAGGTTATTAAAAGGGTCGAAGATGATACTGACCTTGTCACAGGCAGGGCACACAAGAGTCGACTTGTACATGCCAGCGAAGAGGTCTGTGATGACAGAATCGTTGCGAGCTTTATAAATATCCCAACATTTGTCTGCGAACTCAGCAAGGGCCGCCTTATTATGAACCATTTCATCTGTGGAGTCAGGCTTCTCGATGTAAGGTTTCTTAAGGATCCTGTTCAGGTCTTCCTGGAGACCATCAAGAAGGAAAAGCAGAAATTCTTGAGAGTCCTGCTGCCCGTACCCAGAGAATGCCGGGCCATAGCGACCAATCGTATGCTTCAGCTGCCTGGGAGCAAAGGAGGACTGGCCTGCCTCGTCATAGATCATACGAAGCAAGTTCGCATACGCCTTCGCAACATCACCGTTGTGGGCCAGTGGGTTACTAGGGTTAAGGTCCTTCTTGTACACATCATCTGCAGACCATGGTTGTTAGTAATAATTCGAAGGGACGCTTTATGGGACGATCAATACATACTTAAGAAGTAATAAGTCAGTTCTTCAACGCTTCGCACGCACTGCAAGGCAGAATTCATGTAACACGTATTTCCAAGGTTGCTGAGACCCGTGCAGCCGCGAGGTTTCCCATCTTTCCGTCGTCCCCTAACGGGTTCCGGTACTGGGGATGATCGGCCACTGGCAGTAGGGCTCTTGTTCTTCAGCTTTGAGGAAACCCCATTCTTGAGGCTACCAGAGGGAACACCAAGGCGATTAAGGGTGTGCTTGGACGCTTCTGAGACCCACTCGCCTCCGGGTATACGCTCCTCTAACACCACGACATCACTGCCACCGAGTCCAGCAATATCCAACGTCATCCGACCGTTGTAGTTGGGATTGGCCGTCTGATCTTTAGCATCCTCAAACAACTCCCGCTGGGCACCCTCGGAAAGCGAGAGGAAGGTGTTAAGATCGATCACGAGATTGCTACCAGCGTTAGCGACAATCGAGGCTGCAGGCGCTGGTGAAGCGCTTCGCGATGCAGCTGGGGTCATCGCTGCCGATGCCGTCGCGCTGCCCAAACCGCCCAGAATTCTCCATACACGAACTTTCGTTGACATATCAATGTTGGCCAGTGTTTTAGCTTCCTTCAACCACTTCTGGAAGTTAGAGTGCCTGCTAGCCAGAGTCCGTACGGGCTTCATGTTTTTCTCCTTTAGGGACTGCGGAGTAGTGCCCGCGGATTGGCTGGAAAGTTTCAAGATCGTAAAAATAGGCGGATTAATCTCATACTGGATATTTTCGGAATCACCACCAACGCTGGTGTCGTGGGCGTAGCGAACAATAGCTGGTGACTGGTCTGCCAAGCCGTACCACTGCATAATAAGATCCCAGCCTTCTTGAGGGACAACCTCGAAGTCTTCGCTCATTTGCAAACCTGGGCGTAAGGGCACAAAGGGCTCTCCCTTTTCGTCCTTGAAGGACGCAATCGCAGGATCTGTCACTAGAACTAAGTCAGAGTTGTCCACCGGACCAACTTCTCCTTCCGCAGCAGTCTTGTCTGTTTTGTCTGCATGGGTTGAGCTCCTCGAGAGCACCCGCTTAAGCCATGCCATAGACACAATATACCCCTTCTGCCTTTCCTTGAGGGGCTGCATCATGAAGCACGTTACTTTGGCGACTTGGTCATCGTAGGACGGCCGCTCAGAAGGCTGGGCCTTGGAATGGGCCCTGGTCGCACTAGAGGCGGTGTAAATCGACATGCTGGAAGGGGTGGGATACACGTTGTCGGATCCGGAAATATCGTTCGCAGTGGAATCGTCGTCCTCCGTTCCGGTTGTATCCATTTTGTCCGGCTGGGACTCCTTCTCGGTCGGGGCCAAATCCATTTCCACATCGCGGTCCGTCTCGGGAGCCGCCCGCTTCACGCCGGGGGAGGGTGAGCGGGTGTCACGCCCAGCGGACGGAGCACTACCATCTTGCTGATCGGAACCAGACATATCTGTTGGCGGATCACTGGCGAGAGAAAGTCCAGCGCAAGCGGCAGACGGAAGTTCGACGGGGCTAACAGCGGAATCCGGAGTAGATCTGGTCCCAAGCACCTCCTCCTGCAAATGGGCGGGGATATAACGTTGCGGAGGAGAGGAAGAGCCTTGGCGTTGGGTCGCACTAGGATCGGAGGACGAGCGAGGGTTTGGTGGCGAGGACGTAGACGTTGTATCGGAGTTGTGATGTCCGTGACGTCTTCCGGCCTGCGAGGCAAACGACAAACCCGGAAGGGTTCCTGGTCTGCGAGGCTCTGCTACCTTACGGCGCTTTGTGGAAGACGTCGTGACGGTGAGCTGCGCACGTCTTGTGGCAGCTCGAAGTAACACGATAGAGAGAGTTGTATGTTGAGGAACACGCCAATAATAAATGATCGAATCGGTGAGAGCCTAAGGCGGGAAAAGCAACGACTGGGGAAAAAGACAAAAAGAAAAAAAGAAAAAAGAAAAAAGAAAACGTAAAAGCAGCGAGCCAAAGGGAAGCGAACTGAATGGAAAAGAAAATCCGTTCGAAATCCCGTTTCGAGAGGCGGAGGAAATCTCAAAGTCGTGAAACTGGGTTTTACGACCACTGAGTGGCTGAGGTGTCGGGCGGTGTGGGGTAGGGAAACAAAAAATACCCGTAACTTAAGGTTAAATTCAGTCGTACAGATTTAGGGTTCAATTGGGGAAACTTGTCATCATTCGGTATTCTCTTGCTGTAGATGGATCTGGAGAAGAGCGTGATCCTTCCCATTGTTTCTACTTCCGTCAGATTCACCTCGCCTCATATTCACGGAAGACAGTCAATCCGAATACCACAATGGACTCATTATTATAAAAGGGGTGCATATAGGTAAGGTAATAAAGAGAAGGGAGGGGGAAAGAAGGGATGGGGGAATGCGCAAAAAAAGAGAAATTGCCACTGCAAGAAGTCGGTACCTAGATTAACTCAGCCACAAGTCAGGGGATCATTGCTGATGGATCTTCCATTGAACCAGCTTTGCCCTTGTTACGAGTGTCCGGCCTGATCATATGGTAGTTTGCTGGCCATTAGGCTTCATTTCAAGGTGTGACATCACGGCCTCTTGACTACACTACACGATGTTTATATTGACTTAAACTCTTTAGAGTTATTTGGAGAAATATGACTTGATCATTAGGTACATTAGTTCAAAATCTAATCTCGACAACTACCACCCTATCTATCAACCGTCCGATCTACTATCTCACAACATCTTCTTCCTAACTCCCAACTTGAAAGTAACACAATCCATTCTAATGATAACCCGATGTAGGACCAAAATATCCCCATCGCCCAGCTACAAATAAATCATAAAAACAGCCCATATTTCCTCATATGCGCCAAATCACTCTGTGGAAACACATCAGCTTTTCACTTTTTTGTCGCCAGAGCAGATTAAATCACACCCAATCGTATCTTGAGAAGAAGCGTCCACTGGCTTTTGAAACTTGTTCACAGGAAAGTGTAATATCTTTGTAGAATATAGATGAGAACGTAATCAAAGAAAACCTGCAATGCTGAGAGCAATATGAATGGCATCCCACGTGAATCAAATGCAGTACCTAAGGAGTTAACCCTGCCAGGTCGACTTGCTATGCTATCAGACATAGTCTCTCTCACCACCCAGATAACCCCCATAATGTCTCAATGCCCCCTCCCTTTGCCTGTTTTTGGCGTGATGATCGGACAAAGAAGAATGTAGATTCATTGACTATAATAACCAAAATAACGAACACCGCAAATTCTAAGCCAAATATTCTCGGAGATCTGGCTTATTATACTTTTTGTTTCAGCAGTGCGACCATGTTGAACTCTAACTTTCTACCATATAGCCTGTTGACCTTCAAGTTGTTGTGGGGCCTTGAGTCTCTATATAGTTAGCTTTGGAATTGACAATATATAAATCCCCACGTTTGTCTTTCTCCAGGGTGAATCACTCGCTTGAATCGATGATCTGCCACAGTTCAAGATTCTAGTTAATAGCAGATAGCCCCTCACGCTTTCCAAAGTTTCTGTTGCCCCGGAGTACCGCAGGCCGGGTAGGCGGTGTTTTATAGACAACACTCAGACGAAAATTAATAACAACCAAAGGGAATATAAGTTATTGTAATTAAGCTGTGCTGCTGATTTGACATTTTTTTTACGTAGCATGATCTTTCAGACAAGTCTCTCAGTGGAGTGTTCAGAAGAGACTCTAACAACGATCTCTGTCCGAATGGTCACCCCCTTGGAAGGCTTATTCTTTGAGTCCCCACGCTGGTGGGTTCTCTGTACATCAATTCTACTCCAGTCAATTTTGTCGCCGGTGTTTTCACCATCATCATCACAATCAAAGGTAGACATGCTTACAGCCCCTTTGCTTTGTGTATGAGGTCGTGAGCCAAGTTCGAGGCCCGGATGAGTAGCTTTAGATCCAGTATGGGACCAGTAGCCAACCCGTTTTTCGTTGTCTTTCGATACCATAGCGATACAGAGTCGGATCATTGGAGCCAACGTTGCCATAATGATGCTGTAGTTCTCAATTCTGCAGGTCTATTAGTAATGGCCCGTTGCACAAGTGCCTCGTCAGAGATTAGATATTTAAACGTCACGCACTTTACCCAGAGAATGAAAGGGATTATATTATCTATTTGGCATTGTCAGAGAATAGCAAATCAGAATAGCTTTTTGGGAATTTAGACTTACGCGTAATATCATTCTTGTCCCCAATAGATTTGAGTAGCTATGATTGTGTATACCATTCAGCAGAGTCCTTAATCCTCGAATGCTCATAGGGAAACAGAAAACCCACGTATGTTTTCACGATAGATGCAACTCCAGAGAGTAGCAATGGCCCACTAAGGCTCACTGTCTGCCAAGCACGGTGTAACCGGGCTTTTTTGGGCATCTTGCGTATTCTAGCGCACAAGTGCAGGCGCGGAGCCGGTCCACGGTATGTTGCCCGGAGTGTAAATCGCCAGAGCTGAGCAGCAGAGAGTATAGTCAATAAGAAGTCAATGCTGGAATTAAATCCTATTTTATCCTTAGTGTCATTCTAGAATGAGCAGAGAATCATGCCAAAACTCCATACCTCCTTGAACATAGCCTATTGTAGTCTGCACGGATGGTGACTGGCAAGTAACAGAGCCATCTGCTGGAAGATTATCCCACATGTAATGGAAATAACTGACTCGGTCCGACTGTCAGTCTCATAGAAAGATCAGTACCTGGATTTTCCTTGGCTCAACCGTCGCTTTACATACCGCATGATAAGGAGCCGGGCCACATTGGACAACAATCTGGACAACGGTAACCATATTAATGACGACTTGCATGGCCATGCAAGCAATGATAGCCATTCTTACTTGCTTGTCAGCGCTGTTGAAGCAATTATACAGGAAGCACATCATCCCTGATCGACTAATCATTGAGGCAATCACAGCTAGAGATATGATTGTTAGCTTTAGGCCCCCGGGCAACGAACGATGGTAAACCTAGGCTCCACGGATCTGAGTCTTTTCATACCGAGTGGCTGGGAAGTAAACAAATTTTTCAGCGTTCTCTTTTTCTCATCGCTTGATAAGTACCACATATGCCTTCCTAGACCATCATGAAAACTAGAGTCCTAATCAGGGGATGATTTCGAATGGGCACGGTGAATGTCCGGTTTCTGATAATCTTCGAACGGACCTTTTCTGAACGAATACCATATGTGCTATATCAAATGCATATGCGATGGCATAGAGAATATCTTCTGCGCCCCATACCCGCTCCGGCGAACCAACTCGAGGCAATGTCCAACGGATCCAAGACTTGACGATATATCGGAAAACTAAGGCTACTGCGGCGATACCAGTGAGGGCCTATAGACACTCCTTCGATTAGCCTAATCTCTCGCATCGGCAGATCATTCATGGGTCATAATTGGGTATATGGGGGACTCACCCAGCAGGCATACACATACGGGCCAGCTGTTTGTGTGGAATGACTAGTTAGTAATGTCCTACCCGGTAGTTTTCGATCTCTCCTAGAGAAGACAATTGGGACAATTCACCGTAGTTCGTATCTTCCCCTAGCGGGGAGGACATCTTTCGAGACGATGGAGAAGTGTAGCAATACTTTGCAGATTTGCGCGATGAAGCGCCAGAATAGCAGAAGAGTAAAACTTTAGAAAAGATAGTGTGGAAAGATAGACCTCGAAAGGCTCTAACTGTGTGCGTGAAGAAAAGGCACTTTCAAATACGGGTAACGAACATGACAGTAAACCTAAGTGCCTAACCTGTGCTTACAACAAGGCTTTGTCATTGTGCTAATGCACGTTGGAAAGCACAGATGCATATTAAAATAGATTGAGATTGCATTAACTACAATGGTTATGTCGCTGAGTACTCCGTGCAACCCGGAATGAGAGAACTAATGCATACCTAGCAGGTAGCGCCATACAGGGAGGCAAGGATTTGATTGCACAGGTTCATTTATAAGTCAAGAAGGAGGGATCCCAACTACCTTGGGGGAGAAAATACAAAGAAAAAAAAAACAACCGTCGATATCTTCCGATGAATCCGATCACACACATACTAGATAGAGAGCTAGTAGGGAATAACATCCAGATTGCTTAGCGAATGGGATCATTCATCTATATTAATCCAAACTACTAGTAGCTACTCTGTATAAAACAAAATCGATACGGGATGCACATTGAAATTTAGCTAAGCGAGCTCCTGATTGTGGGGGCACAGGGTCATGTACCACTAGGAGCACACAGCTACAGAATAGCGATACTAGATAACTAGTCATTAGGAAGTTACTAACCTCGGTAAGAAATTGGAGGCGACAGAGAATTATCAGGGACTACGTACTACAAAGCCTGGTTTGTGATGTCGGGTAATTGAGGTGCTATTTACCCCATCCGGCGAGATGGGGCGTGACCGTATGATTCTGGTGGATCTACGATCGTATCCGGCACTACGGATCCATCCGACTGTTGGCGAACTCTCAACCCACGGAAAACCCCCTTATTGCCTGGAGGTACTAAGTAGTCGACTAACAATCAAGGGCCGGCCCCATCTTGGCATGATCGTGGACAAGCCTAGTGCTGCACTTCGATATTAACTTCAGAGTCAACCCGAAACCAAGCATAGCACTGTTCTCGCTTAAGTTCATACCTTGTAAGTACTAATTATGCATGGCGTGTAACTAATAGATAGTTAGTTTGTTAGTAGGCAGTACTTTAGTAATGCAGTAACTACTCCGTAATGCCTCGGGGAAAAAAATCTTTCCCAGTTTCTCGGCAACGACTCTTTTTTTTTCCCTTCTACCAAAGCCAATCCATCCCAGTTGCACCAAAAATGGACACTTTGAGAGTTTTTGGACTAAAGGGAGATGTAGCAGGGGAATTTGTCTTTTAAATGGACATGATGCCCTTCTATCTAGTCCATCATCGACCACTATTACAAAGGGATGATCGTGGATTTCAAGCAAAGGCGGAACTCTTATCTCGTGGCGGGCTGTCACTTTTTGACAAGCGCACGCCGTCCCTCTTGGCAACGGTAACAGACGTAAGCCATTAATCTGTCACGACCCATGCCATATGAGGCATACTACTAGTCGCTGAAAGTGGAAGGTACACCGGATAATCTATTGAATAACTATCCAACATGAATGATTAGATGCACGTAAATGAAATATTCAAATTCCACACTAACGATAGAGAGAAACTTGAACGATCGAGGTGGAAATAAATATGTTGTTTTGTAGATCGACAAAGTCAATGTGTAACTCTAAGCATAGTCTTGAAGCCGCAATAAGATCTTGCATAGCTCAAGAGTCAAGATTGACGTCCAACCATATCCTGGCAGATGAGCTATGGTACTAATTCCCTAACTATGACTAGCGTGTACCTATAACCACAATACCCTAGACATTCGGCTAAACTCGCAATCGGGCATACTCCGTACGGACTCAGTATCGGGATAACATCCCTGCGTTGGGGTAGAAAGTTATGTTTTCAGCCAAGAACATAATCAGATGATGAAAATTCATATGCAAGCTAGCATTTTTGAGCTAAAGAGAGAAAAAAAAATATGAAACGTACTAGGTAATCGTCTCAAAGTTTTCTCATTTCAATCAGGCCTTCTCCAACTTCCGGGTAAGCTTCAAAGGTCATTTGTAGTCCGGCCAATGCAGCCATCTGGCGCCACTCGACCGCGCTTCTCTCCCGTCCTGCGTATAATGCAACCATAGCTGAATGCATCTTAGCATAATTCACATTCTTCGCAAACTCATGAATCAAGATACGAGAATGAGGCGCCATAGCTTCTGCTATCTTCTGTAACAAACGTGCAGCTTCTAGATCCGCTAGATTATGGAGAATATGCGCAAGGTGGTAGATCAAGGCTCCTTTAATGGGTTGTGGGCTATCCTCCTTGTAATTCCACGTGGTCAGCGTAATTCCAGGAATCTCTATGATGTCTTGGTTAAACTCTTGTACCACAAGATCAGAAGCTTGCAAGTCCGGATATGCCGCTTTAATATCCAGCAACAGCTCTCCACGGCCCCCACCAATATCGACCATAGTAGCCGAGACGGCGCCTCTTGCCTCGTCAAGCACGGACTGTAAGTCGTATCCGAGTGCCCTAAGGCGATCAGGAGCAGTATTTGTCTTCATAAACTTGCCAACCATGAAGTGGTTGAAACTGTCCATCCGGCCTTCGGCGGCCATGATTGAATAAGTGTGTTGCTTCGCTAGTTCTTCCTGGCCCATTAAATGGTATGCATACTGGTAGGGAGTATCCAGCTCTTTGAAGGGGTATTCGAAATTCCCTGCTTTGAGCTTCCTCATCAGGAATGCAGCACCAAGGAGCGCTTCTGTTGTACTATAGGCAATCAGCATGGTTTCCCTGAGTCTAATTCATGGGAATTGATAATTTTTCTACTGTTATAGAGGGAACTTACAAGTGAAGTGCTCCATGCTGGGCAGAGGGCATGGTCGCCAAGTGCTTAGTGATCGCATTGGCGGCGTACAGATCGTCCCCAGTAATGTCAACGAAGCCCAGACCAGACATAGCATATAAGGTATCCTCTGTAAGAAAGTGGAGTGAGTCGCACACGTCTCATTCGATGTGGTTAGTAATCTACAATCGGGTATTCTTACGAACTAAACGTAAACCTATAGGTTATAGTTAGGGGTCGCTGCACTCCATAGTGGGAAAGAAATGAGACGTACGTACATGGTATATTATCTTCAGCCTTATGGCCCTTGCTATTTCTATAAGCGACCAGAACATCTTCTCCGCTCGCTGGGCCTTTGATCTTTGCCAAAATGTCAAAGAGGTCGAAATGTACGGCAACGGGCATGAAACCAAAAGCAGCGGCCTTTACATCATGAAGTGAGCACGCTGAATCGGTCTATACAATGGCTTCGATACAAACCGAAGTAACTGTACTCGCCAGCACTGCCCCAGGTGGAAGTGAAGACATGTTGGTGTCCGAAGAGGCAATCGATGACCGTTGCAGAATGAGTAACGCTTGTTGTTTGGTGTCCGCGACTGACGATCAATTAGTCTCTCGTATATAAAGTACAACGATTGACTGTTACACATTCGAGGAGCAGAGGTGAAGATAGTAATTGGGGGCAGTTTCACGGCTGTCTTATGTTAGCGCAATGATACCAACTAACGGTAACTTACGCCCCATATACGAGCGCCGGGAAATACTCCATTCAAAGTGGATTAAGTCCTGGTGGTTTTCGTCCCCAGCGCTAACCAGGCGCTAAACGTCTCTAGGCGGATTAACCCCTGCCAGTCATTCTCGACCTTACCAATCAACCACCTTTGTCTATAGTGGTGTTTCTGCGTGCAACGAGTTTCTCGCTGTTGAATCCTTGACCAAATATTATGCATGGTCTGACTCGGTCGAATTCCCGGGAAAGCCGACACTGATTGCGAAATTTCGACCGATTGGGTAATATCCTCTTTCATGGTTGTCGGTCTCGCCTGGCCATCCCCGAAAGTAGACTGAAGGATAATAACTAATGCACCTCAAGTTAAACTACTACAAGAATTTGGCTCGATGCATTACCAACGTGGTCCCCACCCACCTCGTCCATTGTTTCATGCCAATCTTCCTCTTGAACTTCCTTCAGTCAACTCTTCTGGTCCCATAATAAGTCCTCCAAGAAACTCGATTGAAAGAAAGTGTTCTGGATCAATGATCTGAGTGGCAGTACTACGAACAATGAGCGAGCCAAAATTTGAGCAGCCAGTATCTCCTATCAACAAGCTGGACAGGGTTATACCAGAAAATATTGAGCCTCATGTCACCACCCTTGAAGAAGATGAGGAGCGCAACCCTCGAAACTGGGGTTCCACAAAAAGGCGCTTGATGTTCATGGCACTCATGTCAAGCTCTATTCTGGCTGATGGGTATGTGCTGTTATTTTAGACTCTGGCTAGCTACTAACGATTGTCGAAGTGGGATGACATGGGGGGCGACATTAATTGTCCCCCAGGCCATGGAGTGGGGCATCAGCGTTAATCGCTCAGCAACAAGCATAAATTATGGTATGTTGTTACAAGGAATAGGTGGTCTTATAGCCATCCCCTTGATTGAAGCCTATGGACGGTACGTGCTAGAATATTGCTGGCTTCTAGAGATGTTGGCGTAAAATTAAGCTTAAACAGCCTACCTGTTTGGTTATGGCCACAGTTCATTACCACCTTCATGGTCCTTGGTGCCACACTTTCAAATGATTACGGAACGTTTACCGCATTTCGGTCTCTGCAGGGTCTATTTGGCACGGTCCCACAAGTTGTCGGTTTGCCCATCATTCACGATATGTATCGCCCCGAAGGTATGCAAAAGGAAAAACAGGCTAGGTACACTTGCAGCGAATTTAGGCTCACATCAGCCCGCAGACTGGCCTCAGATGATTAATATTTGGTACGAATCACATATCTACAGATTAACCTTGTGGGATTGTTGATTAGTGATCTAACAGATTACTCCAGGGGAACTACATTCCTAATCGGCCCTTTTATTGGCCCTGCGCTAGCTGGATATATAGGTGCGGGCAGCAACTGGAAGGTTTCATTTGGAATCCTGACTGTCTTCTATGGAATATCTACCATCTTGATATTCTTATTTGGCTACGAAACCTACTTTGTCAAGGGTCAACAATGCCAGCGCAATTCTCGCATCCATTCCATTCTTGGAATCAAAAATCACAACTTGCCTGTTGGCCGAACCCTCGGCTACTGGTCTAAGTTATTGGTCATCTATATTTTCAAGTTACCGCTTCTCTTGACCGGCATTGCAACTATGGTCAACTTTTGTTGGCCAATTGGTATGTCACAGCCTCTCTTCCGATTTTGTTCATCGGTTTGTGATTCTCATCTTGTCCAGGCATCACTGTTACCGTTTCAACATTTGTCGCCCAACCTCCTTATCTCTTCAATACGGTTCAGTCCTCTTCGTTGCGATGGGCACCCATTATCGGTGGTTTGATAGGTACTTGATCCCAGCGCCGCACTCTTCTTGGATTTTTTGAAAGGTAGAGAAGTGGAGTCACTGAACGATGTCTGACAAGCGGAACAGGATATGCCTTTGGGTATTGGTTTAACGGATGGATTGAGAGATCTCGCCAAATAAACTGGCGTCCTGAATACCGCCTGCATGGCGTTTGGATTGCTATCGGAACCATGGCATGTGGACTCTTGACGTATGGGTTCACCCTAAACTATGGCAAGCACTGGATTGGACTTGCATTTGGCTGGGGGATGGTTGTCGCGGGTATGATTGCGAGCACAGTGTGAGTACTCCCTAATATCCTCGTTCAATGTAGTACATACTCACTTATATCACTTTTTGAAGGTCTATCACTGCATATAACCTTGAGAAATATCCCAGCCAGTCCACTGTTGTGTCTGCCATTATCAACGCATGGCGTACAGCGAGTGGATTCTCCGTTGGATATTTCCAGCCTGCTTGGATTGCAAGAAATGGCATGTCAGCTGTTTTCGGAACTCAAGTCGCAGTTGTCGTTGCAGTGTTAATCCTTACCATAACTCCGGTTATTGTTATCGGGAGTCGGAAAGCTAAGACTCCAGTTGCCGGCGCATGATTATTCTGAAAACTACATCCATGCAATGTTTGTGTTGATGTTTAGGGGTATTCCTAATTCAAGTCTTGCTTTAGCGCGTGTACGTTATGACCGAGAGGTAGTTCTTCTGGGGCCTTTTAAGGCGCCGAGAGATTGCAAGAGATATTATTGCTACTGTCAGCCGTTGATGTCAAGATCCCTCTTAGATATTTTATAATGTTATTGTAATCTCACGTAATTATTTAAAGTGACTCGATTAAGCTTTCTTTAGTTTTGTCAGCTGGTCATGCCACTAGTACACGTTCCAAGGCAGCTGCATTTCATTTATTTCTTCAAAACTGAAGGCTTCCGCTGCTTACTTTTCACTTACTCCGCACCCCAATCAACCTTGGGCACATCCATTTACTCACCAGATCTCCACCATTTCCAGGAAGGACTCAAAAATAGCAATAGCCATGTCCTCCAACCCCAATTCCCCACGCGCCATTGCCCTTCGCTACATCTCCCACGCTCGTTTCCACCGCCACTACACACACCCTGCCACGGCGGATCATGACAGCCTCACCGTCACCTATGCGGATGCCGGATCCACTCCCAGCCCAGCAACTCCGAGTCCTCCAACAATTCTCTTTATGCCAGGCATGTTCGCTTCCCGGTACCTCGGCGTATTTATACATGCAATCGCAGAGAAACTCGGCGTGCGTGTTTTAATAGTCGATCGGTTGGTCCACTCTCGCCAACATTGATGTTGCTCGTTCCTAACCGTCCAAAAATCCCAAACAGCCCTGGAATGGGTAACTCCTCCGACGTCCCGCTAGACAAACGACTCTCCATCTGGGTCGAACTAGTGCCCCGCTTCCTAGCACATCTAGGAATCGACCATGTAGCGCTGGTCTCACATAGTGCAGGGACCCTCTATTTATTAAATACCTTATTTCATTGTCGTGAACTTCTCCATCCAGAGAGGCCGTTCGTCGCTTTATTGGGTACATTCTTCATACCCTTTTCCTACTTCTTTCGTCGGCCATAAAAACATCCAAATATATAGCCAATACTGACAGGTATAGCTCCTTGGGTCGACCCCTCTCATTCCCACGTCACGTCCCTGAAAATGGCCCAATATGTACCGGTAAATGCCTTCAGCGTCTGGAATCTGATTCCGAAGTTCTTTCTTTTGAAAGCGGGCCCAGCTTTCACATCGAGTGGGGTCGCTATCACCAAGACCTCAAATGTTATTTCCTCCGGTTCCATTTTCAGTAGCGATGGAGGCAACGATACGGAACTAGAGAGGAACAGACGACAGATTGAGGCCGAATACGGACTCTCTCGAGATGTTCAAGCGGAGCTTGATAGCCTGATGCTCCAGTTCATGTTCGAGGAAAGCACAGTTGGTGCAAACAGTGAGGCTTTGCAGTGCTTACGGAAGGGAGCTGATAGTGGAAAGATGTGGGGGGCGTGCAACGACTACGGAGCTTACGTGAAGGAGTTGGCTGATCTTGAGCGGAGAAGGCACAGACATACGGGGGAGGAAAAGCTGAAGGTAAGGGCGTATTTCGCGGGGAATGACTCAATGATTGGGAAGACTGGCCAAGAGTATATGGAGGAGTGTTGGACATGCAATACAGAAAACTTCAAGGACGCATTTGACTTCGAGACGAGCACGTTTGCAGAACTAAACCACGACAGCGTGGTTCAGTCTGCTGAAGTTCTGAAGAGCATTTTCCTCCAGGCTGGAGGGGGTTTGTCGAACGAGTCCCAATAAAACTGAGCTCTACTTGAGTTAACCTAGTTCTATGTATCATCTAGAATATACTATCTTGGATTTATGAAATATACAGCGTTTTCGGTAAACATCTACGACGCTTACTTATTATGTCCCTATTACGATATAGAGGTTCCAAACCCGTCAAGGGATAAGTGAATAATACCATTCGTCGAACACTGGTATCTAGATAAAGAGCAATAGAAGTACATCCTACCACCCGCGACCCTTTCCTGAAATTTTGATATTTATTAGCAAATAAAAATCTACACAGTAGATTACAGATCAGATCTGCCACCAATATCTGATCACGGAGCAAAATATACCTCTTAACCCCCAGATACCCCACAGCCGCAAACCCAATACTAAACGAACCTCATTCGTTCCAGCTACCCGCCATATCAATCCAAGCAATATAGCCAAGTATACACCCGGTGAATAGGCTCTATGCACAACTTATTAGGCACAATGTAAGCCCAGCCTTCCATGAAAGAGTCAACATAATTTTAGCTCTGAACCTGAAGGCAATGGTTGGTCAGACTATGGGGCTTGTTGTCGGAGCCCATAAAACTCCAAACGCAGTTCGTGCCAGGCTCTGTAGCATCCAGCACCATGGCCCATCACGAATTGCTCGGGATGAATGAACGGTAAAGCCCATATCCAGACACCACAAGAATACTCCCAATGAAGATAATAATAATAAGGGCCTTGCAAATACCAGGGAGTACACTGATACAGAACCTCAAGCCTTCTTCCAAACTGGTAAATATGCCCACCGTTCTGCAGCATATTGTATCGATAATAACCTCCACCACCATCAAGAGCCCCGTTAATATAGCTTCCAACACCTGCCTGAGAGCACAGAATACCGTACGAGAAATAGTACCAGTAGTCTTGATAATCTGCTTCCCAGCGCTGGAGGCTTTGGAGCCAACTGTGCTCAGTATCTCTTTCAGATTGAGACATTTTGAAGCGTGTGGCTCCTGTTGATCTTCTGGCAAGGTTAACTTAACCACTGCAAAAAAAAAAAAAAACAAACAAAAACAACCCCGCGAATGTAATTCTTGAGGGGATGCATGATCTTACCCTTCGTCACTGAAAGTTGATCTTGGTCTTCACTCCTGTACGGAGGTGGGCTTTCTAGACTGGGACACGGAGTCTGATATGCTGGAGGGGGGTGCGGTATTACACTATCTGCGACGCCCTGGCCGCTCTCCAGGTCATATAGAGGTAAAGTTTCCGTAGATTGGAACATATGGTCACGTCTTGAGCGAGAGTGATATTGAGGCAATATTGTAGAAATCTTTGTTTCGACTTGAGAGTGGAGTGTCTCGAGGGTGAAGAGAATTTTCTAAAATCGACTGCACTATGACATGGGGTACATCCATGGTTGGCCTTATATGTTACGGTCACACGCGATGAACGGATTTACTTGATCATGACATAATATTGTCTTTGTGGGTGAGACTTTACTGAAAGTGCTACACATTTATCCATCTAGATGAAGGCTGACTTGATGGCTGGTTTGACTTATAACATACTCATGGAATGGGTAAATTGAAGGTTAACGGTGTCGAGTAAGTACTGTTTGTCCAGACCTCTATACCATGATTTGAGCCCCTTGGTCTACTTTCACTCCAAACTAGATTAAAACAACAGGCAAAACCACGAGTTGAGCATGTCAAGTCAGGGTCAGTACAAGCGAAATTTTTGATAAAATCGAGCATGATAACTAGCTACTTTGGAGATGATGCTCGCATTGGCATCGCATACCTGACCTAATTTTATATTTTGTCAGTACATAAAATCCCACTTCAGCCACGAATATTTAGCCAGAAAGCCAACAATAACGCCACGCATCCATTAATGATCCTGATTCTCTAGGAAGCTACAAGCAAGTCCCCCATAAAGTATTAAACCCACTAGCACTCTCCACAAACGGTACAACTGATCTCAACCCCTCTTTTTCCGAAGTTGTTTCTTTCGCACGAGAAGGTATGGTAGAAGTATTCTAATACCTACCACAATCAGAAGATATACACTGGGGCTGAACCAAATATATGCCGGCAATGATATCCTATGGGTAAGCCTGGAAATCTTCTGCGACCACGTATCGGGGCCCTGCTCAGACTCATGTTGAGAGGTATCGGTTTCTGGCTTCAGCTTCTCTTCATCTGTGAGGCATTTAGCTTCCAACTTGAAAACAGGTCACTATTCTGTCCGTTACCCATTTCCCGCATCCATGCAGTCTCCGATGCCGAGTCCTCGAGGGGATTGTCGGGAACTCCAAAAATATATCTCTTCTTCTTTGGGGATTTTTCGGCTTTCTCTGTAGTAGGAATCTCGGGACCATCCCTTCTTTCCAGATCAACGCCTTGCAGGTCCGGGCTGCTCTGGCTTGGTAGTCGATATATGGGTTCAGGAAAGCCTATCGTCTCATATTGCCAGTAAGGGCCGAATATTCCCTGATGTTGCTCTGGGATTGGCTCGCCTTGTGTACAGTCCGGCATTGTGGGTTACCTGCGGTTTTGGGTTCGATGAACTTGTGAGAGTGATTATTCTTTGAGGGGTTCAGAAAAAGATGTGAAGACTCGTTCTGAGGACGTCATACGAGGTGTGGTGTGCATGAGTGGCATAATCTTTAGGTTGTACATGTCGTCAAACGAAATTAAGCTTCAGCCTACCTCAGCAATATGGCGACGAATAATGCCATGGAATGGAGCACCTTGCATGCATGGATGGGGACTGGCCCAAGGTCGATACAGAAGTGTCGCCATGCTTCTAAAAACGCGTTAAGTGACAGGATCCAATCTTGATATGTTCCAAAACCAAAAGCATCATTGATAAACATTTGTTTAACTAGGCGGCCGAGAGTCAGGCGTTTTGATATTTTTTTCTCGGTAGAAGATTTGAATATGGGGAGATTATTTGGTATATCGGAACGATCAGCTCCCATCAAGTTGGGTATCAAAAATTGAAGGCTGCAGAAGAGTTAACTGTATTTAACAAGTCACAATAAAGCCCTTTACAAAAGCGAAATAAAGAAAAAAGCAATCAGCATCACCCAGTTACTATCGGCTGTGATAGATATAAAAGTGGAAAAAAAAAAAAAAAAAAGCAAAGGCAATGACCAGACTGGGGCTCGATCCCAGGACCTTATGCGTGTTAAGCATACGTGATAACCAACTACACCATCCGGCCAATTGTTGAATAACAGCCTTGGCTGTTGACTAGAAGACCAAAAGCATTTACCTAGCTCACTATCTCATCATTCATTAGCCCTAAATAGAAGCAACATGATCAAAGTCACCCTTCAGCGGTAGGTCAAATGAAAATTCAAGCCAATATCAACTCTAATACCTTTAGCAGCCATCTCTGGAACTTTTACCATCAGGTCAAAGAAGTGACTATGCATGGTTATTCTAGAGCAGGAACAGCATATAGCTGGGATAAGAAACTAGTTGTGAGGCTTCTATTCTTCTGTATCAACGAAACAAAAACAGCAGTTATTACAGGGCCAGGATCCCAAGACTTGACTATTTTAGTCTTTTTCTTAAGGGTCACGCCAATTTAGCCAAGCATTCATGCCTCGAAAACATGCTAGCTAACTTCACATTCTCTTGTCTATCCCGGATTCCCCACCATTCCATATTTATTTATTTATTTATTTAATCAAGTTTAACGTCCATATAGAGCCATTTGGCTATGACAGACACATGCGTCTAGGCAGTGGTCTAGACCACTGCCTCTAG